>JACDOX010000014.1:1604652-1756493 GCA_014549065.1 Cardinalis cardinalis
GGACGCGCCCGGCGGCGGGGGCGCGCACCGAGGCGCCGCTCAGTTCGGGGGCGCCCACGGAGCGGCCGCCATATGCCGCGGCTGCCGCGGCGGCTCCGAGCGGCGCTGCCCCCCGGCATCCTCCTCGTCCCCACCGTCCTCCTCCTCCCCGCGGCGGGCGCGGACGGAGCGCGGCGCCTCCATGGGAAGTTCGCACCTCCTGAACAAGGGCTTGCCTCTAGGTAACCATCCGGCCTGCTCGCCGCGGTGCGGGGCGGGCGGGGAGCGGGGCGGAGGGGGGGACACACACGAGCGGCCGCCGCCGCCGCGCTTTGTGTGCCCGTCACCGCCGCTCCGGGCCCCGCCGCGGGCTGCGGGGCTGCCCTGGCGGCCGCAGCGCCGGCGCAACTTTGCCCGGTGGCTGCTTTTTGAGGTTGGGTGAAAACATAAAGGGAAATAAAAACGAGAGGCGGAGGGGCGGGGTGTRCGAGTCGTCCCGAAGTACCAAACTCAAAGGGCGCTGAAGCTGCGTCCCGGAGGGCTCTGGGATGTTCGGTTCCCCAGGGGAGCCTTGGGGTGTTGGGTCTCCCAGGGTAGCATTGGAGTGTTGGGTCCGCCAGGGGAGGTTTGGAGTGTTGGGGTCCGCCGGGGGAGGTTTGGGGTGTTGGGTCCGCCAGGGGAGGTTTGGGGTGTTGGGTCCGCCAGGAGAGGTTTGGGGTGTTTTGTCCGCCGGGGGGGAGATCTGGAGTGTTGGGTTCCCCCTGTCGCTCGTGGGGTGAGCGATGCCGGCTCCGAGCTGCGGGAAAGCTGGGCCGGTGTTTGGATAAACAGGAAGTTTAAAAGCGGCATTTTATTGCTGTAAAAAAGTGCTTAAGGCCTGGCTGGTGGGATGGTTTTGGCAGAGCTGCAGACGGGTTGTGTGTCAGAGGTAAGGCTCTTCACCCTAAATCTCAATTTCTCTGTTTCTTTCTTTCCCTTTCTTTTTTTTTTTTTAAGCATGCGTTTATGGTGTTGTTTTTAAGGTAACATGAATAATATGCACAGGGTGATGCCTCCAGAATTGCCGGGCATAAATTGTCATGTTAATCTGAAGGTGATTTTTTTTTTCTTGCCCYCAGACATAAGGGGACAGAATGTCGATTCTGTTTATAAACATTATTATTTTGTAAGCAAATGTTACTAAAAGAAGGCTACAAAGCATAGAATAAGCCTGTTTACAGTGTAGATATGAGTCAGACTGCTATGCTGCTTTGTTTTCCTCTAAAAATTAAATTCATAAGTCAGGATTTATGTCATAGAACCGAGCTAGACAGAATAATGGTAGAAAATATTGTTAGCAGTGTTGGTTATTAAAATTTCACCTGTTGTAACTTAAATTGAACAATTTTACAGTGTCTTATATTTTAGTAAGTGTTGTCCTTATGAGGAAGAATGTTTGCTTTTAGGCCACGTTAGAGCAGCTAAAGATAATCATCCCTTTATCCTCATTGAAAATAATGAGGCCTAATAAACTGAAGTGAGTGTGTACTTTCTTTTCCAGTAAATTAAAATTAACTGTCATATTTGTGATGTGTGTACATTTTTCAAAAGCATTGCGCTGATTCCTCCTCCAGGGTCTTAAAAGATGTAAATATTCTTACTTAGTATTCGAGCCCCTTGGCAAGTAGCCTAATACCCTTATTAAAATATTTTAAATCTCATTATTCTGTCCCACTAGGATGGGAGCAAGAAAATACTAAGAAAAATAAAACATTCTTTAATAATTTCATATTGAGATCGCATTAAAGAATACTTGGAAAATCTGTTTCTTTTATAAAAAAGAAGGGTTAAAAAGCTGAGTATAAATTAGACTCTCAGCAGAAAGATAATTGTCCAGTGCATCTCTTTGTTCTGTGCTCTTATCTGTTTTATCTATTTTTAGCTGTGCGTTGGTGAAGCAGGCATGTAAAATTAGCAGCCCAAACTGCTAACTTTAGTGTCGTTTGTAATGTTGCTCTTTATTGACCCCCAAAGGCAGCAAGATTTCAATATTGGAATTCCTTAATGTTTGACAGATAGCATCCTCTTCAGTTTATTATTATGTCAGCCATCCCCAGAGTGAGGTAGTGACAAAGTATTTTGCCCATTGGCAATTCACTGGAATATTTCAAACCAAAAGGAAACAAACAGCCCTCTGCCCCCAACCTGCCTCTTTTCCAGCCTGGACAAGAAATGGGTGTTTATGAGGTGGCTGCAAYTGATAAACAGATCAGAGAAAGTGGGGGAGTTAAATTGTTCCCTCATTTTTGTCATTGTTAATATAGAATAGTACTTGGGACGTGAATTTAGCTTCTCTGTGTTTGTTTGACGGCGTTGAGGGTGTAAATTGATGCAGTCAGTGGTGTATTCTCTGTCTTTCTGTAAACACCCCCCATACCCCCCCAGATAGCAGAGATTCAGTGTTTCTCCATCAGGGAATGTGTTATTTCATTACTGAACTGGCAGATAAAATAGTAATAATCCCAAGATATGMTGAAGTCATGCTCAGTAGAAGAGTTTAGTCAATGAAACTGCTATTTTGAAATGAAACTCCTCCAGTCACCTTTGTGAATTTTGCAGTTGAGTGTTGTCATACGTAGTTAAGGAGTAGCTGGAGCATGCAGCTTCTGAGCACACAGTACRCTATGTGTAGAAACATAAATATTGTATATGCTGTGATACTCTGTCATCCTGTGGAGTTCTGATAGCATGATAAAACAAATTACAGGTGCCCTTATGCTTGTCAGTTTGGTTACCTCTTGACTTGTCCTTCTGCATCATAAAGATAAAATAGTGTCTGCCCTTTGTTAGAAATGTATAATCCTTCAATTTATTAATCTCTCCATTTCTGAGAGCTGTTGTTTTATTTGCAGTGTAAACAGAGTGGGTTGCAGCTCTTAGCAAAAGTGTGATCCGAGAGATTAGGATTGGGCTGCACACTGTGAAGTGCTATCATGCAGATACAGTAGTGCACTTGCCAACATTTTGAAACATCAAGTCAATCCCTCATTATTAAATAAGAACATCTACTGCAGATCACTGACTAGACTGGGCCATCGCTTTTGGGGAGAAAACTGACATTCTCCCCAAGTACCTTATTTTATGTAGATACTGTAAATATGAAAAAAAAGTAAAAAAGCATATTTTACCAGAAAGCAGTTTGAACAGCAGTGAGTATGTACAAAGGCACGGATTTTAATGTCTTTTAAGCAAAGATGCTGAGAAGCAACATGATCCTTAATTCTCTTATCTGAAATACAGCGGTAGAGAGAATTAAAACTTGAAACTGCTGATGTTCTGGACTAAAAGTTCTTGTTGCCATTTTGTTTTGACTTATGTACCATGCATTTGTAATAACTGTATTTCTTGAAGCTTATCTGGAGGACTTGGCTGCTCGTGTGTGAGACCTGCCTTTAAGAGCAGTAGTCAGGTTTTTGCCTCCCAAGCCAGCTGGGAGCATTGATGAGGTGATGCTCCAGCATGTGTCAAGCTTTCAAATCCCAGAGCAGTTGGCAGTGCAGCAGTGTAGCAGCCTCCTCTGAGGCTCCCTCACCTCCTGCCCCCATAATTATTTATTTAGTGTGAGAGTACAGATGAAGTTACACTTTTAATACATGTCCTAAAATTTAAGGTGAGGATAAAAGTTGTAGTACAGAGCCCTTTAGCCTCAGTTCCTCAGGTGCACGTGCTTTCTGACTCCAGACAGAGGAGCAATGAATTTACAGCTCAGGAAAACAAATTCCCAGCTGTAGTTTTGGGTCTCTTTCTCCCCTGTTGCCTCAAGAGCAAAGATGATGATTCATTTTAGTCTATGAATTGATCAGGAAAACACGCGTTGCAGATAAATCTAAAATTAACATTTCMTGCTGAAATGTAACCCTTTGCTCCCTCACCAGTATTCCTCTGGGAGAGCTGGAGAAACGCGGCGGCACTTCCAGTTGTGGTTTAGGATCTCTGAGCTGTGATTAGGACAGGATCTTTTCCAGTTTAGGTTAGGAGCTGTGGTTAGGACAGGATCTTCTCCAGTGCACAGCAATCCTCCGCCCATCTCCCCAAATGATGAACATGGTCAGGAGTGTTTTGGGAATCTGGCAGCATCCGAGTGTTGGGTGACTGAARCTGGTGTGTGCCTTGTGCGGTGGTGCTGCGGGGAGGGGAAATGGACTAAGAATCCCAGATCGTTCATGACACAAAAATGTGCTGTGAAGTCCCCAGATCAGACTCGGTTTTGGTGCTTTTGGGCCCCTTTGGTGTTCAGCTTTGATTTGGTGGTTCAAGTGGGTAAAACCTTGAGATTGTTTTTGGACATGAGCAGAGACCTCTCTGGTTCCTCGAGGAACAGGAGACAGTCCCTGGGCTCCTCTAATTTGTGCCACCCAGTAGCTGCAATCTGTGATGTGTCAGGATGGGAGGATCTGGATCTGGATTCCCCAGCCCTACCCTCAGGCTCTGCCTGCTGAAAACAGCCCAGGGATGCAAGCCTGCCTTWACCTGGGTCTTTACCCCTATGGGTGTTCCAGCAGTAATGAAATAATAATTAAAAAAAAAAAATCACAACGTAAAATTAAACACCGAATTAAAAAAATTGCTTAAAAAAACCTTTCCTGAAAAACTTCTGTGCTTAGATGAATAGGTTAATTGTTTTTTGATGTGCAAAACAAAGTGTTTATGTTTGCTATAGCAGAATGAGAAATTAATTTTTGAGGAAGATTATGAATTAGCTTGTTCTCTCTTCTGGAATATTTTTGTCACTTCATTTCAAACATATCATGTTTCCTATATTATTATTCTATTTACTAATTATCCAGTTTGTTTCTAATCAACATAATTGAAAATTGACATTGTTTGATTTTTTTTCTTTGAATTAAGTGTAGCTAATGCAATAGCATGTTTCATGCTGGTATTTATTTTGGATGACTGTTGCTTATCCTTGCATTTTCATCTTTTTTTTGTGCCTGTCTTTTTCAAGGGGCTTTTAGAGAAACTTCTTTGCAGTATACCTTCCAAGGTAGTCAGCCAGAAGGGATCCTATACAGAAAGCAGAAAAAACTGGCCCTGGGGACAATTGTTCAGCTAATTCTCTAATTCTGAAGTTGAGATATTAATAGAAAGCTTTCATTTCTGTTGCATATGAATCCTTTGTTGTTTCAGTATTAAAGTACGAGGCAGTGTGATTATATAAGTTTGCTTTATGTGAGGTATTTCAAGGCATATTTTAATAGTTCTATTTACAGGTCAGTGGATGTCCCTTATCTGTGCCTAAACCACCCTTCAGCAAGTTGTGTCACCACCAGCAAAGTTACATAAGTCTGCAGTGAAAGTTGTTCACGCTTTCTGCCTGTGTGCCAGAGCTCACCACGTTACCCCTCCTCTCCTTTTGGTCTATTTAGGGGAGCTCTGATGCCAACTCACAAAAAAAAAAGGAAGGAAGCAGGGAAACATTTCTTACTTGACTTGAGTCACAGTTCCAGATTGCTGTGTGCAGTCCAAACTCTGTATTGTTGGATGTGCTCTAACAATCTTCCTGAACAGCGCCAGTGTTTTTTGATAGATTCCATCTTCTGCTGTGGGACACAGGCACACCCTGTGACGAGGAGGGTGGGAGTTCTGTCCTGACAGGATGTGCTGAAAGCTTTAATAGCAATGAATTCTCACACTGCTGTGCAGAACATGACAAGAGCACAACTTCTGCTGCCTTTCAGAGCAGGCATTGCTTTGGCACCTTCTGTGCTTGGTTCACGTGTGACCTTCTGAGGCGAGGAGTGTCTGCAGTGGGGGAAGCCACGCTGGGCAGCCCAGTGTTGTGCACATTTACCTGAATGTGTCTGGGGTTGTGCAGATGGGACTAGACCCTCACCCACAGGTTGTTGGGCAGTCAGGTCAGGGTCTAACCACAGCAGATAGTGGTTTAGGAAAACTGAGCTCTTGGGGAAACAGAAGAGAGTGGTCCTGCTTTCAGTTTTGCCTCTGGAAGCTGGGTTCACTGCTGTTGGTGCTGCCATGTGGCAGATTGTTCTTCTCTCCCACCCTCCAAACATGATCAATAGGAGAATTAGTCCGTGGCTGCCGTGTGATGACAGCAGGAATGGCAAGTGGGAGTCTCTGAGGCTGTCCCTGCTGCATTCCCATCAAGCTGTGTTCCTGTCCTCTGGCAGGAGCACGCACTGTGTGCCTGGCCAGGCAGGGGAATGGCCAGTGGGCTGTCCTGCAGCGTGCTCAGACGGTGTACTGGCCAGGCAGGGCTCAGAAAAGAGCCAGGAGAGAAGCAGCACTGCAGGGGATTTTCATCATCTGCTGCTACACATAGATTTTTTTCGCTCTGCAAAATGTCATCATAGCACTTGGGTGAGTCAGAAGTTGGGAGAATGAGCCAGAAAGGAGCTGTACCAGGATGTGTGCTCTMCAGTTGGATTGGGCTGATGTGCAGGAGGGTTTGTAGGAAGAGAGAACTGCCCCAGGCAGCTCTTAGTCAGACTTACAGTCAGCAAGAGGTGCTGCTGGGGGCTGACAGACGGTAATGACTGTGCCATTGATGCAGATCCCTGTGCCTTTAATTTATAATTGCAAAGTTTCCATCAGCTTCTGTGGTATTTTTACCTGAATATGGATTTTCAGAATTAACCTTCTATTTTTAAGCCAAACAGTTCAAAATTKATGTTGCTCTTTGCATATTTGCAGCACTCTCAATCCTGCAAAGAAAATGTATGGCTTAGCAGAAACAGTGGCGTGGGGCAGTTCATCAAAATTCCCAGATGAGTCAAATTTYGTTAGATGGTTGCAGCCAGTTTGTCTCTTGCTGAGTGCGTAGCTTCAGTCTTTGCAGAGTCATGCAGGACAAAAGTGTTTAGCAGAGATAACCACAAGCCAGTCTCCAAACTCTTAAACTGATGCTTAAATATTTTTTYGCTTTAATGTGTTGTACCAGATATGTTAAACTGTTTATTTTCAACTGGGTAATGAACGTTTTCACATTTGTGGTCTACCAACCATCTTAATGTGTGTCTGGTGCTTCAGTGAACAGCATTAATGTGTATCACAGCCTTTCTCATGTCGTTGATTTTCCCATTCATATAATCAGGGTTACTGAGAAGGGATCTTGAGTAATTCAGTATTCTGTATGTGTGTTCCCATGCTGACTGGAACTGGGCAGCTAATTGCATTTTAACACGTTATTTTTTGACTAAGAAAGGTCATTAAGGTGCTGATCAAAGCTACTGCAGCATTTTAGGTTTTATTTTGTGTCCCCACCAAATTCTCTCCTGCATACTCTGTCTGCATACTGTGTCTGCATACTGTCTGTGCTGGTTGTGCTTTTTTCTCAGCCTGTCCTGTGCCAGGATTATTGTCTTTCATTTCTGCTACCAGCAGARATTCTTGTTCATTTTGGTTGGCTTGTGTTAGCTTTCAGGATCCTTTAARATAAAAAGTATGCAATACCAATTTTTAGTACCTCCTTAAATTAGTTACTTGCACCTAAAGGACTTACTACCTTCACCCTCAAGATTTGCAGTGAATACTGCAGTTTCTTTATCCCATGAATTCTGTCAAATTTTCATTATATTTTTCAGCTCCTGTGAGACTCTCAAAGCTGATTTGAATTGTGTTGAATTTGCAGAGTTCTCAATGGGGAATCTTCTCTTGTTACCCTAAAACTAAAGTGGCTTCCTTCATCTGCCCTGCCTGAGATCTGTGGTCAGCAGTTCAGCCACCACAGCACTGCTCCTTTGTGAACTTTAAACTCAGCACCACCAGGCAGCACATTTTTATTTTTTAGTTTTATGAACAGAAGCAGCGTCTAAAATGACCTTTTATCTATGTAGAGCTCGATGTATTTCAGCCACGCCAGTCTAGATAAAAAGAATGTCTTGCATTTTTTAAAAGCTTGTGGGAGGAGGCCCACAATAGAGGCTCCATTGTGCTGTTAGTACTGAGCGTACAGGAAATCACAAATTAGCTATGACGAGAGTATTGCAGGGGAGTTTGAAGTTTACTTAATTCCTATAGCATTGTATGGTTTTGAAAGGTTTCACAATACATTGCCTTTTGGGTCTGGTTATGTATGATGTTTGTATTTGGCAGACTTGTGCTCAAGGCTTTGTCTTACCATGTCTTTGTTCAAAAGATCTTGTGTTTTGAATCCAGATGATTTTCCTTCTTACTGTAAATAGAGAGGTGTGCAAATATTCTTGACATTTGTCTTGTGACCACCCTACAACCATCTAAAATTTAAAACCAGCATTGTGTATTCAGCAGTGAGAACTATCTCCTTAAAGAAATAGAAAAGGTTTTTAGTAGGAATTAGGAGAACAGCAAGCTGCAGGCACAACTTTTCCTGTCTTAACAGATTTGGATCCTGCAGGACATTGAATTATTCAGCTGCTGGTTGATATTGATGGGAGTTGGAGTGGGCTGACAAATYGAAAGGATTCTGGCTGCATCCTCTGCACGAAACCTGAGTTATTGCAGGATAACACTTCTGCCGAAGTGTTGTTCAAAGATTGGTTTGTTTCCTTACTTGCAGTTGAGGAACGAGTTCTGCCACTCAGTTGAAAGACTCAGGATTATGGGAACTCTCCAAAATCATGAGTCTTATTTTCTTAGTCCTCTGAATTAAGAAAGTACAAAAGAGTGTCTTGCATGGAGCCAGTAATTGAGAACTTGTAGTACTGTGAATATTGCAGCTTTGCATTGATTTTCATAACTTTGCTACCATCTTCCATCTGAACTGTTTTTTTGAGTCTGTTAAATGCTATTAGTGATTTTTCTGAGCTTTGTGGCTTTGTTTAAAAAAAATACATTAAAAAAATCTGTTAACAAATACAGAAATAGAAACTATTTTCTTAGACCCACAGTCAGGGAAAAAAAACTCCCAAGAAATTTAAAATTAAATTTGGGGTTTTTGGCTGTCCTGGGGATATTCTTTCATAGAAATGATGAATATTCTGAAGTATTTACAGAATTCCAGCAGCTATTGAAGTGCCGTAAAGATTTATTGGCAGAATGGGATTTTTCTTTTTTTGTGCAGGAAAAAATTATGTCAAAATCATCTACTTCTCTCTCAGATTTTCAAAGAGAATTAATAAAAATTAGTTTTCATTTTAGAAGACTAATTCTAAAAAGAATATTAAACAGTGGTTGTTTTTATAAATAGTAAATAGCCTCACCTGTTACATCTAAAATGTCTTTGATCACAGGAGTGCATAGTGAAAGAAGTGAAGAAGCCATATAATACCTGGGAAACAGCTTGCATTTACTTAAGTATGGTTTTAAATYGAGTTAGTTAAGGTAGTKCAAGCCTGTTTGAACTCTTTTTTAAGTAAARTGGGACTAAGTGTACTAAGCTTATTTCACATTTGCATTAAGATATTTAGGAATCAGGAAAACCAAATTACTTTGTACTTTGCAATGACATTGTTAGACATGTGTGTTCTAGTTTTGAAGCACACTTGAGCATAAATATAGCTGCTTTGTGTGGGATTTGTGCCTCTATAAAAGGAACATCACTGAAGGACCTGTGTTAGGAATTTAATGTCCTACATGAGAACTGAATCACCTTTCACCTTCCTGAAGTTTTTTGTTTCGTTGGGGTGTTTTTTGGTTGTGTTTTGTTGTTGTTGTTGTTTTCTTGTAGAAGTTGTTTCTGGTTACTAAAAATCGTAGCTGACTACTGAAGTCAAATGTAGGTACTGACTTTCAGGGCAAACGTGGTCTAATTATTGCCGAGGGAATTGGAAGAGAAAGGGGAGCAGAGATGGCGGTGGTAGCAGATGTCCCAGGTGGCTGTGGAATGGCCCAGATGCTCATGGTGGTTCTGTCACATTTGTGAGAAGCCTCAGAAGACCTGGGATAATTCACTTAATTTTTCTGTGCCCCATCCCACCCTGCATTCTGTGCATGCCAGTGATGGTGAGCTTACATAGGAAAGCACTCTGGATCTGTTGGGAATGGCACCAGATTAGAGTAGAATTCTTTAGTTAATGGTGCTCTGAGTAGGTGCTCGGTCAATCGTTTTGTGTCTTGTTTTACCACACAGAAACAGTTTGGGAGGCAGTGAGCTTTCATTTGTGAACTGGCTTAAGGTAAATGCACTTATTAAAAACACAACCTGTGGCTTGACTGAACACARTGCTGTGCAAAACATTCCACTGTGACTGAAGGGCTTGCTTTCTCAAATTAAAAATGTAATTTCCACCATTAAAGCTCTTCCTCTTCAAGCAGCAAAAACCCCTCCTGTATATTTGAATGGGGAAGTTGTATTTTGCCAATTAGCTTGACAGGACACGCATGCAAATGAACCAGCMGAGTTCTGGTGAGTGAGGAGGCTGCAACTCCATGTGCTGTGCACTGGAATATGGAATGGTGTGTCAGCACTGAGCACCCTTGCTCCTGCTGGGATGCAAAGCAGAGACATGATTGGGAGCTATTTTTACTTAACAGTAGAACTTTGGAAGAGAAGAAGTAAGGGGTAATTTCTTTCAGTTTGAGTTTGCACATTGTACGACTTATTAAAAACTTCAAGATGACTGTTAAGTAAAGACAGCTACTTGAAGTGCCAGATGGAAAAGAGCAAGAAAAATGCCTTCTGTTTAAAACAGGGGATTTTTGCTCRTTTTTTGTTGGGGTCTTCTCAAGTCCACAGTTATTGTGCTTTGGTTCTCTCCAGTTCCATTTAATATTCTTATTGATGGGTGAAGGGATTGAGGGCACTCTGCAGATGACGCTGAGTTGGGTGTGAGTGTTGACCTGCTGGAGGACACGAGGGATCTGGGCAGGATGGATCAGTGAGTCTGAGGTTCAAGAGGGCCAAGTGCCAGGTCCTTCCCTTGGGTCACAACAACCCCCTCTGCAGCTCCAGGCTGAGAGCAGAGTGGGTGGAAAGTGTCCAGTGGGAAAGGACCTGGGGRTTCTGGTCAAGGGTGGCTGAACATGAGCTACAGTGTTGCCAGGTGGCCAAGAAGGCCAGTGGCATCCTGGGCTGTGTCAGCRGTAGTGTGGCCAGCAGGACCCAGGCCCTGATTGTCCCTCTGTACTCAGCACTGGTGAGGCCACACCTTGAATCCCGTGTTTCTGTGAGCCCCTCGCTACAGAAAATACATTGAGGTGCTGAAGTGTGTCCAGTTGTTTATCCTGGAGAAAAGGAGGCTCAGGTGAGATCTTACTTATCTTTACACCTACATGATGAGATTTAGACTGGATATTAGGAAAAATTCCTTCATAGAAAGGGTTGTCAAGTATTTAAACAGACTGCCCAGGGCAGTGGTAGAGGCACTGTCCTTGGAGATGCGTAAAAGACCTGTAGATGTGGCACTAGCGACATTGTATAGTGATGGCCTTGACAGTGTCAAGTGGCACTTCATGATCTTGGAGGTGTTTTCAGTCTAAATAATTGTATGATTTTTCTGTGTTGCAGTTTCTGTCGTGGTTCCCAYGCAGATCCCAGATGCATAGCAAGATGCTTTTCTCTCTTGTTACATTTATGACAGAATGCAGGGTTCAAAGAGCATCTTGGTCACACATTGCCAGCTCAGCTTCACAGCATCAGGCTGCATTCCTGAAATTGGGATGGCACTCTTTTTTAGTTCCTGCTCTCATTGTCCAGCAAGTGCTCTTATGGACATTGCAAACATTTCTGCTATTCTAGAAATGTACCTGCTTTCAGCAAAGCTGCTGTGATGTGAGTAATACAGTACTGGCTGTTTGATTTGGCTCTCAGACCCCTCAATTCCTTCTTTTGCACAGCAGTCCATCATCTTACTAAGACCATTTTATATGGATTTAGTTCAAGGCCTATGTTAGTTTATACATAACTTGGAATAATTGTAAAATGTGAAAAATGTCAAGTATTTTTCAGTTGACTAAAATTTTAAAAGGGTGGTTTTTCTGCCAGCATCTGGAAGTTAGCCAGGTAAAAGCTAACATTCCCACAATACCTTTTCTGTGGGATAATGGGCAAGTTCAGGGCAGCATTCTTTCTTTCAGTTATATAAACAGACAGTGCTGGCCAAGGCTAAGAGGTGCTGCCGAACATGAAATTGTTGCTGTTTGCCCTTCCAGTTGTTGCTGTTGAAAATGATTTATTTTTTCTTCATTTCATTATTGTTCTTCCCTTTGTATTTAAATAACATGGAGTCTTCTGCTCTGTTGCCTTTTAAGATCTTGCCCAAGGCAGTGCTGTGTGAAAAATCCGTGCGCTCTGTGGATGATTTCATCCATGATAGTGAAACGATGTCATCAGTATAAAACTGACTTTCAGAAGGCTCTAAAAAATAGAATGGTGTTTGTAGAACAGAAGAGATTCTTTGACAATAGATAAAAAGAGGTGAAGGTGTGGGAAGCTGAACTGACCTTTCATCTTRCTCAGCTTTGTCACTCCTAGTCCTTCCAAAACATAGCAGGAATTAATTGTCAGGGAAGCGTGGAGCTGGGAGTGCAGGTACTGTCAGCCAGCCCCARCACAGGCAGCTTTCAGTTGCTGCTGCTGTTTTGTAACTTCTGTAATATAACACATTGATAGGGATTTATTAAATACATTTTTCCCTGTTGGAATTCATATCTTTGTACTTGAGGAATTTCTGAAGAGTTGGAATGCCAGAAAAGTGATTGTGATGTACATGACTTTACATATGGAGTTTAATCAGTTGGGAAAGTCAGTGTCTTGGGCCTGTGTGTAGATTTTTCTTTTTTTTCTTTTTCTGTAGGGATCCCACACAGGAATTTAGTATATAAGCCTAAAAGCAGTAGTTTATACATGAAGCAAGGTGCAGAAATCCTGGCCCCTCTACACWGCTGAATTTTCAATTTTCAGCTTGTCCAAGAATGGCAGAAATGCAGTCAGCTGGCCATGGCCAGCCTTAGGGAAAGTTTGGAGAAAGGTAGTGAGACCTAAAAAATTTCCAGGATGCTGAATGCTTACTRTATAGTTTTCTGAGCTGTGATGGAAGCATGGGTTTTATTTAAAAAAATAAATCTTGGTGACTTAAAGACTTTTCAGCTTAGATCTTTTCAACTAGAATACATATACTTATTACGCTTAAAGGGCAAAGCTTTTCCTAGAAAAATCAATACCTGTTTAAAAGGGCAGCAAGCAACTGTCCCATCTAAAAATTCAGTTCTTAGTGAATTCTGAATAGACGGAAGAAGAAAGTCTGTGAAACCCTTAATCTTTCATGCTATCTGGATAAGCTGGAACATGGCTGTATAATTATTTTCTTTCATCCACTGATGTCGTTGAAGTCCCTACGCAGACTGAGGCTTGTAAATGAAACTAAAGATCATTTTCTGTGAACTTTGCATTTTTCTATGCAGTGTTTAGGCCCATTGTTATGTAACAACCTCTGTGTTCACATAAATATGGAGTTAGTTGGATGGATACAAGCACTTGTAATTTTCTATTCCCTATTTATGCAGAAAGTGACAAAACAGTAAAATTTAAATTGACTGAAATCCATTAGTGGTGATTTTTCCAACTTCCAGTTCTGTAACCATAATTTTTATCTGTTTTAAACCTCTAATGACTTTTAATATGTTTTTAAGTGCTAAATAGGAAGAAAAGCACTGTTGCCTGATAAAATGAAGATGTACTAAAAAYCATCAATTTATTGTCCTGCCTTCAGTTTGTATTCATTTAGAACACAGGGTTTATGGACCTTTTAGTTGGGATTATTTATTTCTTGATATTTAAAGAACATATACTCAAAATGCTGGTTTTATTGCGTGTAAATGTCACTATCTTGGAACTGGTTATATTTAGATCAGTAGCATTTTTGTCAATTCAGTATTTCTAAGTTTTCTTGCTTAAATTTTAAGTCTGGTTTGTCCCTGTAAAAATTGACATGTGTGGACTGTATATCCCATGATTTTATTTATGAAGTTCAAAGAACTTCCTTGTTTGCCATAGTACTGTTAGTGGTAGCGCAGTTTTATCAGCTGTGAAGCTGAATTTGGCTCATACACAGAAAAATTTAATTACATCAGATAAATACATGCACATGGCCATGTGAGCTGCTTGTGTGCAGATACRTATCTGCTCATTTCTCATGTCCCTGATTTTGCAATGAACACTCAGGTAGCAGCAGCCTCTCTTTGCAACCAGCTYGGCTGACTGATTGCAGGACCCCAGAACAAGTCTGTAAGTGAGGTGCAAAGCAAGGCCTTAAGGACAAAAAATGAAAATGCTAATGAAGGATGTGCACTGAAAGGAACTTGGTGCTTTCATATGAAACCTCCATAAGAATTGTACAAATGTTCCCTCCTTCTTAATAGAAGTGTTCTGGATCCTGTTTTTCTTCACTAGAGACTGACAGCTTTTAGAAGTATTGTAGTGATGAAGTGCCATTAGCTGCACACCATTCATATCTTAAATTGYAATTTAATTGTTGTGTTCTTTGCTATTCTTGTAGAATAGTTGGGTATGGTCAGAATCTTGATTTCCAGCACTTCTACTTGCTCTTTATTTTCTTGTTTAGTAGGTTATTCATTTTTTTGTTGAATTATATGTCTTTCTGTTATCAGTTGGCATGGAAACAGGGCTCCTTTATAGGCCAGTTGCTTTTAGCATTAATTTGCAGGTACTTGTTTTTGAATGTGAAAATGGAAACTATTTATGTTCCTCATCATTCCCCATCATTAATATGTACATGCTTTCCAATGCAATGTAAATTATCTTGCCTTCTGTCTTACAGGGAAAAATGTACTGTTAAAGGAAGAAAAAAACAAACTGCATCATGTGCACTGTATTAGAAAGACAGTACTTCATATAAGGTTTTTTTATACGTAAGACTTAGCAGAATCAGTGAAACAAAGACTAACACCAAAATTTAGTTTAAGCTCAGAAAGTACCCAACACTTAATCAGACAAAATGACACCACCTAATTTTCWTTTCATTAATGTATTTATTGACATTGCTCTTTATTTTTTTATTATTATTGGCTGAGTGTCCTGTTTGTTTTAAGAGTTCACTGCATTTCACTAGGAAAAAAGTTAAGCAATTTGCTTTGATCAGTACTGACAAAAGTAAGGGAATAATTTCATTAATATTTTGTGATTTTTAGTTAGTGGAGTTTGAAGTTCCTGAAATACCTCGATACTGGCAAAAGTCACATTCTGGGCTTCTTTTATAGTTATTGGAGCAGTATTCATGGTGCTGTGATGGTGTCCTGCAGTAACTGCTGCTTGGAGAAAAAACAGGTCTGTCACACATCTTCACAGAGAGTACTTAGATTTGGAACTCTATTTGAATAAATACTGTTTTAACTATTGGTAACTATTTTAAGATCTGCTACAAGCAGTTGCAGAATTTTTGTTTCCAGTGTAGTTGCTTTCAAGTTCTTTAGGATGAGATTTAATCTCATTCCTAASAGCTCCAGACCTTTGTCTGAAAAGCTTTGTACAGATTGGATATGCAGAATAAAAATAAGATTTGAATTCATGTACTTTGGCTCATTCTTCTCCATCCTGTTCCAGGCTTCAGACACTTTGTTTCACTAACCATTTATTAGGGAGTGTGCAAAACAAATAAATTCARTTGGTACTACTCATAACTCCATTTCACGTGTTTAATAAACAATCARTTCATCTGGCCTGTTTGGGTGTAGTTCTGAACTGCTTTTTCTTTATTCTCTGAGTTACAGTACACACTGTTCCATTTCAAAGCCATAAGTCTGTGCAGCATGTAACAAATTTCAGTGAAAGCACTGCAGACCTGCAGGTTAGAAATACTTTGTTCATGCCACTTGTCCTATGTTACAAGTGTCATGGCATTACTCAGCAACCATATTGTTCATTCCTTCTGGACAGTTAAAAAAATATAACTGTAAAACAAAACAAACCAATCCCTCTAGGTGCAATCCCCATATTTTTGCATTTCATATTTTCGTTAGATAGCTTGGGTGGAAAAGAAAGATTTAGCTTCATGCCAAACTCTTCTACCAAAACTGTTCTTGTAGTTACTTGCCAGTGGTTTTCTTGGAGGTTGAGAGAGTTGGGTACAGCAGATGAGGGCTTTTTACTGCAGTTTATGGACCAGATTTTTCACTAATCATAATGCAGCTRTGAAAAGAAGTTTCACACTGGGCCTTGGCACTTCCTGTGTGAYAGTGTCTCATCGTGCAGAATAAAACCATTCCTTCCTCCCTTTAAGCCCCCACCCTCATTCTCAACACATCTGTTGAAAAAGAAAATGGGTCCCACAGCAGTCTTGGTGCACTGCAGAGTAACTGGTGACAGGATGTACTAAACTGATTTTTTCCCTCCCCATCCCTCCTTGCAATGCCTGATGGCGCTCTTGGCCCAGGAAGGGCTGCAGAGAACCACACTGAGGATAAAACTCCCACTATTAATTCACTTAATCCCTATGCTGAATTGTAATGTTTCTGGTGAAGATTGAACTCTTCTTTCATATTCTTTCTGGAACTAAACTTTTAGTAACCAGCACAGCCTCTTCTTACATATTTTTCATTCTTTAACCAGATGTTGAATGTGGCTGGTGTCCCTTCTCAAATTCATTTATCCAGAGGTGGGTAGACTACTCACTGGCTTCCCATATGCTGGAAAGCTCTCCCATATTCTGCTGTGGGTCCTTGTCAGACCTCCCAGAGAACTAAGCTACTAGTTATGTTGTCCTTTAAATATTTTTGACTTAAAAGTTTAATTATCTTTATGTGAACCATTTAAGACAAACTTTAAGGAATGTATAGCTCTGATTAAATTGAGAATTTTGAGAATTTTATTTCAGCCCGAGGGTCACATTTCACAATGTATTGTCATGGTGTAGAGTTCATAATGAAGTCAGGCTTATTCATTATTCAAAAAAAAAGAGCACAGGTGGAGTTTCTTCTTAAAGCATTAACTTCATTGACCAGCACCTGTTTAATTACTGGTTGAATGTACTTTATTTTARTCTGGTTTGCAGTGCAGATGAAATAAATGGCTCTCATCTGGGCTACTCATGGATGTACAATTTTCATCACAAAGAGTTATTTTTCAGATTTCATGTGTTATTCTCAGCACTTATTTTTCATCTTCCTTTTGTAACTGGGTTGACAATCCCAACCCAGAGGAACAGAACGAATTAAAAGATTGATGAAAATGCTTTAAGAGCTACAGTTTCTTCTGAAATAATTGTTGTGCTGTCAAAATACCTGCTAAGCAAAAGGAGCATGGCTGTAACCAAAGTTAGGGAGCAGAAGTAATAACTGCTGTTTTTTTACTTTTGCAGTGATATACCTGCATGAATTTGGTTTGCTTTATATCCAGAAAATAGGGGAAATAATGTGTTATGAAGACCTGTTATTCTGCCTCAATCCCAAGTTCAAGGATTCAAGCTTCATATTCTTCTGTGATGTTCTGGAAAATAGTCATAATGGTTTCTTGGTTTCTAGGAGTTATCTGATAGCTGTTGTATTGCACTGAGTAAGCTCTCAGCTGTCATTTTCTCTCAATTTTTCAGAAATCACAGTCAGTAGGAAGCAGTTAAACTCGTTTTCCAGCATCTTTCCCTATGCCTTGTCCACTTTCTGAGCAACCAAATGAGTTTCAGGTTTACTTTGCATGAACTCAGTGATCATTATCTTTGATAAAATTCAGAGTAATGTGTTTCCTGTTGGCTTGCAGAAATAGAGTGTTCCTGCTGCCTTTTCAGCATGCTGCTGTTTATCCTGCTACTGCCATCCCTCCTGTTTCTGGTTTCAAAAACCTAGAAAAATCAGAGTAAGCTTTCTTATTTTGGGATTTTTTTTTCTACATCTGATCGAATGGAAACCAGACCAATTTAATTGCTTCTCCAACTGTTGTCAGTCTATATTTTGTTTCAGAAGAGGTCCATTTTTTATAATTGTCTGTTTTTCACAAAGTGTGTCACTGCAGAAGTCTGAGGCTGTCACTGGGAGAGGGGGAGATGACATTTGTGTGACGCACAGATGTGCCGTGGGCAGATTTTGTAAATGTCTCTGCCTGCACATTGGCGACCACACGAGCTGGAGCAAGTTTGTTTTTATGCTAAACCACACAGGCTAGAATAAAACTATGAACTGTCATGTTAACTGTATTTACAGAGAAATGTAATAGTGAATGCATTTTCCAAAATACAAGTGCTCGATCAGACCGAAAATACAGAGTCAGAGAGAGAACGTGGCAAGAAATCCATGTTGAGAGTGATGAGTACCCTTTTGCCTTAAGATTCTCTAACTCTTAATAATGGATTCAATAATTCCTTTTATAATCCTTCCCCTGTTTCAGATGTTTTTTAGCACTGATAAATGTTTTATGCAATTTACAGAGACAGAACATGATTTGTGCCCTGAAAAATTTATAATTATCTGCAAAGCATTTTAGTGCATGTGAATGAACCCTTTTCAAGTTGAAAATGGTTAAACTGCAGAGGCTAAAAGAAACTATAAAGCCTAGTAAAAAAAATGCAAATATAGGTAATTTTTAAACACTTCTGACTTTTCACCATCAGAAAGATCTTTAAATGTTCAAAAACCTTCCCTAAACCCCTTTAGTATGTGGTATGTGTGGGAAGAAATATTTTGCTTCTCTCATCAAGTCATGGAAATAACTCCCAATTTGAACTGTTTTTCTGTGCAGATTTAACTGTGATGTTGAGACCAGAGCCTTTGTAATTGAAACTCAAATTTCTACTTAAAGAACAGCTCGGTAGAACAGCTCTCTTACATCATGTGCTTTGGTTATATTATGATTAAATGTAACATGATAACATAAACCCGGCTTTTGCCTTAAACTGCCTGTTTTATTTGGCACTTGGACTGTTGTTACTGGCTGGTTCTCAATGAGCTTGTCATTTTTTATACATCCTGTTTGCTTACGTTCAAAATGAGTATCTTTTCAGAAAAAGCTATTTATTTAAGCTTGATTATTTAAGCTGCAGAGGACCCTGGATGGGAGGTGCCGGATTTTGATTTCACTWTACTCCAGATTTTCTCAGTTTTACTGCTACAGTGTTCTCCAGTTTGTAATCATCATCAGCCATTTTCTTAATATTGACAGAGAACAGCAGAGGTCAGGGGCTGTGGGAGGAACCAGAAAGGGAGAGAGAAAAAAGCTTTAAGGAGCCCTTTGCAAAGGTTCARTGTTTGTCAGAGTTGCTTTGGTTTTCAGAAGAACATCATGAGGTGTAACTTGAGGGAATTTATTGTCCTTATTTACCAGATCCTTACTACTGTGTTGAATTGTCATGTTTTAAATATGCTCACCTTAGCAGTCTGGACTATATATATGTATATTTCGGGTTTTTTTAAAGTTTTTCGCTGTCTTCCTTACAGTTTTCAGCTTTCTTCCCTTCTCCCCATCCCTAAACAAGTCATAGTATTTTGTTGTTGTTGTTGTTTCCCTGTAAAAATTACTGACACACAGCATCATGATGTTCAGCTGAGAGGATAATGTATCACATTTGATGCTTTCCCAAAATAAAAAAAAAGTTAAGGAGTTACAAAGAACTTGGCCGATGTTCAATATGTAAAACATTTCCATACTGTTATTTTTAGTGTCATCTGAGTGTGTTCTCCTGACCTTAAGAAAGAAATAAACCTTGTGAAAATAATTTGGTTATCCAAGGCCCCACACTTGCTTATCTTCAGACTTTTTGATAAGGAAAATAAGGAGTGTCTCAGGTAATAGTTTAACGTTCTTGGGGCAAAGTACAGGTGTGCTGTTGGAGAAACTGCTTTTGGTATTTGGGATCAGAATAAAGGAAGCCTTTGATGTTGGCTCTACTTGGATTATTTGGTTTCTTTCTCAGAGACAGATTCCTGTACAGCATCTAAAATATGAGAAGAGCACAGAGAGCATAGCCATTAATACAGGCTACGTTCAGAAATTTTATGTTGTAATAAATTCTTGGCAGTGTCTTTAAAACATAATGTGAAATTAATACTCTGAAAGCAGTTGTAATGACAAAGCTAAAAAGTGGTGTTTTCTCTCAAAGAATATTTCCAGCTCAGGCAGTGGTTTAAAGCAAAACAAACAAAACCCCAAACCTGCTGGAATAAAATAACTTRCTGTAAGAGTAACATTATTGGGTGAGAGGAAAAAAATTCGTTCTCTTCTTTTTTCCTTCATAGTTCAAATGCGTATGTCATGGGCACATCAAGACTCACTTTGAGGGAATTACATTTTAGATTAACACTATGTGGCTGGTGAACTTTTATCAAAACTACAGCCAAGATGCTAGTTCTGATAACTTGATTTAAAATGGAAAGGCAGTGGTTGCATGCTTTCTATTGAGTACATGGGTAAAGGAGTGAGGATAASGGCCACTGATGCACTTCGTGTGCAGCACAACCCTCCTTTGCCAGCCTGGTCTAGTCTGGTGTTATTTATCCTCAGGATTGCTCTAAAAATCTCCAGTACCACTTCTTCCGTGGAAAGTGTTTTAGTAAGTCTTGGCATGATTTGTATTGTTACTGGAATGGCTCAGGGAGTTAATCATTCTGCTCCTAGTGCAATTGTTGAAACAGATTGTTTTTCCAGTTTCTGCCGGCAGGAATTTTCTGCCTTTTTTTTTTTTTTTTTAAAGTCAAACCCACCCACCAATAAAATTTATGGTCTGAAATATAAGCTCAGTTGTATTTTAAACCAGGGTTTGGGAGCTTGTTAGAGTGGATTAACCCCCAGATGCCAAAATCAACCAGCTCCATGGTCATTGTCCTGGGGAATGGGAAAGTGGAGGTATATTCTGATATATACCCAGCATATGGTGCATTGTGGGAATGTCTGTAATGCAGGCTTGGTTCATGCCTTCAGCTCTGTATTTTGGAGAAGCTGCCCATCAGTAACTGGGCAATTGATGTCCATGGTTGTGGGCAGATGTGGCTGCTGAGAGTTATAATTCTCAAGTTTGTTGGGTCTTAATTTGCAGGTCCCATCCCCAAGTTCACTGCAGTGATTCCTGTAAGTGACCAAGCAGTTTTTTGTGGCTTTTGCCACAGTATGTGTGGACAGGGGCATTCCACTGTCACTGTAAAACCTGTGGGATAACTAACAGAAGCTGGCAGCCTTAGCCAGAATTTCTCAGAAGCTGAGATTGRTATGAAAGAACTAAACTAGCACAGCTCTACTGTTGCCGGTTTATTTATCCTCCCCTTCTTTCACTTTTACTTAATAAAGCTAAAAATATTTGAAACAGATAAGTACTCAATGTGCACAGGCACTGAGATGTTGCACATCCAAGGAGAGATCAGTCCTTTATAATGTTTTGCCTTTCTCTGAAGTTTGCTTTCATGTATCTGTTACTTGAAAACAGCACTGCTGCAACATTGCTTTTTGTGTGTGTTTTATTGCAGATATTTAAGACTTTCTGTGTTTGGTACTTGATATAGTTGTTACTGAATATTGTCATTTGTTTTTTAAATGGTGGTGGAAAATTAAAACATAGTGCATAGTGCTGTTACTGCTTGTTTATTTTACATTAAATAGGTGTGATTCATACTGTTTTCAGTCTTATTTTGAAAAGTATTAGTTAAGATTAGGCATATCTTTACAGCATGCTCCAAATATGTAATTTGAGTAATTTTTTGACAGATGTGAAATACTTCYAGTCTTCACACTGATGTTTGAAGTACATGTGGAATATAAAATGTTGCCAGATTATTTTGTTTCTCCTTAACGGAACATTATTTCTGATCAAAGGCTTTCAAGATGTGCCTTATGGGATGTTTATGTTTTTGTACCCTGACAGGCACTTAGGATTTTGTGTGCACACTGACAGATATTAGACAAATAACAGCAGAATCACTAGATTAAAAAAAAAAACAACCCACTGGTTAGGGATCACTGTTAAAAAACACAGCTAAACTCCATGTCCTCATGATTGTCAGAATAATATCCTGAGAATGGCAAGTTTACTTGCTGTGTGAGTATGGAACAGTAATGAGGAGTCATGATTCTGGTTCTAGTAACAACAGGGGAATTTGGAATTTTCTAAWCAGAAGTCATTGGCTTATTTTGTTTTGATTGTACCAAAAGGGAAAATCAAGCAAGAGAGTTGTCTCAGATACTTTGTGCTGAGGCTGTTGTGTTGTGTGTTGGAGTGATTGCTTGGGTGGCCAGGCTCATTTCTCACAGGCAGTGAAATAATGAAATGTGCAGAGATCTTACACTCATGGAGGGCTGTGGACCAGGGTGTAATTACACAGTGGTGGTGTTGGGCATACATTTAGTGTCAGGGAGGGAGCTGGGAGCGTCCTGCAGAGCTCTGGGTGCATTTCAACCTTCACAGTTAACAGGAGGATACAGCTGGGTGTGACTGCTCTGCACATCAGTGGGTCAACACAGCACAGGAAACCACTTSTATTTTTCTTGGTCTCCTGCAAATTAAAAAGAAAAGAAGGAAGATGACTTGTTCTTACTGAGTTCAGGTAAATAAAAAGCATGGATAGCAGCAGTATTCATCCACTGTGTGCTTCCAGTAAAGTCCCAGTGTGTTCAGCATTAACCTCTGAGCCCTGGGGACTTCCCCAGGGGCTGCACACAAGCTTTAAGTGCAGCTTCTGCTCAGTTTGCTTTTGCATSTGTACTGTGAAGTCCATCTTGTTACTTTCAAAATCAGTTTGGGATTGTTCCTCTAAACTTGAATAAGCCTTGCAGCAGGTTTCTAAAATCTTATGAAATATACTTAAAAGCATTAAATGAGATGAGAAAAGAAGGAAATTAAATTTAATCTGCTGCATAATTCTGTCTTCTGAGGGTGGCTGTCACTTTTTTGTCCCTTGTTGGTGTTCCTTATTTTGAAGTATTCTCCCCTGTGCCTCTCTCCAATCCTGCATCCCAAATCATAGGAAATTGCATCCTGCTCATCTTGAAGGCAGCAGCAAAAAGTGTTGGCTCAGATTCTGGTGGAATCATGAAATTTTTGTGTTGCATATTCAGCATCTAAATATGCTGAATATCACAATACTGAAGGATGATAAATGTTCTTTTTTTTCTTGCATCCTTTTCTCTGATTCTTGTACCTGAGTTGTATTTTAAATTTCTAATTGACTGCTCTTACAGTTTTGCTATACCTTGAATCTCAATTTCTTGAACTTGAGTTCCTGGTGCACAAAACAATGAGCCTGCCAAAACAGTCCAAGATGTAAAAATGCATGATAGGTCAAAAACCTTAAAATATGTTTTAAGTATGGGGTTTCTAGGAATTTTAATAGTGCATATTGGCAAATGTAATTCATAACAGCTTCTGTGTTCATGTTATGAGGAGGATATTTTTTGTTTGTTTTGACAATTCATTCTTTCCTTGAATTAATATTAGCAATTGTTTTTGAAAATAATGCAAATTTTTGTGAGGGTTTATGGTAAATAAGTGACAGCTCTCGTTGAATTTACACCTAGGTAAGAATATAAAGTAAAGGTAAATGCCAAAGGGGTTAGTCTCATTATACATGTGCAAGACTATAAATTAGTTGAATGTCCAACCTGTCATTTTCAGGTCTTGTTTTTGTAAATATTGATGAGATTTTTCAGTAGTTTGCATTTTGTTAAAAAGGTAAATCACTGTGATGTTTTACAATGTATAAAGGAAGTTTTTTRCCACAAATTCTTTGAAAAGGATATTGTCAAGGGATTTTTCTTCCTTATTTAATCTTTGCACTTGTAAGAATCCCCAGTGACAGGAAAACTCTCTTGCCAGGCTGCTCTCCTCCATTTCATGTTCCTGTTGGTTTGTGATTATAGGGTTATTGATAAGTGTTGTGCTTTTTGGCATTGATGTATTTTTCAGAAAAAAGAATTGAAGCATTTGTTTTGAAAAAAGAAAAACACATTTAAAGAATTACATGGACTTTGCAAACATTTAAAGAAATGAAAGGTAGGTCAAGTTTTGGGCCTACAAATCTGACAGTGTCCTTTACTTTTAACATGTGTGCCTTATGTGAGACACTCTTCAGCCTAATGATGTTAAGTTAATCAGCAGTAGAAAAATGTGAAAATTATTTTGTTATTAATCTCGATAGCTTTGCATTGTAGTACATTTTCTGATGTCAGTAAACCGTGGCAGCAGACTTTGAGATCTCTGGTATTTGGGCAAAGTGATTGCTTCTATTACTGTCAGTTTGTGCCATAAAAAGTTGTTTTTATGAAAAGTGAAACACATTTTAACAGCCTGGATTATGTCAGGGAGAGCTTTCTTACCCTGCAGTCCTGAGTATGCCAGTGGCATTGGCTTCTTCCCCCTTGGAGGGTAACACAAACAGTGCCCCTTTGCTTGAGGAGCAGGAGATRCAGGTTGGATTTGGGAGGGAAGAGGACACTACCCTGCTTAGGTAGCTTCCTCCCAGTTTAAAAAAGTACATCTTGTGCTGAGGTTGGTCTGATCACTTTTAAGTCCCCATGCTCTCCAAAAAGGTGTGGAGGTAAAATAATTCACAGCCCTTCCGCTCCTGTTTTGGTTGTAAAGCTGCATGGTGAGCTCATTAATCCCCTTGTTTCTGGGACCCGCAGTCAGCTGTGCACAAGGCTGGCCTCCTCTCAGGTTCTGCAGCTGAAAACTGGTTTTTCAATTCCCAAGTTTATTTCCATAAGAGCTGGACTAGAATAAGGTTTTGATAGTTTTTTTCCAGACTGCAGCTGTGCAAAAGGCACTGTGCTGTGAGCCACATGGTGAATAGCTGCTGCCTGAGGACAGCTGCTCTGTCTCTGCACCTTATACCTGGTATTAATTTAGAAAAAACCCAGCAGCCACTGGCACAGTAGCTGTTACTGGGATAAGAGCTTCCCCACCAGATTTTTTCCACATGGGGGCAGGGCAGAAAGACTAACAGCTGGATTAGAGCTGTTGGGAAAGCRTTAGGTTTTTTCTTTAATACATTTAGATAACCTTAAGGGCCTGACTTACACCCAGCAAAACCATCAAGTTCAGAGTTAAGGCTTCTCACTCCGTCTCTGGTACCCACTGGAGTGCCTGGCCCTCCAGCAGGGGGATTTTGGAGATCACACTCCATCCCTGGATCCCTGCTCACCCAGGCAAAGCCTTGGCCATGTGAGTGGTGCCCACCATTGCAGGTAGGTGTATTTACAATACACCTGCTGTCCTGAGCAAGGTGCAGTGTGTGTCTTAACACTCCACTGGTTTCCCTGGAATGTTAATTGCCAGTGGCAGCACAGCAGGTGTGGTGGAAAGCCAGCAGCCATAGGGGGAAGGGTACAGATGCAGTGAGAAGCTTTAATTTTGAGTTTCCTGCCTTCTGTGAGCACGAGTCAGACCCTTAACGTTGTTTTAATGTATTGTTTGTGTTTAATTTTTAGTAAAAATTTGAACACCATCCAGGCTACAGAGGTTGCAGTGGATAAGAAGTATAAAAGCTTTGGTTCAAGATTACAGGAGGCTGCAAGAAAAATTAAAGACATGGAAATGAGGATGGAATGACAGGCTGCTATTTTGCCTCAGAATACTGAAGATTGTAAAGCATTGAGAAATCGAATTCATGATCCTGGAAATCAAGCTCAGATTAAGAAATGTCAGGTTGGTAGGGGTTCCTGAAAGTCTTGAGTTAGGATAAACTAAGATTGTTTTCCCATAACAAAGGTTATAGGATGTGGGGGTGGATGGTATAATTTTTGTTATCTGTGTAATGTGAAGTGCTATATCATAATACTTTTAAATAAACCAGCTAAGTGAAATTATTTTTTAAAAACAGTTTTACGTTTGTCGTGTTGAATGTCACTTTTGACCACTTTGCAGCTACTTCTCTCTGGTRCAGAGTTGCATTATTCACTGTAAATGCAGGCATGGAAAAACACTGCTCTTAAATCCACATTGCTTTCTGCTGGCTCTCTGAGAGTCCCCTGCAAAGCCAAAGGCACAGTGCAGTGTGACATTCCCAGATAAAAGCCAGGCAGAATGTATCTAAATGCTGGAAGAGGAAGCTTTTTGTTCAAAAGCTTCGGATTCACAGTGAAGCCATGTCTTCCCAAATGGGAACTTTAAATAGGGACTGCCACTGGGATGAAGTTCCTGGAAGTTAACTGAAATGGGAATTACTGCCTGCCATTCAGGGGCAGGAGATTCAGGCAGAAAGATTGTGCAACAGGAAGTCTGTGCTGAAGTTCAGAAAGGATTTTAGCAAGCAAAGGTTTGTAGGGTTTTTGTGGTCAAGGTCACTGGGTGTTTTTGATTTCTGGGAATTCTTAACAAAGCCTTAACATTTCTCAGGGAGGGTTTCTCCTTCTGGGTTTTTTTTTTTGACTCTSTTCCTGTGCTTTGGGGCTTCCCCTGGCATTCCCCTTAGCATCAATGTTGCACAAGTAGCTTGGTTGAAATCTTAGATACACTGGTGTGAGGGGAAAACCAGACTACACCTTTATGTGTTTTAGAGAAATCATTATCTGAAAGGGCTCTATTTAGTGCTGTAACATTTCATGATTTTTTGAGCTAGCTCTAGTCAGAAAAGTGTTTCTTTGAAGTGAGAGTTTTTAATCTCATCTACTTTTTTCAATTTGGACTGCTTGCTCTGACAGAGGTGCTTTAGTTGTAGCTCTGAGGGAATCATATTTTTCCTCATTAATCTGCAACAAATTTAGTATCAAAGTTCTTTGTTTTTTAAATTTTATTTTAGCTACCATTCAGAGTTGTTATTGAATTTCTGGCTTTGCTGTACTGACAAGACCATGACATTTCAGTTGTTGAGTAAGCACAGTCACTCTAAAATGAAGTAGTCTTGCAATGTCATTTTTGCATTTGTTTCTAGACATAATTGCATTTTATTAATGCTGTTATATATACTGTTTTTAAAAAAATGTGAGCAAGTCTATAACAGGATGTATCCTAGGATGTTTTTAAGTAAATTTCATGTGGAGTTTTATAATTAAATCCCCATCAAATGATAGAGTTATTCCATTAATAACTAAAGTTTTTTTATGTTGTATATTCTAGTGTTTGTGTCCTGTACCACATTACTAGTATGTAGTTTATTTACTAAATGTCTGTATGAGGGTTATGTGGCCATTTTTCGTTSAAACAAGTATCAATAATAAGCTATCAAGCTGCACAGTTTTAAAAAATTATGTATTGATGGCTCCCATTTAGTTTTGGTGGCTGAATATTACTGAAATAATGTGTACCAGAAGCATTTCTAAGCTTGTCTATCATAGTACAGGTTAGGAGTGGGTGTTTTTGCAACAGTGTAATTTCAATGACAAAGTTTGCTGATGGGTGTTTTTCCCATCTGAAAGATGGTGGGAGTACTACAGAGTCAGTCAGTCCATGGTATCATCAGGTGTGGGGAGGTGCTGGAAGTAGAACAGAAAAGAACCAAATGTAGTGACTGTTTTTCTCATGTCTTCAGGTATAAAAACTGAGTACGTATAAGTAATTGAAATGCCAGATTGTAGTGGTACTGGGCTGTCCTGAGTTGGTTAGGAGTGGACATGGAATTGTTGGGTTCCAGCCAGGCCACTGAAAGGGACTGTGAGGGCAGCAGTCCCAGACCTCAGGCTGCTCCTAGGGGGAAGTCGTATGCTCTTTTTGTTGACTTGTGAAAATCTCTCTTCCCAGTGCCTGGTTTTCTTCACCAGAGACCTTGTACAGCTCGGATTCTACTGATTTTCCATCCACTTGAAATGCAGATACCACCAGTCTTTCAGGACTTGCTTTCTGACACAAGCTGGGACTTAAGATGCTGGGATTGCTTGTAGAAGTTAACTGGGGCACCTCAGTCATTTGCGTTGCTGTTGGGCCAACTTGGATTACCAAGAAAATAAGCAATGTTTTAAAATTGACGCTGCAACAAAAATATCTGTTGAAATTTGTATACAAGAAATATCTAGCCTGATTCACTTTGCAGTGCTTAAAACTTCTTATTTTAAAAGAGGAAAAAAATGTRCTTTATTCTTCGTTTTGTTTTTCATTATCTCTTCAGGAAGTCTTTTTTCCCACCCATGCTTAACTACTTTCTGTAAATGCAATGGTTTAATATTATTCCCTTGAGTACTTCTGTGTATTTATAGCATCTGTATTGTTAAAGAGATGCTCTCTAAATATCTTACGGATTATTTTTCATTTCCAGACTCTGTAAGGAGGATGTAAATTAAATCTTCAGTTTGGACTGATTTTCCTCCTCCCAGATACTTGACATGAATTTTTTTGTCACTCCACAGTGTTCAGAGTGTGACATTGATTTAGGGAGGGACATTTTTTTCCTGTTTTGTAAGAGTTTTCAGTGGTGGATTAAGTATGACATGTTTGACTAAGCTATATAGAACTGTTTGGTAAAACTTTTTAAGTCTAAGCAGACCTACATAGATCAGCAATTTGCCTGTAAACTTGGACACTGGATCCTCAGTAAATGGAAAATTTTGCTGTTGTAGGCTTTTTAAAGTTAAATTTTAGTCTCAGCAGAATCATCATTATATATGTAAATTGAATACTCAAATCCTCACTGAGTTGCTTATTATATTCCATAAGCTCCACTCTTCTTGCAAGCCTGGGCAAGATATTTCTCACTTTTTCTAGAGCTCCCAAAGGTGTGGAATCCAGTCAAAACCTAAAGGTTGAACAAGGTTGCACAGACACTTAYTAGTGCAGTGAGATATATCTTTAAAAAACAAGTGTACTGTTCCCTCCGTGATTTTATCCATCTTTCAAAGTTCAGCCTTCTGAACCTCCGTGGAATTTCTTTGTAACATCTTCTGTGCTTGGTTGACAGTTGAGTGTAAAGTTGTTCCTGTTTCATTAGCTTCAATCCTTGAAATCTTTTTCTGCCATCAGAATAAACCAGACTAGCTCTAACCTATTTTTAATACCATTTGCATGGCCTGAGTAACAAGATTTCTCTGTTTCTCTGCAGGCATTCGACCTCCGATCATGAACGGGCCCATGCACCCGCGCCCTTTGGTAGCGTTGCTGGATGGCAGGGACTGTACAGTAGAAATGCCTATTCTGAAGGATGTAGCCACAGTGGCATTTTGTGATGCTCAGTCTACACAAGAAATTCATGAAAAGGTAATGTTTAAGAGGGACAGCTGAGATGTTTTAGGGAATGCAAGTATTTTAATGATTGAGAACAGTGTTTTGTCAGCTGTGACTTGTTACTGCAGTGTCTGTGGTGAGCTGTGCTTTAGTGGATTGGATGCTGTCCCTCTGCTTCCTTGCTGAATTAGATTCATGGAGAGAGTTACTTCTGGGCAAAATACTACTACATGATATCTTGAAATGCTCCTTGGAATCATTTCTGTTGCTCGGCCTTTTCCTGGAAAGGCAGACCGCAGGTATTGGATTGTCTGTGTGGGTAACTTTCTAATTTCTTTCTTTAGCCAAGGAATTGTGCAGGTTGGGTTAGGCAGCCTTGTGCACTGTGAAATGTCACTGGAACAGAGTTTCAAAACAAATACTAACCCAAAATTTGCATGGAAAATGTGGTGAATGTCAACCTAACTTTGGAAGACGTGCAAGGAATTGAAAACTTCTCAGTCTTCATTCATAATAGATCTGCAGAGATAATGTTTGTTGAGATTTTTAATAAAATAAAACTTAATTTATAAGGTTCAAAGAAAATATATGGGTTTTTTAAATTTAGAGGAAGCTCAAGTTTTTTTTCTCAATTCCTTTTTACTTTATTATATATCAAGAATTAAAATGTGATAGAATGCCTTTTTTTTCTGTGTATTTCTTTTTAATCATGTTGAGAAGTTGCTTTTGTTTTACTGTTTTCCTATCTCGTACCACTGTTAGGAGTTAATACATGGATTCCATTTACAAGAACTAAATGACACGTGAAGAATAAGTATTATAAATGCTGTTCTATTAGTAGGTAAGAGCARTCTGCTCTTGGGGTGATCACTGTACCATTGGCTGCTCCACCATCTGTATAGTTTTATGATTTTTTTACTAAAATCAACATAATTTACTTCTGGTGCATCAAGACTGGGGAATTCCTGTGTGCCATGAATGCCTTGCAAAAAAACAATGGATATTTTCTGTTAGCAGTGGTGTGTAATAAATTAACTTTTCAGATCTTGAGGTTGAGTGTGTCTTTCTCAAATTGCAGGTTTGGAGAAGTATTTGAGTAACTGATGAGTGACATAGGTAATTGTTGCTGATCTTCACAAACTGCTGTATTGAGGGGATTATACTAAAACTTGYGTCTTTTGCTTTTTATTATACAAAAATAATTAATTCTCAATGATCTCAGTAATACATCAGGAAAATAYACTTTCACTACCTATCAGTGCAGTGCCATAATACAGATTTTCWCTTGCCTAAAGGATGAGACAGTCCTAAAACATTTGGACCTGCCAGGTAATAAATTTCTAAAACAAAAGTCACAAACCAGAATTCATTATCATACTGTTGTATTCCTTTAACTAAGCTGAAAGAGCAGTTTTATGGAGTGTTAAGCACTGTTCACTTATGTGTGAAAAGCGTTCACTGTTCATCTGCAGTGGAAAATGACTACTTTTCACCTATCTTTAGARGCATATTTGTATTTTAGTACTGTTTGCACAATACATTATTTGGGAATAGTGCTTTATTAAATACAAAATTGTTTTCACAAAAGGTTTTAAAATTAAGAGTTGCATATTTAAAGCAGGATCAAAACTGTTCATGTATTTCTGATTTCACATTTGTGGCCATACTAAATGATGTTGCCCTGTTAGTTGAAATACAGATTTTGATAATGGATAGTAAGAGGAGCTACTGAATCCATAGGCTAGCAGATACAGATATATTTAATGTGAAGTTGCAGGGAGCAAGCCAGAGGCTGGGAGGTTTAGGATGGGGTTAGAAGGGTGATGGACATTGTTTGATACTCTTAGGTGGGTGACTGTAATGGGGCAGGGGGAGAGACATGGACTAAGAACCAGATGGGGAGGGAAGGAATGAAAGGCAGCAGAAGGATCTCTAGGAAAGTTGGAACTTACATTAACTCAGCTTGCACAGTTGTGGAGCCTTGATCACAGAGGTGTAAGGAGTCAGAGTTTGAGAAATTAACATTTTGGAACCTCCAGAAGGGATTTCTCCTGGTCATGAGAGTTTCAGGGACAACACYTGCTTTAAAATACTGTGTTTTCAGTTTTTCAAGGAAATAGATTAGAAAGGAGAATTTATAGCTTGTGAGACAGCAGAGTTTGAGACTACAAGCTAGGTGGTTTTTCATAGAGGAGCAAGCAGGCTGAGAGATTTTAACACAAAAAGAAAGATGGAAAAGAAGCAAGGATTTGAATGTYGTTTGTGTGCAGGGTCAGGAGCAGGATTTAAGTTAATGCCTTTCTGTGTGTGCTCATTCAAGAAAGTTTTCTGCAGCTGGGTAACTGAGTTGCAGTTCTGTAGCAACTCCCTTCTGCCAAGTGTTCATATGCCAGTCACTTCTTATGGTTGAGGGGATTAAACTGTGGAAAATAAGTAACAAGTTGTAAAGTTGCAAATGAGTAATAACATGTGGTAGAACTGTGCTTCATCTCAGGTCAAACCATTTGTTCCCCATTCCACTGCTTTGGAAAACAGCTTGGATGGTGAAGATACATTTCCCTCCTTTTGGAAAATCGGGCTGCCAGTGCTTAAAGGAATTCTGACATTTACTGAGAGTGACCCAATATTTCAAAATAACTTTGTAGTTAGGGTCATTTATTACACTTCTTCAGAAATTTACTCGTGTAAGGTTTGGCTGGTTTTTGGTTTGCCTCCTTATTTCCCATTCTCCCTAGAAAAAGCAGTTTATTTTTGAGCCAGTCTGCAGGGCTGCAATWGATGTTTTTATCCCTTAACCCCTAAGTTCTGTTTTATTATAGATGTTGCATGTGGCTGTGTGAAGTTGAGCTTTACGTTTGTCAAACTCTTTATCATGGCATAACTGGGAGTTCGGTTCCTAGCATCCTATCAGAAAACTTCTGTCATTTAGGGTAAAAATATTTTAAGATTTCAGTGTTTAATTTCTTATTGAGATTGCATTACTGTCTATAAAAGTTACTCACTGCTGTTAAATTGGCTTTTRTTTTACAATTAATGATGTGTAAATAAGTTCTCTCAGTAACTATCTAAGACTGCTTCCAAGTGTACACAGTGTTTTGGTTTGTTCTGCCAAAAATACAGTTGTTCATCCAAAAAATTATTTAAAAACATTTAGCTTGCTTCCATACTCATTCCAGGTCAACTTTCTTTTTTCCCTATCTCATGCTCCGTTGTCTGTTTGCCTCTTTTTCCCAATCCCTCTTCGTTTCAGTGCCATTCACAGTTTGCTGCTTTTCCTGGCTCCTTGGCAGCCTACCCAGCACTCTGATTCCTGCAATATTGCTGCTCTTTTCCACTTCTGTACCTTTAAAGGMATAACAGACTCAAGCAAGCACACCCTTGAGGTCTTTGTGTTGCCCAAGATTTTTTTGAGTTCATGTTCTTTGCTTTTTGGGCTTCCTGACCTTTGCTGTGTGCTCTGTAACATGGAAGTGCTCTGTAGATCAAGAGGGATAAATATAAACAATCTGCAAGGGCTGGTAATAATTTCAACCAGAGAGAGAGAAAATAGTGATTCTTGCAAACCCGGATTAAAAGACAAGAAGCACAACTGATTAGGAATGGTCTTTAAAACAAAATGTACAGGCTGGAAAGAAGTCAAGAGTTTATTTCAGGCTGAATACATTTTTCCATTTTCTTTTTTCTGTAATTATGTGCTTTCCTACATCTTGTTGCAAATCAGGTAGAAGAAAAATGTGTGGTTGACTGGGTTTACCGCTTCAAGCTATTACCCAGTTGACCAGAACGTTGATGAAAGCAGTGAGTAGTCCTTGGAACAGAGTCTGTTGGGTAAACCTGTGCCCCAGCCTTAGCAGAGATTGGGGTAGAATGTGTCAGATCCTTTGACTCCTGTTTTCTGAGCCCAACATGAAATAATTTTCAAAAGGATACTACATTTCCATATTTGTAGTTTTAAGTTAAAAAAAATTTAAATCTGAACTTCCTGTTTAACAGAACTTGCAATTTTTCAGTCACACTTTTACATAGAATTAAATATAGAAACAATTCTAGTGATGGCAGTTTTATCAAAGACCATTTCAAAGAGGAGATGAAAAGTGACAAATGTTTTGAAACTGATACAGGCAAATTCAGGATGGTGCTGTTGTTCAKCTCTTTGATTTGTCCCTGTTACAGCAGTGGTTAAGTGAGATAATTTTTCAAGCTTCCAATTCTTTGTTTAGCAGTAAAGCTTGTGTTTACACCATCAGTGCTGTTTATATTCATGATGCAGATGAAGCATTTTAGTTTTCCATCAGATTTAAACTCTCAAAGAACACAGATTGAAAGGAAGCAGCCTTATTCTAAACAATAAGGTCTGGTTGGGAGTAAGTTGTCACCTCGGAGCTGATCCAAAACCTTGCTAATGTCCCAAAACCAAATGGGCTTTGGATCAGACTCCTTATGAAAGACTTGGGGAAAAAACTGGGTTGAGTTGCCACCAGTGACTTCCATAACTCCATAATATCCTTTAGTATGGGTGTTCAATCCATTGTAGTGTCTGATAGACTTGACCTGAATTCAGCCTTATGAATAGACACAATTCATCCCTATTGATAGACAAACTAACACAKAACTCCTGTTAAAGATTTTTCATTGAAGCCTTTCATTCAGTAAAAATGTTTTCAAAGTCTATAGTGTCAAATTGACTTCTGTCATTAAAGCTGCWTGTAATGGTCAGTAGATCCTGGCTTGGAAAGACTGGCTTCAATATAGTATTTCAAAGGAAGTTGTGTGTAGACTATACAGGTTATTTATGCAGTTGTGTGTATGTGTTTGCATGTATATATATATATTTAATACTAATTTTTAGAAGACTAGAAATACACTATCATATATATATGTCACATGTGTATATATATGTAGTTTATATAGTATATGGATATATGGGCTTTTAGAGAGTGTGTTTTCAGGAGCCTGCAAGTAAGTTTTGTTTATGTTTGTGTAAAATATTTATACTTGTATTTATGGACAGTATAAACTCAAGTATTAATGTTTAGGGTCCTCACTAGAGAGTATCCTGCCTGAGTAAAGTTTATATGAAATAAGTGGGTTACTGGCAGCACCATGGATCATAGGAACCTAACAGGGAGCTGAGAGCTTGTAAAGAGAAGCAAGAGCTTGTAAAAAGCAACACAATATAACAGAGCTTTGGAGAGCCACTAAATACCACTTGAGCACACTGGCTTTTCCTTTTAGCTTTAATGGTGCTGGTTTCACATGGRTCCTTTGCAGTGTTGTAGGGAGGATTTGAGAGCAGCTCTGAGTTTCTGGAGCCTTCCCCATGTGACAGACTATTGGTTACAAATTCAACATGCAGCTGCTTTTTGCAAGTTAAATAAGGCAAGGCCTACTCCGTTTTGGTAAAGTACATTTGTTCCACCCAAATGTGCAAAATATTTCAAGTCTGTTGGTGACACTGGAACATAATTTTTTTAGAGATGACACATGAAATTTCAAGTCCAAGAAATGCAACACTTTGTAGTTTCTGGAACTGGATTAAATACAGCACTTTCTAGTGATGATTTTTGTTTTTAAGATGAAGAGTTCGTCATATTCATCTTGTAATTTATATTTTTTTTTTGTCTCTGCACTGAAGTATTTTGGCACTTCATGTACTGTGTTATGTTTCTGTGCTCTGGATTTGATCCATGAGTGTCTGGGATCAGTCTCTCATAGTCAAATCTAGAAGTGTCTTGAGATGCTCCAAGAAGAGGAGGCCTTGCTGTTTAGTTCTTAGCATGTTGTGATTTATGTTTTTGTAAAAGTAAGCAAGATGCTTAGAGTCTTCCCCAAATAATGAGATGTGTGTGTCACAGTGGTGACTGTGTGATGTTCAGCATGATGGCTAGAATAGYGTGGTACTGAAAGAAGGAAGAATAGAATGTAGATGGGAAAACATTTAGAAGGATTTCAACCTTGGGTAATCAGTACTCAGGATTTGTTAAATTCCTGGGAAAAGAAATGTCTCCTACTACTACTGTGTCATCTGTTCCTTAAGAGCCTTGGTGACCTGGTATGTTGTGAAAGAAGAGTAATCATTTTGAGCATGAAGAACAGCAGAAAGACCTGTCCAAGCTGCTGTGATGGGAAAAGCTGTCAGCTCATGGAATAGGGAATGAAAAACGCTTTGAACGCTGAGCTCTAGCTTCAGCTGGAAGGAAGTCTGGAGGCATATAAATCAGGCAGGTGAGCTCCATAATAATTTGGTAACAGGAGGAACCCAACTCATGTCCCCTGTTTCAAAGCTTTTGCCTCGGATCTTCTCTTCCCAGAGGGCACAGTTGCAGTGTGATGGAAGCAGGAATGGCTGTTGGAGGAGCACAGCTGACTGCTCATTTTCTGTCAGGTTTTTCTATTGCTTTTCCTTGCAAGAAATAATCAAAGAGCATGSTCTGACTGCCACATACTCAGGCTGGTGTGGAATTTTTGCCTTGCCTGCTATCTCGCTCACAAGTTTGATCTCCTTGTAATAAAATTGTTCTTGAATTTGTTAAAAATTAAGTTCATTATGGGAAATGATGGAGAAAAATCACATATTCTCCCGGATTTTCTCAATATACCCATCCCTTGTGTTAAATCATCAGTGAATTACTTCTATGCACACTTATTTTTTTCTATAGATCATTTCATTTTCTGGAATTGTTGATACTTATGCTGGATATCAGTTTCCTGGGTTATATTTTACTCATTGAAAGACTTGTCAGACTTCTTGTGTGCATATAATGTATGTAATGACTGAGAAYATAATTTATGCAAATAATTCCAAAATACAGAAACTTGCACTGTTTTTTTAAATCTAAGTGGCATTGTTAACATTCACCAATGCTGAATGTTTCTAACTTCAGATTTTTTGCTATTATTTTCTGCCTTTTGGCATACTTCTATCGCATGTCCAGTAGCAAAAAGCGGTAACATAATTAAATTATCAAATTAATGTGATAAAACACACTTGCAGGGTATTACATTTTTAGCAGTGGATTTCCTTGCTAACTAGCCCATAATCCTAGGAGAGGYTCAGTCACTAAAAAGAAATTCTAAGAGATTTGTCACTTGCATTTGCTTGTTCCATATCCCATGTGATGGGTAAATAACTGCCTGTGGAAATGGCTAGTGTCAGCATTAARCTATAGCTAGGAAATATTTTCCCTTTTATTGAACACATTCCCAAGCTTTTCAGTACTTTTCTGTCTCCTCCTAGTGCCAAGCCATAACCTAGATGGACCCAAAAAATGTGTCATAATGGGTCCACACCAGTGCTCTTGGAGTCCAAATGCCAGTCTAGACTGGCAGAGTTAATAAAATATGCATGGTTATGAAATGAAAATCTGCTTYCCAAAGTGAATCACTCTGATACTGAAAACACAAATGTGTGAGCCAGTTCAGCTGTGCTTTAACCCCTGCTGGATGCAGTTCTTCAAGCAGTGACAGATCTGTACCCCCAAAATACACCCACCATGGGCCTTTTCCAGTCTGGGAGAGAGGCTCTGGCTGTCACAGAGCCTTAGGGGTGTGTCCTTGCAACTTCTAAGCTTCAATTTCTGCTTATCTGACAGCTGCACAGATGATGGTTTCTCCTGCAGCACAGGCATCCAGAACAGCCCTTGGGAGGGGTGGGGGAAAATAAATGATGCAGCAYGGAATAGGGGACATGGCTTGTTGGAGATAGCCAGGATATCATAACTTGACCTTGAGGCTTGAAGCAACAAGTGCTGCAACTGAATTTGAAGAAATTTCCACATCACTGAGGCTGGGAGATCCTTGAACAATTTTATTTCAGCCTCTGGTCGGAGCAGAAATAACGTGAGGGCATTTTAGGTGGGCTTTCCTTTCCTAGGAGGGATTGTTTCTTGTGTGGATACCTCAGGCTTGGTCCATGCCAGCTGTAATGTTACTGGAAAAGCAAACCCAAAAACTGTGTTGGGTTTTTATTAGCCCTGTGTAACAGCTCAAGGTAACACATTCTGGTGAGTGCAGTCTTTCTGATTGGGAGCTGCTGGATGTAATCTCCAAAGGACTTGTTTGCACCATTAAAATCAAGGAGTTTTGTGTGTGTGTAATCATTTTATAAGATCTGAGCCTACAGCTGGTCTTTGAATTATGTTGTAGCTGCATTCTTGAAGGATGTGTAATTTGTAATTTTTTTTGCAGCTCTTACTAGTAAATGCAAATTCTGCTCAAAGGAGTCTTGTCTTTRTCTGAGTTAAAACTGAAGTTCTCAGTCCAGAGACAATGTTGAAATAGCATAAATAATTTTGTGAAGTATTCAATATAAGTGCTTTTCTTTCATTTTTATGGAGTTTGATTTTATTTTATTTATTTTTTTTAATGTATTTTTAAACACTGTTGCATATCCTGGGTTCCAGCAACTGTAATCCTCTGTGTGCAAGATTCTGATTTGCTGCAGTGCTTTTTTAAAAATTATGTATGTTGATTATTTTTACTGACCTTGCATTACACTAGGAAATGCTCATATGAGCGGAAATAATTCAGATGACAGAATCTGTGCATGTACCAGACTCAAAAGTCTGAACAAGAAATTTAGAGCCTCTACAGAACTTTTATGCGTAGTGTGTCATAGGAATCTCTTGAAGTCATTACAGCTGGCTTAGCTGCTGAAATGATTTGGGCATGTTTTGTGTCTTGTATTCAATGCTCTAGCTAATATCCATTAGGATATTAGCTAGAGCATTGAAGGTGCAAGCACAAGGACGTGTTTTGAAGAAGTAAAATCATGCAATTTGCAGATAAATAGGAAAATACTCTCTGCTGTCTGAAAAATAAATTGATACCAGCTGTGGGGTGCTCCCATAAATTGATATGTGTGGGGTGCAGTGTCACTGTTTGGTAGCAGAATTCAAAACTACTCGGCATGTCTGGCTCCATTCTCCACACCCCTTCTCTTCTCCCTCTCCTTACTCCACACCTCTTCRTTTTAAGTGCTGTTGTGTAGGTTGGATGCACTCTAACATAATTTAATTTGTCAGAGGTTTCTGACTGTCTTTTATTTTTGCTTTTTTGGTGCTCTCACAAGTTTTGGGGTTTTTTTCTGCAGCATTTTTGCTTTCATACAATTTCTTATTTCTCAGAGGCTTTGGCTTTTCCTGGATAATGTCRAGTTTGGCACCTCAGTTAATCCCAATTTGTGTCACACCCAGTTTCTGTCAGTGAGAGCTCATTTGCAGTGTCATTGAACTGAGGAGCAAACACTTTTGGTTTTGTGTGTGAAGTGACCAATTTCAGTCTCTGCTGTTGAAGGAGTTTGTGATCACTGAATGTTTTCTGTTCAGGTGGTTTAATAGGGCAGTGAATGCCTGTGCCACTGTGTGTGGTGAAGAGATACTGCTCTGTTACTCCATTCAAAGCTGAGTATCAGCTGCCTAAGCATAAAATACTCACTGTTTGTGGGGAGTGTTTGCTCTGTGTCTGCAGATGCAGTCCAGTGGCACTTGTGCTGGGGTCAGTATTGCAGAGCATTTCCTGGGAAAGGAGGAGAGCTTTCCCTCTTATTAAGAACACAAGTACAGATCATGYAGTTCTTTTGAAGCTGATCCCATCATGCTAAAATTGAGACTTCAGATGAAAAAGACTTACCAAGAGATATTTAGAAAAGTAACCTTTAAAAAAAMCCCTGAAKCTGTATTTAATGCTTTTARTGTCTTYTATACTTGAGAATATGTKTATCAGATGAAACTGAGTTTCTGTGRAAGAAAAAAAARYGACTTTTTTTTCTTCATTTTATTTCTAGGTACTAAATGAAGCAGTGGGTGCCCTGATGTATCACACTATAACTTTAACTCGAGAAGACCTGGAGAAATTTAAAGCACTTCGAATAATTGTCCGAATTGGCAGTGGTTTTGATAATATTGACATCAAATCTGCTGGAGATTTAGGTATGGCTATTACAGACTTTATTTTGCATCTTATACTTGCCTCTAGAAATCTGATAGCATCTAAATATTTGTATTAATGTTTTCTGTGTATTTGATACTAGCATCATATGTAAGCTGTATAATTTTCCCACCAGAGTATAAAACTCATTATGGAGATACTAGCATTAGTTAATTAAGTGATAATATTAACAGCTTTGTGGCAGGATGACAATCTGCCTGCTCAATATAAACCCAAGGAGAAAGGCCATAATTTTTCATCTCTTTCTTTTTTGCCCCAATTGTGTATTTTAACCACTACTGCTGTAATCTAATTACAAAATATAATTCCATCACTGTGGCATACTACTTCTGTTTGAATAAAAAGTGAGATTATTATCAACTGTCTGAGACTTATTTATGATGCATGAGATTTAGTACTAAACTAGCCCATAAAATAGAAATACCAGTTTTATAGGAGAAACAGTTGTTGCTTCTTCAGAATAAATTCAGCTACTGGAACTATGAAGAGATGGTGCTTGATRTTTGACTGTAAGAAAAGCAGCCATCTGATCTGTACTTTTCTTACTTTAGGTTAAACTATCTCCTACCTGTAATCTAAAGGTCAGCCTACCACTTTGAGTAAAGATTTTCTTTTCCAAGATTGTGGAGACCAAGTATGTTTCCCATTCTGCTCTGGAAAGATCTTGGAAACATTTATTTCAGTGTGGCAGTGCTTAGTCCTAGCAGTAGCCCCAGTGATGTAGTGAGGAGCTGTAGTGGGGTCTGTTTATCAGCTAATGGTAAAAAAATATTCACCTATTGTAATGGTAGCAGGGCCTTAACCACTCCTTGCTGAGTTTTATAAAGGTCAGGTCAGGGCTGAAAGTGTGCAAGGCTGTGTCTTGCCTGCTTTAGCTGGTGCCACAGTCAGACATGTGTTGTGAGCCTCAGAAAACCTGTGTGTTTGGAGAATTTGGCCTGGGGTATAATCTTAGATCAAAAGCCAAAATGTAGGTGTAGATCAAAGGCTCAGACCAGTCAGGAGCCCCGTTTGTGGAGAAAATCCCTGATAAGAGGGAGATCTTGGAAGGTTTGCTGGCTGTCTCTTCTGCAGGTCTCTATGCTGGATTGTAACCCAAGTTACAACCTGAGTGCAGCCACATAATTCTTCAAGCTAGAGTACACACCAGATTTGGGAAATTCTTGTTCATATGAAATGGCCACCTTCCTTATTATTCAGTTCCTGACTTGTGGTTGGACTGAGTTACAAAGTTGAGGGTCCAACCTGCTTGTGTGTCCTTTAATTTACAAAATATTATTGTCCACTCTCGTCAAAAGCCAGTAAATGGTGGAAAGATTACAGTAAAATCTCTGATTGTAATATTAAGTTTGGGTGAAATGGCCGGAATGAAATATTACTGAGGCAAAGAGCCTTCCATTTGTTGAACTGGTGTAATTAATGCAAATCTTAAGGTGGTAATGTGAGATTGATTTGCTCTTTATAAAAGACTTTGATTTGCGTTTGAAATGTAGATTTAGACCAGAGTCCAACATATTCCTGAAATTCTGTAGTAACTTCTTGAGTTATTTTTCGTAGAGCTGGCACATGGGGTTGTTACCAGCTATTAAGCATTATTTTATATTAGTACTTTTAATCTTCTTACAAAGCATGAAAATATGTGTTTCTTGGATAAAACATGCTTTTTCTCCACTTTATTAATAGTTGACTAGAAAATACATACAAGTTGTGGGTGTAGCTGGATGCCAGTGAAGTGGGAGCCCAGGTAATACCTGTTAACTCCTGCATTTTTCAGCATTGAACCTGTGCACAAAATCACTGAAAGCAATGGGAAAGGGAAGGGAGCATTGATCAGTGGATATGAGATGAGAGTGTGCTGTCTTTTCCCATGTGAAATATCTCTTCATTTCCTTGCCTCTCTCTTGCTGCTTTTTGTGGTTTGCTATGTCTCTGCCTTTCAAAAATGAGCTGCTTTTAGAGTTGAAGAAAAATTGGGAAAAATAAATTCCTGCTGTTCAGGAGAGAATTTATCTGACTTTTGTTCCCTCAGTTTCCTAAGGAAACCTATTAGGGAAGAAGGTATATTGCTCATCTTCCCAAATACTTATTGTAATTCTTTCAGCTCCTTTTAAAACATAATTTTGTTGATGGCAGCTATTAGGAGACACATTTATTTAATTTACGCTGCCATCTAAAACCTGCATTGTTGCTCCATGAAAAAGACTTTTTTTGTATAAACAAATGCAAGTTTTTAATGTGAGGTAGTTAGAGGGATGTGATTTTTCAGTCTTTCACATCTCCCTTCCGGTCAAGCTTTTCTCTGCATTTTAAAAATGGTGAATTTCCTTCTACCATTGATGTTAGCAGGATGCCAAGATTAATATTCCAGCAAATGATRCTGGTATATCTTCTTGTAAGTCTTAAGGGCAATGACTCAGCAGACAGGCTTATCTCTGCAGCAGAGGAAAGAAAAATAGTTCTGTAAGTTCCTTGTGCAAGTTTTTAGTGATGTAGAGAAAGCTGTAAAAAAGTACTGGGCAGCAGAATAAAGGCATTTGAATGTACAAAATAGATAAACATAGCATGYGCTTATTATTTGTCATATTACTGTTGATGCTGTTTTTGAAGAGAATGTTTATTCTTCTTCTTTGCTTCCTAAGATACTCTGGTATTAGCTGAGGACTTACTGAATATCTAGTTATGTAAAATCCCAAACAGTAAAAACAGTTCTTGGGTGGTTTTAGGATACAAAACACTTTTTTTTCTTCTCCACCATGAAATTATACTGCGTGCTGTTTGTTGTCTCAGTCAGCAGAACTGAGACACAAACATTTGTGGGAGCTGGTGATTAGAGAGAGAACATGCAGTACATGAAAAGACTGAAGAGAGACAAGTCCAAAAGGACACGAAATTTTTCAAGCATTTGGCTTAACTGCTGTCTATTGAGTACTGGAAGGTAAAAAGCAGAATGGGATAACTTGCATGTAATTCCAATCACTTGTTGCTTCATCTGTTTTTTGAAGTAAAGTAGGCTTATTGTGAGTCTTGAATCAATAAGCCACTTTCCACAGTTTTCAGTGGCTGTAACAATTTAGGCTGCTTAATGTTATCCTAGTTTCAGCTAGTGACTTTTCAGCTGTTAGGAACACAGACTTATTTCACATTACCTTTGCATGCCATGCAGAAGCAGATTTTGCATTTCCCTGTATATGATTAGATGGGTTCCCTTTAATGTAGGGGACCAGGAAAGGACTGGGATGTTTTTTGTTGTAATTYTGAAAACCCCTGTGCAACATGTGACAGATTGTCCTTTCCTGTATCATGATTACCTACACATGATGTGGAATTACTAACAGTCATCCTGTGAAGGCTTTATAAATTATTTTATCCTTTTTTAATTTGCACAGATAGCTTTTGGGAGGGTATTTGTCCAGTGGTGGAAAGCCAACTCTCACAATTAAACCTAAACTGTGATCATTGACCACACTGTGGAAAGCAAGACAGATTTCTCCTGGCTATTCAAAACACCAAGCTCAGAGGAAATGTAAAATGCTTACCATTTCTAAACTATCAGATCTCTTCAGTGCTTTCCTTCTGTGGTTCAGTGCCTTAGTTGGCAGTAAATAAAAGCACGATAATTAGTAATAAAAAATCAGAGAAATAAGTTGGCACATAGTTGTCAACTGTTATGTCAGGTATTCTGCCTGCCATTACAGTCAGAAACTCAGTATTTGTGCAAGACATGTTGAAATAGTTGTGACTTCAAACATCACRCTCCTGTATTGCTGTTAAATGGAAAAAATTAATATTGTTTGGCAACTGGCATCCTCTCCCCGCTGCCTGCAGGGATCGCCGTGTGTAACGTGCCAGCCGCCTCCGTAGAGGAAACAGCAGATTCCACCATGTGCCACATCCTGAACCTGTACAGAAGAACCACCTGGCTGCACCAGGCCCTGCGCGAGGGCACCAGGGTCCAGAGCGTGGAGCAGATCCGGGAGGTGGCCTCGGGAGCTGCCCGCATCCGAGGGGAGACCCTGGGCATTATTGGATTAGGTACGTTGTCTTTGTACATGGTTTCATGCTCTTTGCTGCCCATTGGTTAAAAATAAAGTGAAGATTTGAGCTGTGAAAGTGGAACATTTGTTCATTCCATGTGAAGCGTTTATTCCTGTAGATTATATAACTCAAGTGTTCTCCCTTTAGACATAATCATTTTCCTCAGAAAAGTTATTTTGTTGCTAATGTTCTCTCAATTCTTTGAGTTTCTGTAGAGGGATGGAATATAAGGAAATAAAGATAGTGTAGAAAGTAATCTTACCCCTAAGAAGCTGTAGCTGGGCCAATTATCAAAGATTAGGAACAGGCCTGACTTTAACAGACCACAGCTGTAACCATTGAGAAGAAGAGTGCTATGAAAGAATGGGTTGGCTGGTTGAGAAGGGAACTGGAGTCAGTTGGGTGCTTTGTGAAGAAGAAAGAGTCAGTGCTCTGAGGAGCTGCCCATGRGAAACATCCAGAAGGTATGAAACTTTTGTGATAAGCAGACTACACTAAGGAATCCCTGCAATAAGATGACAACATCYTTCTGTTGCCATATTGMCTACTTGTAAGAGGAGACACCATCACTTCCTTTTTCCAGGACAAGGATCCTACTACTTCAGCCCAGTTACATGTGTATGTTTTATCCCTTATCCGTTTTCATATCTGGCTTTGTTTGGACTTTCTTCCTTTTACAGTTTTTTACATAACTAAAAAGTCTTTGCTTCAGTAACACCCTGTAGAGCAGTTACTGTGTGCATTTGATTGAGCTGGATCTGAAATTGTRTTTCAACTCTAATGAGAGGAAGAATATATGCAAGAAATTTTGAAATGTTTCTAGACCTAATAAAATCACCTACTTACCTCTCTGAGTGACCCTAAATGTTTTTCAGCATCCAACAGATGGACAGGATTGCTRGAGATGAATTAATTACTGTCTGTTACAGAAGTAGAGAAGAAAAGCAAGCAAGTCAATTTCTATATAAAAATTATTCAGTCATGTGCTTGTCTTACACAGATCTGATAGACTGTGGATGTACTTGCTGTGCTATTCATCCACAGGAATTAGTAATATGATTTTGACAACAAAGCATCATATTTAAATGACTGCTCCAGTTACACATTGCTGTCAAGTAAATCCAACCTTGAATTCTTACTTTTGGAAGCTGAAACTAGCCTGGTGTTACATAGTGCTCATTTAAATGAGCATGCAGTACATCAGAACCATCTTCACAGCCACAGAATTGCCTTTAAAATATGATTTTCAAGTAGTCAYGAAGCTGTTTTCTCAAATCTGTAGTAATGTAATTATGCATCTCATTAAAACACACGATTATTKTGCTCACAGTCACAGCATCTGTACCTAAATCATAGACAGTTGCCTGCAGTGTTTCCAAAATAGAAGTGCATACCTGRTTTTTGAAACTTAAGCTTTGGCTCACATGCGATGTGCACATTTGCTGGAGATATCTGTACTGTTGTCATTCAGTTTGGTGTTTTTACTGAACAAATTCAGACTTGAGATTAGAAAGAAAAAGTCTTTCATCATTGACTTCCTTAAGTGAGTTTTGCTGGTTTTTTTTCTTAATGACTGAAAAGTATAGAGGAATAAATGGGTAATCAGGTTGCCAGTATGTGTATAAAGCTTTACAAAGTGCTAGGTTTTGATTTTAGTTTTAAAAAGCAAGCCTTTTTAAGCAAGCCAAGTGTGCATGTTACACTAAAAAGGCTAGTAAAATCTGATTTTTAAGGGCACGCTCTTGTAGTTTTTGACCAGTCATTATCTCTTGCCTTTTGTTGTCCCTATGTATYTCCTACCATAGAATACTCAAAATTTCAAAGAATACTAAATTGTAAAGTCACTTTTGAAAACTTCCACTCTTCCTTCTTGTGCATGTGTGTGAATAGGCACTTTGAGTCAGACCTGTTCTAACAAACGCCTATGAACCTATGTATTAATGAAGAGTAAAAATCTAGACTTAGAAGATCACCAGAATTTGTGTGAGTGCTTCAGGCACTTAGGCTGTGATGTGCACCCTTTTCTAGTACAGATCAGTGCAAGAGGGTAGCTGTCTTTGAGTTTCAGACTCAAACATGCCTTTACAACCAAAGACTTGTTGTCCTTAGGTTGTGTTTCTTCACCAGTGGCCTCTCCCCACATCTGKAGTTTTGCCTCAGTTTATTATTTAGATGTGTCAGTGTCAGAAGTGATGATCCACCCAGATGCTATGAAGTGGATRTATTACACACAAAATAAACAGTTCTCATCATCTGTTGCTCAGCCCTTTCCTCTGTTTCTTTGTCATGTCTCAGTTTCTGTCCTTTGTCCTCAACATGTGTCTGAGATCATCTCTGCTCAACCCCACAAMTGTGTTTCTCTATTCTTGTCTTAAAATTCGTGGTCTCTTCAGCAGTGGGCTGCCTAAATTTATCACTGCTGCTGCAACAGCTAACTACAGACCTTCTTAACATCTGCTCCTGGGCTTTACTGKTTGCCAAAGAGAAACACCCTAGCTCTTGCCTATCTCTCTGCTGGGGAATGACTGTGTCTCCAAAGTTTCAGCTACTCATTTCCTTATCCACTGATCTAGCCAAGTTTCATGACTCACTTGCCTTCTTTCCATCACCCACTCTCTTTCCCTCTTCTCATGCATATTCCTGCTCTGACATTTGGTCTGTCCTGCTTAATCCTATTACTCTGTGTTCCTCCTTTAAAGTTAACTCCATCTCTCATCCTCTGCTTGTATTGAGCTTGAAGATAAGCAGAGACTCAACAGCATAATGCCTCCTTCATGTGCTTGTTGGATCCCATCCGTCATTGTTGTGTTGTTTGGTTAGCCCCTGAGCTCCTTAGGGCGCAGCCCATGCTTCTTTCTGTCTTTTTGAAGCGTCTGACTCTTTGAGCTTTACATAAATAATAATATCACATCATTTAACAGCTGTCTTTGTCACTTTTAATCTTTATTACTGTCCAGCGTCCTACATGTTAAGTGATGCATCACAAGTGTGGATTATAAATCCAGCATTAAAAAAAAAAGCTGCCTTTTCACCTTGTATCTAGAAGTATAGGGGTTTGTAAGTTTTTTTAAGGAGGAATATTTGTGAGCAGCAGCACGTAAGTACTTGGATGAATAGACRCTGGCCCTGGTTCTGCTCTAATGATAATTTTACAGGAGTGAAGTTGCACTCGCTTTCCCTTCGTTCTGAGTGAGAAATGCTGATGACTAATGACTAATGCATTTCCTCACCCAAGAGAGGTGAAATTCTTTTAAATAAATTTGTCTCCRCATCACAGTGAATGTCATCACTCAATTTGTCTTTCCTCACCTACTCTATTCTCTCAACAGTCCCRCTGCCCTACCTAGATGCTTGGCCAAATTACTAACCTGTGTTATAAGTAAATAAGGCTTAAGAGTTGGGTGGTATTACTCTGCAATAAATGATCCACTCTTAGCAGTCCTACTGGCTCTCTTAATGTGCTCAGCAGGAAATGTAACAGAACAGCACTCTCCACATTTCAGAGTTCTCCAAGAAGGAGGAAAAATTACCTATATTCTCTACTGCTGTTGCACAGGCAGGAAAGAGCTGCTAAGTGAAAGCACTTTTTCTTTCCATGGAAGTCTTCAGGCAGGTCATCATCATCATTTCCATGGTGTCAGGGTCATTTTATAAAACTTTGCAATACCAGCATAGGATGAGCGTGCATTGCCCAAGGGCTGAGCAGGGTCCTTGACCTGCAGCTGCTGTACTGTCACACTCAGGTCAGGTCATTGGCAGGGTCAGTGTCAGACACACCTCTAAATTGGGATATTTGGATTGAGGGGAGTTGGGAGACTTGGGAGGGAGTTGAATGGATGAGACTATAACAGGAGATCTTCTGAAATGATGAAYGGACCTTGCTAGAACTTTGATTTCCTTGAAAATACACTTTTGCTGCTTTCTGCTTTTTTTGCAATTGTATGCAACATTCATTTTCTGCATTCTTCTCACACTGCCAACTAATAAATTAAGGTTTTGAGCTTAAGATTTTGCCCTCCCTGGAAGCAGCCATGAATATTCATAACAATTTGATATGTTCTTAACACAGAGTTGTCTCAAAGGTGGGATGCTTTGTGTGCTGTATTGTCCTCAGTGTGTTGAGGTAGGTTTTGAACCCCCCTCATGCCCARGAGAGTCTTATATAATAGAAGGTTTTCAGGAAAGGAAAAAAGGTCATAGTTTTGTGGTTGTTCTTTTATGTCAGATGGTAATTAAAAAAAAAATTGGCAAATTCTTCGTGTCCAGTTGTGTACTTGTTTAATGACTAAAACTAAATACGAATTGTCAGTTGCAGAAGAGTTTTATCCCATAAAATATTTGTAATAGGATAATTCTGGTTAGAAATAGAGATGTGATTCCCTAGTGTTTTTGAAGGAAACTTCTGTGCCCATTGAAGAAGGCTTTGGTTTATTAACCTGGGTGGGGTGAATGAAGTGTAGCTTTAACTGAAGAGGCTGTTGTAAGAGATTTTGCTGTTGTGAATCCCCTCAGGTATTAGTGTTGTAAAGAGTGTAAAAAAAAAAAGAACAAATGACAGAATGTTGCATGTGAAAATGAATGGAGCTGGAGTAACAATTATATGCTTTGTTAAAAAAAAATGAAAAATATTTACAGTTGTGTGACTGATTCCTTGAGCTGTGAACATGCCAAAATTTGGAAACAATACAGTGTTTGTGTTGAAAATTTTCTAATTCAAATTTATAAAAACAGCCTGGAAAGCAAACAAATGACATGCATGCAAGTGTTGAAATGAAATATTTTGAGGAGGATTCTAACCTGGTGTCCCCACAGAAAAGCAGACAGCCCCTGTCAGATTGATATACTGTTTAATATTCCAAGCACATCTTTCACTAAGCACTGCAGAATTGCTGTGTTCACATTAAGTGATCAGCAAAAACCTTTCTTCCTGTGGCTTATGAAGTTTATTCAAAGAGAAACTGAAAAGCAGAGGGAAACCCCTTCAAGCACAATTGGAAAGAGATGGGATTTCCCTGGGTTGATTTGATGGTTTTTGAACAAACTTAGACGTTACAAAGGAAAATTTGTTGACTTTTTTGGTTTGGGTTTTTTTTTTTCAAATTAGCTGTTGTTATTATGGTGTGTCAAGTGTTGCTTTTGAAACATCTTCATCCTGCATTTGTAGTACTCCAATGTGAATATCTGGTCTGTAAACTTCTAACTTGAAAAGTGTGTTAGTTCTCTCTTCAAAATCCCTGTAACTCATTAGATGTACTCAGAGGTTTTTTCCCCCTCTCTGTTTTACTGGTAGTGTGTAGAAGGGAAGTACATGCCTCCTGGTACATGTGGTGTGGAGTCATGCCCATACAGCACTTTTGGGCACAGCTCTGAAATATGACAGTAAGGGAAGGGGAACAAAAAAGCAAAGTTCAGTGTCAATTCCAAGTGGGACTGCAGTCCTCTTAACTAGATACCATATGATGGACTGTGTTTATTTATCATTCAGGTAGCTGAATAAAATTTATTTTGAAGCCTTAGATGACAGGATTCTTGTAGATATTTTAGTGCTGGAAGGATGTTACTCAAAATAAGGGAAAATACCGGAAAGGAGACTCCATGTATTGAGAATGGTTGTGCTTCAGATTAAACAAATTATCTGTTATTGCACCCATTTTTGAGGATTAATTTTGTAGCTTTTTATTAAAGCCAGCTGGTTTGACATGGGTAAGGATAAGCCCTTGGCAGGATGTGTTCACAGGCAGTGGTGTTTTGCCATAAACAGGCCCAGCAGGCAAGCCTTACGTTACAGATTATTGCAGATTACGTGACATCTTCTGGCATTTCACAGATCTGGTGACAAAAGGTGCAAACTTCCTACTTTGTTTCAAGGCAGTGTGAAACAGCCCAGATGTACCATTTCTGATCCCAGTGAGGATTCTGAGTGGGGATGGGAGACACCTGCCTTTTCTGCTCTTGTAGTTGCTGCACAAAGCATTATGGTTTGATACAAGGGTTCCCATTGGGCCGGAGGAGGCCACCTTACAGCCACCAGCTGCTTCACATCTGCTCTCATGGTGTGTTTATCTTGTTCCAGGGCGTGTTGGGCAAGCAGTAGCTCTCCGTGCCAAAGCCTTTGGCTTCAGTGTGATTTTCTATGACCCATACCTCTCAGATGGCATGGAGCGTGCTCTGGGACTGCAGCGGGTGAGCACTTTGCAGGACCTGCTGTTCCACAGTGACTGTGTTACCCTGCACTGCAACTTGAATGAACACAATCATCATCTTATTAATGACTTCACCATAAAGCAGGTAATAATCTCTGTGGGTGCCYTCCACACCAGTGCTGGTTGCCAACTCTGTATAGCATTTATTTCTGTAAACAGGTAGATTYTCATTTGATAGAAATATTTCTCTTCTGCTGCTCTAAGATCAAACAGGTCTATAATTAATTAGGAACTAGCTGGTTGTTTATGTATTATTGCTTTTACTGTCTTTTGGCTCAGTAACATTGCATTTGTGGAAATAATTTGCTCTTCTTAATATCACTGAGATTTAATGAAGTGGCATTGATGTAAAAGCACTTTTTCTATGTCTTGTAGTAGCTCCTTCCTCTACATCTGTATTTTCAGGTAGCAATTCTGCCTTTCACTGTTGTCCCTCAGTTTGAGTTCCTTTGATGCAATTTAAGGATTATGACTAAATGGCTCCCCCCTGTGCTCAGTCCTGATGCTCACARAGCACTTCAAGGATGTAGCTCATTTACAGCATTCCATTATTGGGAAAAATAATGTTTCTTGGAATTAGTACTAACTTCTCCTTAAAGTTGTAGGTAATACACAAAATAATATAGTAATTTCAAAATCTGGKTGTAGTAACTGCTCCATTGTTGAAAAATTTGGTAATAGAAGCCAGACACTTAATGAAAAAGTTTGACTTCAGCTTTAGTGTAGGTAACAGGCAGAAGTAAAACTCTGAGATGTAAGAATGGAGGTGGTGTAGAGGAAAGAAACCCCAAGATAGAATGGTTGATTTGGCTGTTCTTTACRTATRTATGTATATATACATAGTGGGTTTATATGTTGGTAACAATGACAGTAGCATTCTTTTGCAGCAAAATCACTGCTTGTCTTCTGAGAAATAGTTTGTACCCACTATTCTTGAACTTTAGAACTGAAGAACTTACTGGGCATGTTCCACAGTCATGTAGGATCATGGCAGAAAACTGACAGTGCAACACACTTCTTGATTTGAGAGTTTAGGGATTTTGGAAATCCATCACAACATAAAATCAGGATTTGGGATTTAAAACTCTTAAAAATTAAGAAGCTTAAAATGAAACCAAAGAGACCAGAGCTCTGTCACCCTGCCTTGAATATTGTCTTCTGTTGTATGGCTGGGTACATGCAGTAGTTATTACATGATGAGATGTCTTTTCAAGCAGACATCAAACTAAAAAACATCACACTGAATTCTATGGGACCACTTTATTTTACAGCAGTTGTGAAACTTGGGCCAGTTCACCACAGGAAGTTTTTGAGTGGAGGCAGAGAAATGTGTTGAGCTTTGGAGAAGCACAGCACATTAATCGGAAAAACAAAGGAAAACATGTTAAAACTGAGTAATGCCATCTGAAATTAAATGCCTGTAATAAACTCGCACTGGAAAGTATCTTAAGTAAGCATTTATCTTCCTATTTGTTATCCTTCATGATCAAAGCAAGGATTAATTGAAGTGTTAGATGATAGTTCTTGCTTTGGGTAGGAGTTTGGGTGAGGCAGTCTGGATAGTAAAGTGGATGTGAAACCCGTGAAATTGTAACCCCTCTGCATAGTTTGTAGAGCACATTCTGATKTAGGCTGACAGATGTTGGAGTTGGCCTAGAATTTCTAGAGAGCATTGCATACCATTTTTCACCAATTCTGCATGCTCATGTCATAACCAGTTTTTAAACAAAGTACAGAGAAGTATGGTGCATCTCATTTCACTTAAGTCTCRCCCTGAATTTTGTGGAGTCTGAAATGACATACACTTCAAGTGTCTTTGAAAATTTGGTGTCTGTCTTCTCTTAAGTAACTTTTCYTGTGAATTAATCATTATTCTGTAAAGCCATCCTGCTTGTCCTTGGAGTCCCAGAGAAGAGTAGCTCAGAGAAGTGTTTCAATGAACTTGTGCTCTTAAGAGACTGAGGTCATCTTTAGTTACACAGATTTGAGAAAAAAACTGTAGTTTAAGCACAATACTTTTATAAAGCAGCTCTGCAGGTTCASTGTAGGTGAATTTCACAGACGTCAGCAGTTCCAGCTGTGAAGCTCTTTCAAGCTTCCACCCATTGTTAAGGATCATCTCCAGCTGCATCCACCCTGACAGTTTATCATGAGTCACATAATTCATTCCCTCTAGAATGCATTTATGCAGACATGTTCTGTTTGATTTGGATGTGTCTTGGTGCTAGTTCTGGAATTTTGTAAATAGTCCTAAAATGAAARCTCAAGCAAGGTTGTTGGACAGATTGGACAGAAGATTTTAGCAGGGTTCACTTTAAGTAAAATGTTCATTTCCTTCAGAGGTCCTGTAAATACACGCTGCTGTACTTAGAACTCAAATGACCAGTTTGCCCAGAAATGGGAAGGGTACATGAGCTCCCACGAGACTTTATGGTGTGTCTGCACAGCTGTGAGTGGCTCCTGGGTGAGCTCACCTCTGCTGGTTTTGGTACAGTTCCTACAACTGACCCAAGAACTGGAGGTGCRGTGATTGTTCCCATAAGGAATCTCTTCTTGTTACCAGCTTAAGATCCTGCCCCAGTTTCTTTGCTGTTCTGATTCCCAAATTAATTACATAAAGCTGAGAGAAGCATCCTTTAGTTCTGCCCCTGTAAGTGGAGTTTGGTTTTGCTGTGTGGATGGATCCTCCTGTAGGCCCAGGAATCTGCAAATGGAGAGAGGCAGGGCCACATTAAACCCRGAGAGTTGGCCAGTAAAATATGGTGGGTTTTTTCTTTGTAAAACACTGCAAGCATGTGCATATTAATAGTCTGTATGACCTCATTAAAAAAACCAACCAAAACTGGCTTATTCAAACCTCCTTGTTGTTAATGAATTTGGCATTTTGAATCAGTATTTGAGTGTAATTTACCTAAGGTTTAGTTTGATGTGTAGGTTTCATGAAGCTGAGTTGGTGTCAGAATGYTGGGGTTTGCTTATTTTTATGTTGAGAGATGAAGTCAGTACAAAATGAGATTTTCATTGTTCATCTTCTCCATGGTTCCTGCCCTTCATGTGCTTTCCTTCATGCACAGAGGTGTTTGAGACGTCTGTCGAAGATGAAATACCAGGGTGGCTGGAAGCAGGATGTTGTAATTTATGTTTATTTCAGTACCATTTCTCTTATTTAAACTGCCACTTTGTTTTCAAGTTGTGGGTGTATTATGGTGTAAATTGTTGTAGTTCTCCCCATACTGATGGTAGTGTCATCTGCAATGCTAATCTGCACAATGCACAGCACAGCTTCTCTCCTGGGCACACAGCGTTCTCAACCAAATTCATTTTCATGCCTTTTAATTGAATAATAGAAGGATTCTTTAGACCTTTATTTGAAAAGTCTCACAGGGGAGGAGGAAGCTGAAGTAACAAAAATAAATAATGCATACATCTACTGTGTTTTGGCAACTAAAGGGAAAAGTGTTTGAAAATCCAAAAGCATTGRTTTTCTGAAAAATTCATGTAGGCTTTTATTTGTGTGAAAGTTGAAAGCCACAAAATATGAATTTGTTTAAGAATGTGCTGTAGTTTCTGTCTCATGCAATTTCACAGTGAAATAAAAAGGCATAAAATGATCTGTCACTTTCATATGCACAGTTGTATCTTTTGATCATGTTACTGCACAATATCTGAAACAAGGCTTCTATTRAAAGACACTACTTACAAGAAACAAAAGGTTATTAAGTGCTGTGAAATAGCATTTTATGTTAGAAGCATCACATTTGATGGTACTTTCCAATGGAAAGGGAAGACAACTGTTACAGTTTAAACCAGCTGAATAGCCTTTGTTGTAATGGATGCTTCTTTTGAGTAAAAAAAATAATGCCACAACGATTTTATTTCATTTATTTTTATTTCATCATTCTTGTTTTTAACTTTCCCTAGATGAGACAAGGGGCTTTCCTGGTCAACACAGCTCGAGGTGGGTTAGTAGACGAAAAAGCACTTGCACAGGCCCTGAAGGAAGGAAGGATACGAGGGGCAGCCTTAGATGTACATGAGTCAGAACCATTCAGGTGCTTTTCCTTTTCTTTTCTTTTTATTTTGTTCACTTTCTTATTTTTAAGTCTTAGTGCATGATACAATCAACAGCAGCAAGTAAATTGACTTTTCTGTTTTATTTGGTAGCTAAATATTCCTTAGCAAAGCAACATGAATCTGTGCAGCACTGGACTAATGCAAATGTAGATAGAGTTTGTGTTACGTGATAAGAAGTGAAAAAAGTGACATCCAAGATCTAATTCCTTACAAAGAAAAATAAAACTAGTGGATTTATTTAGTAGAAATAGCACGAACCTGAGTTCAAATCATGGCCATGGCTTTGAGGAGAGTGCACCTTTGCCACTGATGCAGCTCTGGAGGCAACTGATGCCTGAACAGGGTCTTTCAAAGGCAAGAACTGGGRTGTGGTGTGAGAAGTGCTTTATGACACCTTTCTGAAGGAAAATGTATTTGTCCAGATTGTCTCTGCAGGAAAGCCATAAGTGTGTGAGAAGTTGCAAGAAAAGGTTCAGGAAGGCTGTCAGAGTGCAGGTTTTATTTTGTTTTACCCCKTGTAAGGGGAGTAGTCACTCTGCTGTCAGTAGCAGGGCTGGTAGCACAAGCCTGAGTTTTTGAGTTACTAAGTCCAGTGTTTCAGGCAGAAATGCACCACTCCCCTAAGTGGCATTGGCAATGAGATATCAGCACTCCTCATCAAAATGAGCCTATTTCRTATGTCCTTGAGGCTTGAGAACAGACTGCTGTGGCTTAGTCCTTGCATGTGACAAGATTTTTTCAGGATGGGCACGGAAAATTGTTATTTTTAACTGGAACAATCCACATAAGTTTTTGAAGAAGAACTGATTCAGGGCAGGTTGCAAAGACTGGAGAGAAGACAGTATCTCTCATTCCAGTTTGAGGAGAGAATAAAACCTTTGAAAAAATAGAATAATATCCTTTTAGTCAGAATTTTTTTTATCTGCTGAGGCATGATGCCATATCACAAATACTTAATTTTATTTATGCATACCCTGGATTCATTTACTCCTAATGGTAGTCATTACAATGCAGTAGTGCTGTGCAAAGCCAGAGTGTAGCAGCTCAGGGGACTTGCAGCTCCATACATTTTTCCCAGTTGCTGTCTGGGATCTGCACGAGCAGCCCACTGCTCCTCTAGGAAGCCCCATTTCCTGCATGGAGATGCCATGTGCAGAGATTCAGCTGCAGGATTACAGCCCCAGTTCCCTTTGGCTGCAGCGCTGCATGTCTATCTGATTGCAGCATGCACTCTTTAYTCAAGAGTTTTGCCAGATATTTTGATGTTTATTGAACTACAGATGAAATCTATCATTTTATGAATTATGACCAACTCTTAAAGCACGCTTTAGTCTTCAAATATTTGCTCTCCTGTTACAGTTGACTGCAAGATTATTAAAACTGGAAATGAGTAGGAGGAGCAAGTTTCCATTATTTTCAGTTTCTCTACTTTGTATCTGTGATAACACTTTTACACAGATTCATTGCTTTCCCTAAAAAAAATCTGTAAATTTCCTTCTTTCTGTGGAGTTTCTGTAAAGGAATGGGAAAGAAAAAATAGTTTAAAATAAAAGAAAAAAAACCCTGAATGATCCAAAAGGCATTGAGGCTGCTGATGGACACACTTCTGATTTGGAAATAATTGTAAGATTTTTTTCTTTAAATGRTTAGATGTCATACTGACAGAAAGAGAAGGGCTTTGTTAGTTAATGCAATAAAAGTAAAATTGTGATGACCTAGATAAATGGAATGACATCCTAAATTAATTTGGGTTTTCCTTTATGCATTTCTGCCCCAGAACYGGAGTGGCAGTGACTGTAGCTACTGTAAGTGCATTGGACAGAAGCTAATGTTGCTGCTATACTTAAGTTCCACCCTTTGAGTCTATAAAAAGTGATTGTTGCTTATTTATACCCTAAATAGTACATTAAATTAACAGAATTATAAACAAACTCAATAAGGAATAGAAATTCAATTCTTTTGTGTTGTAGAAATTAATCTGTGTATGTACAAATCCACCAGGATTCCCCACCTTGCTTTTCCTCTTGCCCCCCCCCCAAAATGCAATATTTTTTTGTCATTTGATCTTGTTTTAAATTTTCATTTAGCTTTAGTCAGGGCCCCTTGAAGGATGCACCAAACCTGATCTGTACCCCACATGCAGCCTGGTATAGTGAACAAGCCTCCATTGAGATGCGGGAGGAAGCAGCACGAGAGATCCGAAGGGCAATCACAGGTACTGACTCACATTGCTGTTATTATTAGCTCCTTCACTGTGTAGTTCTTGTTAAGAAACCTATTTCTTCAGTCTTCAAAGATGCTTAAAAGCAGCAGCCTTGGGTTTTGTTTCTAATATTTGGAACACAGAAATCAGCAAATGCTCACTAAGTCTCTTCTCAGAATTGGAACAAATAATTTTTGCAATTACAAAGGGAAGGCAGGCATTGCAGAATAAGTACTTTTTTCATGTATAGGAAATGTATTTATATGTGAAAAATCTGCTTTTTTCTTTRTTGCATATAACTATTACCCATTGATGGATTTGACTGCAAGTCCTCCTGGTATTGCTGGTATCTTCCTTAGCTTTTCCTAGAGGCTCCTTTATATTTGTCATGAGCAGTTAGTTCTCTGTGTTAAGTTTTCAGTTTTTTGTTGGGAGGTTATTCTATTTTAGATGTTCCCCTCTTTAAAGCCTTGCTAAAGAAGTCTGGCATTTTAAAGGGCAGAGTGTCTTTGTTATATAACTGCCATGTAATTGTAAACTGCTCACATAAGAGAAAACAGCTACGTCTCAAACATGCACTGCTAATAAATAAAATGAGAGGACTGAGCCACTTGGCATGGGTTTGAATCCCTTGTAGCCTAAAATAAAAGGAAGGATTTTCATACTGGAAAATGATTCATTAAGCACTAATGTTTTCCCTTTAGTTGGACTTTGCTGTGTCCCCCTTGGCAATAGTGTCTGAATGCTCTGCAGACATGCAGGGCCATCTGTGTCACCTTGAGAGCAGTTCAGTGCCAGCACATTGCTCTGTTACACAAAAAGCACTGGCAGTAGCCTTCCCTCTGCCTTGTGCCTAGAGAGGCCAGGCAATTTAGTTTCATTTATAGCCTGTGCAGAAAGAAGATTCTCTTCTGGATGCTAATTAAAGACACCTCTTAAACTCCTGAGCTGAATTGTCCTTTACTGGACGATTTCACTCTGTTTTAGAGGTGACCCGAAGAGCCTGACCATCCTTTTCCTGGAATTGGTCCTTGTGGCTGTACTCCAGAACTCCAGTGTTACATTTGTTTGTTTGTCAGGGTGTTCAGTAACTGTTGCCTGCCCCCAGATAGCTCTGGGAGAGATTGCACAAACCAGCATCCAGTACCTGTGTAGGGGAGGATTGATGTGCAAACCAGCATTAATAGGCTATTGTCTGAAAATAGAGAAGAGCCAGCTATCCAGAGCTAGTTTTATGTTAAATTTGTGCAGTAGCCCAAGCATATGTGCCTAGAAAGGCAGACCTACAGTTCCTTCAAGTGTGTGATAGTGCTCTCAGCGATCTGATCATTGATTTGTATCGAAGCTGTCAGCACTTCAGTGTTTGCATATGGTTTTTAGTAAGATCAAACTGAGACCAGCATTAAGGAGGTGAGAATGACATTGAATTGGAGTGAAACAAATGTAGGAAAGATACAGGAAATGTGGGATAAAGCTGGATATATGAAAACCATAGGGGAGCACAAAGAAGAGAGGGCATAGAGAGGGAGAATAATTGGAAAAAGGTGTGAAGTGTAGGAATGAAGGCTATGACTACCATCTGACAATAAAAACATTAAGTGTTTTTGCTGTTGCTTAAAAGTCAATGATGTTGTGATGTGTAAAACAGAAATAATCAGCAGAAATTAAATACCTTGAAATATATTTTTAAGCTCGAAAGCATTCCAAGTATGAAAAAGGAGGACCACTGGAATGGATRTAAGAGATAGGCAAGCATGGCAAGTGAAAAGATCATTAGAAGTTTAAAATAAAAAAAACCAGAACTACTGGGTTCTGAGGGGAGACTAGTAGAACATGCCTACAGAAGTTACCAAAATGGAGAACAAGGTGGGCAAAGAGGAAGACAGGATTGAGAAGAAGAAACATTAGAAGAAGAAAGATAGTTTTTAAATTGGTGGACAGTTCTGGCAGAAGTTTAGATGATGTCTATTTCAGCTACATTTTGAAGATGATTTCTAGGTGGTTCACCTATAATGGGGCATGAACCTCCCCTTGTTCAGTCCTGAGCTAAAAGCCCTTTCAGGTTGTGCACAAGAGAYGTGACAGGTTCAGGGACATCAGCTGAAGTCATGGAGTAACCCTRTTTGATGGTATCCATTGCACAAAATGCAGTTCTGTGGAAGGGTTTTTTTACAGCCCCATTGTGGCCAGGCTGATGGATAGAAAGAGTAGACAGTGATAGTCAAGTCCTTAATCAAATTTCCAGTAGGAGCTGGARACAAAAGGCTGAGTTCTTTAATCATGGAGCATGGTCACTTTTTGAAAGGGTTTCTGGAGTACCATTGCCAGCAGTGGCAGGGGTGGGCTCAAAATTACCTCCTTCTGCCCCTCTGTGCAAATGCASTGTAAGATTGAACTTCAGTGAAGACACATTAAAACAGATGTCAGAAAAAACACATGCTCCAATTGATCTCTCTCCTGTTAAAATAGGTGGAAGCTTTACTATTGCTATGAAAAAAATCTGTGTTGGATCTGCTCATGTCATTTGTAGCAGGGCTGAAGATAGTTCTGCAGAAGACAGTCACAGGCTTGTCCAGTGCTGAATTTGAGGRTTCAGGTTGACAGATTTTCCAGTCTTAAAACTTCAGTTGTACTTCAGAGGTTAAGAAAGAGTTTTGATGAAGTGAAGAAGGGAAATTCCTGGTGTATTTTCATTTTATGTAGGAATGAAAGGCATGGCTGAGGATTAATGCATTGCAGTAAATAAAAGTGAAGAGCAATTTAGATAAAGAAGGGAAAGTTCAGGAGGACAGGGAATAAGTGTTGGTCATATTCAGGTTTATGGCACAATTCCATTCAGAATTCTATATTTTTCATTAAGTGTTTTTAGTGGCTGTTAYAGGTGGAAGGAAAAGGAGGAAAGTGATGTTAAGGACAGAAAGTAGGGGGCTAGATTACTGAATTTGATTGGTAGCTCTACTTTATATCCAAATTACAGCTTCTTGGAAAGATAACTGTTRCTGATTTTGGTTCTCCTGAGACCCTGTATACAATAGATAAAGAGAGACAGGAAAATCAAAATTAAGCAGAGCCATTTCAGCCATTATTACYTAAGTCCCAGGCAAAAGGCTACAGCAATGGTCAGAAACAAGCTCTTAGTGTCATTTTATGTATTGATTTCAATACACAAATATTTGTAAGTATTTTTAACATAGACATACTAAGAGTATAAGGCACACAGTTTAATACTTTTTTTTTCCCTCTTCCTTGCTTCATCTTAGGTCGTATTCCAGACAGTCTGAAAAACTGTGTTAACAAAGATCACTTGACTGCAGCTACACATTGGGCCAGTATGGACCCTGGAGTTGTTCATCCAGAGCTTAATGGTGCTGCATACAGGTAAGTGTGCTGAAGAGGTAGAAGAAATACCTCCATAATTCAGTGTAGGTATTCAAGAATAGATAAAAGAGTTACCTATTAATTATTGAAGTGCTTTTGCATTACACACCAGCTACATTGGTTTTGTAATCGTTGTGTTCAGGAGAATAATCTTGTTTTGCTAGTTGATACCAGTCATACTGTGTCCGATTATAAATCCTCTTACAGTCTTTTTTCTGTTGGGTTAGTATGTGAGCAATATTTGAATATTCAAGTAAAACAATTCTGGTCTTCTCCATGTTGCAGTGGAAGTGTTTTGGTTGTTTTGCTGAAGGTAATGATGCAGCTGTAGGTYGCAGAAAGACTTTCAGTAATAAATTTGTATTGTTTTGTGGCCTCCAGACACAAGAGAGAACAAGTAACTCAGTATTGAAAACAGTGCAACAGCCTGTGGTGATTATGAAAATATGTTTAAAATAGCTTTTTCTAAATTATATGTTTAATTTTTAAGCAGAAGCATTTGAGAGACTTGATCTATGTATTCTCAGTCAACTGTGAAAGCAGGTCTTAATAATTAATAGAAAGGGGCAATTTTTTACATCTAATATGCACATTCCTTAGTTACTTTGTTTGCTCCAGAGTCATTCTCTGTCCCTTTACCCCTAGCAGCTATTCTAGCAGCAGATTCTTCCTAGTGGCCAGCTTCAGACAACTTTTTTTTATGAAAAACACCTGCAGTTTTTGTATTTTCCAGTATGATATTTACACATAAGTAGGATGAAAGTGGCAGAAAGCTCCAAATGCCAGCTTCCCTCAATGCCTTGAGGAAAGGGGCAGTGCAGTCCTCTCACTATTTTGTCATACCTCATTATCCTGATCCTCATCCTTCCACTGTCCTTTCTCAGGCATCTGCTTTACCTTTTTTGTTCTTTAGGAGGACTCCCCACAGTAGAAGGGGGATTCCTGATTTTGTGTTACTCCACATGGGAACCCAGCTGTGCCCTGCTGAGGAGTGAAGCAAAATTATCCTGTCCCAGTGTCTTGGAATAATCTCATCAGAAAGGAATTGGAGGGGTGTCAGGGATGAATGTCACCCCCCGCTGCCACATCAGGAGCCATATGTACCAAGGGAAAAGAATAACTTGGATTTGGTGATACAGCACTTGATATTTATTTCTGGAAGTATGCCCATAGCCCTAAATATCTAAGAAGGGTGGTTTTATTTGCTTAAACAAGAAGCTCAAGCACACATGTTCTCCTCCACACAGCATCTGGTTTCATGGCCTGCAGTTTGGCATAGTGAGGGTATGGCTGAATGTAATTGGGGCTTAAAGGCAGGTGTTGCTGGACAGGAGGTAATAACTCCAACCCTGTCATGGCAGTTAAGAACAGGGGTCCATGCCCAAATAAAATGCAGCTTTTTGTTCTCATTTTGGGGGTCACAAGTCCAGCAGAAGCAGGCTTTGCAGCCAGAAATTAATTTTAACTTAGGAATGKTTGGGGGAGTTAATGATTTACAAGGTAAAGACCATATGTATTCAATTTAAGCAGGATAAACACAGAACCTGAATGGTTTTTTAAGACATTGTTTCAGTCCATTTTTTTTTATAAAGAAAATTTATTATAAAATTCTGATTTAATTATTTTCAAATGCAAAATAAAACTAATTTTAGGAATKTTAAGGCAGGAGTTAATATTTATACAAAAAATTTTAAAAGCTTTTTGTAGGGGAAATAGTGTTTGAATGTGGGTAAAGGCAGTTACAACTGTGTGAAGTGCAAAATATGCATCACTTGAAACCCAGATTTTATGAAGAAATTGGTTTCAATAGCAGTTTTTGCTGATGCTTAATTCCTACCTGGATTAAGTACAGCATTTGAACTTATTGTTCAAACCAAGTTTTTCCATCTTTTCGTTGCAATCCAAGATGAGGTTGAGCTAAGTGAGTTCTGGAATCTTTCACAGACAGTGCAGTGTTTCAGATGTGCTAATAACTGTATCATACTCATGTAATTGCATTAGAAGATACGAGCTGGGGGATAATAATGGTTGTGTTAAAAAATGCAGATATCTCTTTTGGCTGTTTTATTTTGGATATATAATTCACTTGTATTTTGATGTAGGAYAGAAATCTCAAATTATCTGATATTATCACAAGCTAAGAACATTGAGCATTAGTCAGCAGATTGTAAYCTAGATCATCTGAATATCATCATATTCTGGGGAAAACAAAACCGTTTACTGCGTGAAATGTGAGACACCCTGTCAACACAAAAGGTCATGCAAACAGGACCTATCCCATGGGTAAAGATCAACAATACTCCTGAGAAGGAATTATTTGTAGTGATCTTGGTGAAGCAGCATAACATACCCTGATCTTGTGTTATCACTGTGTATTTGTTACCAAGCTGTGAAATAACCCCCTGCAAATTCCTGTGTCACAGAGCRGGCAGGTCATGGGCACAGAGAAGTTCGACAGCCAGGAACAGTGGTTGTACCATTTATAGACATTTCCACACATCTTCCTGCCTCCTAACAGGTGGRGGATAAGGCTGGATATGGCTCTGAGCAGCCTGGTCCAGTGGAAGGTGTCCCTGCCCATGGCAGGGAGTTGGAACCAGATGATCTTTAAGGTCCTTTCCATCCCAACCATTCCATGATTCTGTGAATACCTAAGTACTGAAGAGGTACTTGGATGAGCATGGCTGGATGTTGGTAGTTCAAGAGTTATTTCATGTTGAGGTGCKTCACTGCTGATACTCAGATTCAGTGCATGATAACAGAGTGCACTTAAAAATTGAACCTCTTCTAGGACAGACTCAGTTTCTTTAACAGAGCTTAATATAGTGAATTCAAGGTGCTTCTGCCATTTAAAAGATAGATGAGAGTAAAGTAGAAATTGAAGTTGCCCATCTGTTGTAATTAAGAGGGCTAGTGTGCTTTTCCTCCTAAAGTAAGACTACATTTGGGGAAGGGGATGGAAGAGTATGAATTAATTGAGAGGTATAACTGATTGCTYGCTTCTCCTTTCACAAAAATTTCGTTCAGTGGACATAATAGCTGGAAAACATTTCAACTTACTGCTGCCAGAGGAGGTACATAGAGGGGAACTTCATGAAGTGCTGGAGAGGRTGTATTTGCTGGTTAAGAATAGAAAAAATGGGAAGACTGGAAAAGCAATAAATAGCAGAAAAAGGGAAAGTTATATAGAATACATATGCTCATGGATAGAGGCTGGAGTTTATGTGCCCTTTCAGAGACAGGATTTGAGCAACACTGATGATTAAAAAAACCCAAAAATTACAGAAAGAGGATTGCAAAGCAGGGTTAGGAGTTGTCAAGTACAGTGTAGTTTCTGTGGAACAGTATGGTACCTGTATACTGGCTGCTGCCACTGTGTGGCTTTAGGACAAGAAAAAACAATTATAGGGCCTCTGGATGTTACTAAAAGTCTGTAGGAAACCTGTATGGGAGGTGAGGTGCTGGCAGGTAGAATCCTGGTGATTATGACTTGGTGTCCATGGGAATGTCCTTATATTTGGAAAGAATATTTGGAGTCAGAGTAGAATTACAGATGTGCAGTTTGAAATGTTTAATGTGCTCACAAGGTAACTCTTAGTGCTCCTGATCCAGCGCTGTCCATTTTCACAAGGGGAGGCTCTGGCTTTTCATTCTGAGGAAAACACAGTTGCAGAAGTTGCTCTCTCCTTGACTTTTTTCCAGCTCTGGTGTGTTGATACTGAGGGAATAAGTTGTTAGAAGGTAGAGATTGTGTGTTGAGAACAGCTGCAGTGTTAGACTTTTAAATGGAAATTTGTGTCGTGTTGTGTGTCTTGCACAGCACCTAGAATAACAGAAAAGCTGTTTCAAAATTAAATTTAGATAAAACAGTACTGTCTGACAGTTTTCATAGGCATTGAAGCAAATTTGATTAATAAGATTCAAATAGAGTTACTGAAACAAGCAACTAATTCCATTAGCAACTGCAAATTAATTCCAAGGAACCTCTGTGGAGAGGGAATTAGCATAGGAAGCCCTGTAAATATGTGTACAATTGGGAACAAAGTTATCTGGCCTCCAGGTGGTGTGATCAGTCGCAGCCTCATTACCCATCTCAGACTGCAGTCGATGTTGTGGTGTGTAGGAGTCTTTGCCAGGATGACCAGACCAGTGTGTGGTGTCCCTGTTGTCCCTGTGCCATGTCAGTCCTGCTGAGCCCCTCTGGCTCTGTGTTTCCAAAAGTGGTTCCCATGATGTTTCTCTGGTGGAAACAAAAAAACAACTCGGCATGCTTGCATCCAGCTTTTTTCTTGAGTCTTGCCTAAGTTCGGCACCAATTTTCTGCCAGTTTGAGGGAACTTGGGATGAGCAGCACAAACACATATTACCATGGAAAAGATGCAGAAATGGGGTGAAAATCCCAGATGCATTGAGCTGTGATGAGAAGATCAACAGCAGAATAATGTACTTGAAAAAAGCTTGACAAGTGCCTTTTGTCCCTCATAGTTCTGGGTAAATACTTGGGTAGCAAAAGCTGCAGTGAGTGGTGGTTTTTTGTGTTCAGGCTTTCAAATGGATAATGCTCTCACCAGGATGCTTGGGTGGGCAGAGTACAATAGGGGAGAACGAGGGARATGAGGGATGAGTGGGCAACTTTAKGATGAGCAGGGGRGGCAAAGGGTCAGTGCTAAGTGTCAGTGTGACATAACTTGCAAACAGGTATTGAGGTATTTGRCTAAAAAAACCCACATATTTCTATCAAATCCATGTGTAGCTGTTTTTATACAGCACTGTGAAGTACCAGTGTTCAATTACATCTGAAGTTTGTGATTGGAACAGTAGATTTGCAAGATTATTTTAGCCTGATAMCATCAGAACCATCATAAAATTGAGCTGAATCAGAGAGTGATTCTTTTGTTGAATGCATAAAATATTTAGCCCTCAGTGTTTGTCCAGATAGAGGAAGAAATCTTTAAATCCATCCATAAATTTTGTGTTTGCATTTCCCTTTCTTGTAGTCTGCCTAAAGCATTTGTCCTTGTGTAACTGGCACTGGTTCTACTTCAGACAAGGGCAGTGGCAAGTTTGCTGCTGAAAAARTTACTCAGGTGCAATAGTTCATCATCTTATGAGTGTGTGAATGTCCTGGCTTTTTGGGGGAGCTGTCAGGAAGCTAAGACTGCAAAAATAGTGTAAATTTTTTTTTTCAAACCACAAAAATGAAAATTTAAAATTCCTACATGAGAACRAAAGAGGAAAAAAAGGAAAAGTTGTAGAAAACATATTGCACAGACCTTAGCTGGGTTTACTTCTTGTTGAGGTTATYCTTTGAGAGGAGCAAAACTTGAAGGTGTTTTCCTTTGCTGTGCTGTTACTCCTGCTATTAAATCTGAAGAAAYAATCTGGCAAACTTTCATGTCTCATTTGGTTAAAATACAGCATCCCTTGCTTTATGTAGTAGCATCTGCATGTGGCATCTCACCTGGAGCTGARCCCCCTGTCTCTCTAACTGGTCTGAAAGCAAAAGAAGCATCTCAAGCTCTAGAAGGAGGCAGGGTGGGTGTGGAAACCCAGGGCACTGGGAATATTTCTCTGTCTGCTCTGGGGTGCCCTGACCCCCAGGGCAGCACTGACTTTGACCCTCATTCATGGAGAAAGTTTYCTAGACTTCAAGATAGACTGGAACCCACAAAAGTGTGAAATAGATTACAGAGAGTAGTGGAGGTGTGTCACTTGGTGAGAAATTTAGCTTTTGGGATTTTTAGTATGTTGTGGATGGCAGCAAGATGGAGGGCACAGGGTAGTGTCCTGGGTTTCTTCTTCATGCTTCTTCTTTCTTCTTCTTCATGGGTTTGGGTGGCATTTTGTAATTGGGCAGAAAAGTCTGCATTGTGGGCTCTTTAGGATCAATTATTGTGTTAAAAGGGAAAATAATCTAGGTGTCAGCTCTTAATTGGATAGTTTAGTTTTAAAAGCCCTTGTAACAAGAGTTTGTTGGCCATTTTGTGCCTTCTAGTGAAAAGCTGCAGAACTCACAGCAGTGAGACTGTTTTASTGATAAGAAATAATAAACACYTGAGTCTGAACATGAACTACTGTCTCAAGTGCCTWMWATCCAGACCCAGAGTACAACTGGTACAGCCACAGGTGGCTCTCTGCTCAGCCAGCTCCTGGTTTTAATGTCTGCTCTGCTTTTCTCCTCCCAGCAGGTATCCCCCGGGCGTGGTCAGCGTGGCTTCCACTGGCATACCTGCAGCAGTAGAAGGAATAGTCCCCAACCCCATGTCTCTATCACACGGGCTCCCTGCTGTAGCCCACCCGCCCCACGCTCCTTCCCCCGGCCAAACTGTCAAACCAGAAGCTGATAGAGACCACCCGAGCGACCAATTGTAGCCAACAACAGCATTCCCAACATCGGAGACTTCAGCCACAGCGTGGAAAACAACTCAAAACAAAACAAAACCCTGGATTTTGATTAAAGGCAAAACCATGAACTTACAGGAGGAGACGATTATTGGTTTAGAAACTGGTCCAATATACAGTATAAAAGGAAAAGGTGGGAGACAAAAAGAAGATTTGGAAACATTTTTTTCCTCCGTATAAATTGTAGTTTGTCCCTGTCCAGTGGACTGATTCACTGTTTCTGTGTCCTATGGGTTCTTTGTTAAGCAAGAGAAGTTAGTAGTTAATTATATCATGAATGTACTTGTCTGTGTACAGTTTCTAGAACATTAAAAAAGGTTTGTTTGCTTAGCTGTCAACAAGGAAAAAACATAAGGGAGGCATTCAGCAAACCAGTTTTGAGATTAAAAATCCTTTCTTTTATATTTTCAAACATGCCCAAAAATGAGGCAGTTGGCAAACTTCTCAGGACAATGAATTTTTCCCATTTTTCTTTCTACGCCACACAGTGCATTGTTTTTTCTACCTGCTTGTCTTATTTTTTAGAATAATTTAGTAAACAAAAGAAAAACAGTTTCTCCTAATTTTGGCATGAATTCCCTTATTTCAAAATGAAGACAACCTTGCAAAGAGATTTTGAGGAAAACAAAAAGGTTTTGTATAAACGAGCATTGTGCTTTTTGTCACCAGTTAAAGTATATATTATTGGTGGTATCTGGAAAAGGCACTAGACTACTGAAAAGTAGCAGCATTTCATTGCCTACATTGATTCCTTCCTGGTAATGTGGTAGGCTAGCAATATTTTTGGTTAAAATCATGTTTGTGACTGTAACCATTTGTATGAATTATTTTAAAGAAATAAAAATCCCAGACAAATATCATATGTGTAAAAATTTTTATTTCTAGTAACTGTTTATTCAACTTTTATTAGGTTTCTTAGCTGTAATTTTTAAACAGATGCTGTCAAGTATTTCATTTCTAGCTTTACTTTGCTCTCTGTTGTTTGTAATACTGTCTTGGAAGCTTGAAAAATAAAAAAAAATAATTCTTTCCATACCATTTTTCCCTTTACATTTCGTAAATGTTGACCTTTTTTCCTGTGTTTCTAATGGAGTTTGAAATTAAGATGGATTTTGATTTGTACACCGGCATCATCAGCTACAATGTGGTAACAGCAATTATGCCACCACTGTGGGCAGAGCAGAGGAGGTACAACAGCAACACAGCAACAGCAGTAATAATAATAATAATAAATGTCTTTTGCCGAAGTCCAACACGAGAAGTGTCCATTGTTTTATTTGTTTCTGTGATGATGGAAGGCTGCAGCAGGAACTGATTGTATTTGCTTTATTGAAGGAGTTTGTTTCTTTGAGCACAGGCAGAAGTGTGTTCCAGGCAGGTTACATTCCAGCTGGATGCTCCTGGGTAAAGCATCCTTCATCTCTAAAAATTTTTTTAAAAATCAAAAGTTTAGCTGCTTCAGGAGGGAAACCCATTTTTAAAAAATAGAAGTTCAGCTGCTTCAGGCAGGCAAAACTGAACCTGAGCATGAACCTCCTTGGTGGTCTGTTGTCTCTTTTTTCACTATTAGTCTGTACAGAGCATCCACCTAAACTTGGTGAGCTGGTTTTATGGGATCTGTGAGAAGTTCTGGCCTCCATTCCTGCAGGTCTGCAGAGCAGCCTCCAGCTCAGTTCAGGAAAGGGTAAGAGGCTGCAAAYCACAAAACTGAAATTTGTGTGTCTCTATGCAGGGAGCACAATGTACAGTGACATTTTATCTGTAGAAGAGAGGAAGTTTTTTGCCTTGAACATTTAGAGCTAAAAATGTCATCTATTATAATTTATTTGATGGTAAAACTGTTTCTGTTCCCTCTGTGAAACAAAACAGAAAACAGCCCTAAAGCTGCAAGTTATCCCAGCAAAGACACTTCTACGAGCTTTGTGGCCAAAACCTTGCAAAGAACCAAATGCAGTCTCCTTCTGTTGAAGTGGGATTTCGTATTTCTTGGGTAATTCGTATTTTAAGACGCTGCTTTGTCAGACTGAACTTGCTTCTTTAACATATGTAAAACAAACATTTAACATCTGGCTGCCAAGAATTGCTGACAGCCATATTTGCAGCCCCATTTCCCAGGGAAAAATGAGGAGTGTTGCTTGCATCGTTTGGACATGGCTTGTGTAAGTACATTTTGTTCCTAGTGGGTTGATAATTGAACTAGAAACAGTATATATTGTGTGCACTAATTGGGCCCAATTCAGAAGCACAAAATCTTTCCAGGATTTCAGCCTGAAATGCRTGTTCAATGTTTTTATGTTGGTGTTTGAGGTCTGTCTGACTGGAGCAGAGTCATCATTTTCCAGCTTCAGAAAGGAAAAGACATCTGGGCAGGGGCAAGACTGATGGACATTGACTTTGCACTATGATCTAAAAATCTGAAAAGTAGCGAAAAACCAAACTTGGGTTAAATGACTGATTGGAAAAGTGGCCCCTAATAAACAAAAGACTCTTAAGCCAGAGCAACCTGCTCTCTTTTATGACTGCTTTTATTGGGTAGTGATGAGATTTTCCTCTGTTTGGTGAAGGATGTGCTAAATAAGTGTAGACAGCAGAAGATGCTGTTGGTAGGAAAATACAGAGTGGAGAAAGTGGTGGCAGCAGAGGCTACAGGTGACATGAGGCAGTCCTGAAAGAGGAGTTTGATAAATGGGCCTGCCTTGAACATGATCTGCTTTTGGTGGCATCATTTGAACTGTGGGTCTTGACAAAGAATGAGGCTAAACATGACAAAAGTGCTGCTGGCTCAAAGGCTGCAGGACACAKCAGGGTGACAGGAGGCTCTGGGGCTGCACAAAGATTTGATGCTGTCCAAGAATTAGCAGAAAGGTGCCAGTTGTGCAGATGCAAAGCCAGGTGGTTGCAAATCAAAATCTTAGCAGGAAAAGGACCCAGGGCAGGACTGGTGGATTGGTGCTGTGGGAAGGAGCAGCGTGGTGGCAGATTGATCTGGCACAGTGATTTKGGGAGGTCTGAGAATGGATCAGAAATGTTACACAGGTCCTGTTACATTTGCTGAGTAATTTTGGTCAGGCATTTTCAAAAGACTGAGCTGGAGCTGAAGTCATAATGGAGATGGGCTCTCAAATTCACTCATGGTGTGCAGGACTCATAGGAGAGGAAATCTGAGTAACTTGATATTTTYAGCTTAAAATTGAAGGCTGGGTTGGGGAAGTGGCTATATGTAACAAATGCTGTGGAGGAAGGAGAAATGTTAAAGAAATGCTGGTACATGACAGTTTAAGTGGGGTTAGGAAAAGTTCTCTGTCAACAGGGAGGTCCTGGGACTCAGTGCTGCAGTCTCTGCAGCTTGGGTTGGGGTTTTTGTTTTGTCTTTGGGTCCTTTTGTTTTTTTATATAACTTTGTTTTTATAATCCAGAATGTGAGAATGTTGTTTAGATGTTGTACAAGATTACAACCAAACCAACAACTAGAGGCTTTTTTTTCCATTCAGGATAAAACACTTGAACTTTCTTTTTAACAAGCTTCAAGGTTTTTTCCCTTATTACAGGATTTTGGGATTGTTTTTGCAAAAATGCCTTATTTTCTTGTCCAGTTTCCYCCTCAGGTTATTAAGGCTGGCTTTCCAAATGACCTTGACTGCTGCAGTTTATCTGTTCCCASTTTGCACCTTGCTTCAGACTGAAGGGTTTTCTCCTCTCATTTCAGTGGATACATAGTGTTGGTTGTTCTGCTTGAAGGAGATGGCAGMACTACTTATATTTCCTTTATTCAGTTCACTCCAAAAGTACTATTTTGTAAATTGAAAAGAAAAAAAAAATCAAAGTCATTAGTTTTAAGGGCAGAGTGTAGTATTAGATCATTTGTCTGACTGCCTAGTAAAGCTGTTCAGTGTGATATGTGATATGAGTCTTCCTTAAACCTGATACCATGTTTTGAATTCAGTAAATCTTTCAGAAATATTTCTAGTATTTATGTGAAAATGTCAAGTGATGGGCGTTTTTTTGCTGTTTCCTTTAGTAGCTTGTTTAAACAAGGGATGGCCATCACTGTAATTTTTAAATGGCTTTATTTAATTTGGCTTTCCCGGCCTCTAAATTCCAGTTATTGTTTCATGTTAAACATGAGGTCATGTAGGCTGGCTTGAATTTAGTGAGTATGTCACATTTTAGCCATTTTGCCTTTGTGTTGAGGTCAGTGACACATCTTCCAGGAGGAACAAACTGTGTTATTCATCTGTTTTCTTTTCCAGTTGCTTCCATTGCACTATCCATCCTTTCTTTGTGTCTCTGTATTTTTGCCCTTTGGAATGACATAGTCCAATATGGTTATCTTCTGCAGGAATTTCAGAGTTTCTGATCTCAGTCTTTCAGCTGTTCTCTTCCCTCTATCAGCTTTCCAATTTCCTTGGTAAAGTTTCCTTCAAAAATTTTCCTTCACAGTCACAAGTGCTCGAGGAAATTAATTAATCCTCTTCTTTGTCCTTCTTTGCCCAGGTAGCGCCTCATTAGCAGCCAGAGCTCCACATTGAGTGGTCCTGCTCCTTTCATCCACCATCTGCACACTTTGTGTGTCTGCCTCTTGCAGAATGGACCTTTTCTGTGTCTCACACTTCAGCCCCTCAACATCTGCCTCTTGTCCTTCCTTGTCTCTTTCCAGCCTTTGGGAGACCTGGAATGTGTTACCCCTAGAATTCTTCCCTTTTCTGGAAGGCAGTTCCACTTTTCCATCTGTGAGTTTCAGCTTGCCACAGACTCAGCTCTCCTTGGCTGACCTCCTTGCACACCACTTCAATAACCCATGTCATATATTACATTTTTTGTATCCAGTTTGGGGTTTGGGATCACCCAGCTGCTCTTCTTTTTTTTAATGCAGATCCTCATCTGGAGTTTCCTTCCTTCATTTTCTGTACCACAAAAACAAACAAACCTCTTCATATCTCAGCACTTTCCTTTGCCTTTACATTTCTTCTCAAAGCCATACTGGGGTGTTTTTTTGAAGCAGCACTGTTTGCTTGGGGGGGTCATGGTGGTGTCATGGCCACCATAAACAGACTAAAGTATGTCCTTGGGATGATCAGAGGCATCTGGGACATGCCCAAGATGACGCAGATAATTCTCTGAGCATGCCAGTCCTTTGAGGATATTTGTTACTTACACAGTCTTTAACTACACATCCACTCTCCTTCTTTCATTTGCTGCCTAAAAAGGATAAGGAGTTGCTGGCTCAAGAAATAAAGTAAGGAAGTTTAGGAAGAACCCCAAAGTCAAATGTCTCGAAGGTCAAAGATTTAAAGCAATGAAGTGGACCAAGATCATAGCTTAAATTGCCACAATAACCTTTTGTTWTGTGTCACATTTGATGTATTAGAAGCAGACAATTATGTGTCAGTGTGACAGTGCTCTTTATTTGTCTGTGCTGTGTAAATAGAGACCTTTTAGAGTTTGGGAAAAGCTTACAGAGCTGGCTCCCCAGATAAACTCTAGGAGTTAGGGCAGCAAATCAACATCTAAAAATAAATCTCCTGAGGARCTGACATCTCAGACTTGTGTTTCCAAACCCCTCCAGCCATTTTCAAMGTGTCCCACCCAATGCAATATGTTGCATTCTCAAGCCAGTTGCCTCCAACACAGCTGTCAGCTCCACAGCCCGTCCCCATCCCTGGGACCTCAGGAAGCAGCAAACTTCCTCCTCAGCACACCTGAAAGCACCAGAGTAAATCCCATTTAAGTCCCTGCTGCTGTTCAGTAGGATTTTGGTTAAGCCCTCATGTAAAGCTAAGTCCGTGCTGTATTTTACTGCTCTTAAACCACAACAGAAAGAAAATCTGCTGTTGGTGTTTTCCAGTAACACATTTGCAGTTATCAGCACCAGTGGTTTCCATGTGAAAATGGGGTCAGGGGATTTCCAGCCTCTTTTTGATACAAGTTTTAATTCGTTTTGCTGTTTGCTTGCTCATGTTTTTTCAAGGCCTAGTGTATGTGAAATGTGTTTATTGTGTATGAAGTTCTGGTGATAGATTTTTGTCTCTCAAGTTGCAGCACTTTGTAATTAGCTCCAAGGCCATCACTTCCCGTTCCCAGCATGGAGTGCCTGTCCTGTGAAACTGATGGCTGAAACGAGGTTTTCAAGTACACATATTCTGAAGAGCTGTGGTTTTCTTTTTCTTTTTTCTCTTCCTCCTGCAGACCAGCCATTTTCAGTGCAGGACACAGCCCTCAGACTGCAAGAAGCACAGGTAAGAGTGAAAAACCTCCACTGTGACTCAGAGCTCATTTCAGAGGTTTTCAACCTCTGKAAATTGAAAGAAAAAAGGCATGGTTCTGCATCAGGTAACTAGTGGGTAAGTTCTTATCCTATTTTACAGAAAAATAGAAGTCTTGATTCTGTTTAAACAGCAGTATTAAATTGCTCCCCCTTGGATTGTGGCACATATACCACTTGGATTTTCAGATGTGTCCTGGAGCAAAATGTGTCATTCCAGTGAATGCCTTCCCAAGTGACACGGGGTCTGGACTGAACCTCAKCATTTGGAGAACTCTCTTTAGGTGTTACATCCAAATTTGCTGGGAGTGGGATAARGTTTCTGATGCCACAGTGATTCCCAAAGCTCTTTAGTTTTCATCTGCAATTAATTGTCAGTGGAGCTGCAGTGGCTCCCAGCAGTTTGTGATGTTTGTGTGAYACAGTAAAGTTCAGAACTAAGGGGAGATCAGAGTTTCCCTTTGAAAAAGGCTGTTGAGCCATTAGATGGTGGCTGCTCTTAAATCTAGATTCATTTGTCTGGGCTCTTTCTTCTGCTTGTTTTCAGTGACCAAAGTGAAATCCCAAGAGGAATAGCTCCTCATGTATGGAGTTTTTTCCAGTTAAGTGCTTGAGATTACAGTGGAGCAAACCAGGGAGAGTCTCTGCAGATCTGAGTGTGTCCAGAGTAAACCTCTTATTGTAATTCTTTAAATTTCTAGTTTCAAAGTGGATTTGCTACTTAGGAGATGCACAGAGCAGAAATAAAATGTCAWCCAGAAGAAGTACCTCTGTGTGCTGCTCCTTATCCCCTCTCTCTTCAGATACATGCAGCCCCCATCAAATCTCTCCCCCGAGGACACAGAAGGATGAAGCTTCTCCAACCTGCAGAGCTATTTTTGAAAAACTGCTTTGATAATCCACATCTAATAATTCACCCCCAAAATCTATTGTTGTGAGGTTTAAAACTCCAGATGTTGGAAGCACTCCTAAACAGCTGCTTAGGCTCAGCTCCATCGGCCTCTGGAATCCTTTGGGGATATAGATTCCTGGGTGGAAAGTTTTGTTTGTGATATGTTGGGGGTTTTTAATGCTTTTTCAGTGTGATCATTCCAGGGACTTTCAGAATTGCGGTATCTGCTGTAGCCTTTGCTTGGCAAAACATGTGAGGGGATAGAAATTGCTGCCTGACCTTCTCAGCGAGTTAAAAACGTGAAAGTGCAGAAGAAGGCGATGGGATCCATCGATGTCCGTCCTTCCTTCCCTCCCCGCCGGCAGCCCTGGGCCGGTGCMGGGGCGGCTGCTGCGGTACCAACACAAACCCTTGGCGCAGCCAGGGATGATCTAAGCTCCGATGTCCCGTGCCAAGCCCTGCATTTCACGGTGGGAGCGAGGGCAGAGCTGAGCTGCTGTTTTCCCAAATTCCCTCCTCAGAATTCCTCCGCGCTCGCCCTGGCCCCGCAGCCCCCGGGCTGCAGCACACGAGTTTCCCCCTGATTCCTCGGCTAGACTTCACACCTCCGGGAGATCTGGCTTGTGCCTGCCATATATGCTTCGTTTTTTTATCTTCTGCTGTCCCCTTCTGCCGTTTCCCTCCCGCTGCTGGTGGCAAAGGCGCAGGAGCCGGAGGTCCCTCCGCGGTATCCACTAGGTGGCAAAATGCACTTTGTGCATGGAAAGGACGTGGGAGCCCCCGGGAAACCGGGCTGGGCTTTCCCCGCCGCTGCTCTCAGCCGCCTCCATCAGTGGTATTTTTTATGAGGTATTTTGCTGTGTTTAGATACTGCACACGGAGCATCTTTCCCTTCGAAAGTCTCCTGTTCTTATTTGCGGGTTGGTCATTCGAGGTTGGCCACAGATTCTGCCATCGTGTCCCAGGGTTTGAGGAGGAAAAGGTATTGAGCAACCACGTGGGACTGTTAAATTCACAKAATTCGCTGTTAAAAAGCTGTGCCTGTGCTGGCTCCCCGGTTAATCACAAATCAGGTGTCATTTCCCTTCTTAAATTACAGATGGGATCTGTTCAGGACAGGAGCTCTGTAAATGATTTCTTTTATTTATAAACAAATAAATGAATATGGGTAATTCCTTCTCCAAATATTTTAGAGGCACAAATATGGGGGGAAAATGAAACAAAGAAAATCAGAGGAGAAACATAGACACCCTTGGCATTTTCCAAAGCTGGGGCATAGATTATGCTGTTTGTTATCCTGACTCTATGAGATKTTGTCCTCTGTGGAATACACCCTTGTGCTTTTGCCTACTGGAGGTGTCTCAAGTTACAGACTTCCATCAGAGTCTGGAGGGTTTTTTTGTTTTCTCAACAGCTTCCAGGGGCCCTTGCAGGGAAGTTTCCAGTTCCCTYTCTGTGATGACAGCAGCGCTTTTGGCTGGCTCCTTTCTGACATCCCACACACATCCAAGCCTCTCCTACCCCTGTTGTCCCATTCCCTGACAATATCCTTGCAGCCATGCACCTCCCTGCCCTGCTGAGCCTGCCTGGGCTTGGGTGGTGGCACCTGATCTTCAGAGGTGCTGGGACAGGAAATTCACCCCCTGCACACCTGGGTCCTGCAATGCCTTCTGTGGCATCTTCACTGCCTCTTCTTTGGTTTTGCTTGGAAAGGCAAGCCCCAAAATGATGATCTGGTATATTGTGTTTTGGAATGTGGTGGGAATCTCCAGCTCTGGAACTTGGAGAAACCCAGGCAGTGTTTGATTTATTTTCTTTCTCTGTGTCACTGGCAGACTGGACATTAAAGTCTTWAAATTAGGCACAATAATAATGCCAATAGATTGGGTCTAGAAAAAAWCAGTAGATGTGAAACAGCTTTTTGACCAGTCATTTATTAATGGAGCATTGGTTGTCTGATGGAAGGCTCTGTACAGTGCTATGGAAAATGCAGCATGRTGCTCTCACTTCAGCATCATGATGTTCATGTGGCCACACTGATGTTCTCAAAATACCACAGGTTTGGATTTGCTAATTTCTGAGTACTTGTCTTCAGAATCTTAGTGCTGATATTTTAAGATTTGTATTCATGAATTCACCTTTAGTTCTTGTGGCTTCAAAGAGTTCTGGCTGTTTTAATAGTGTGATTGATCAGGTAAGATGACAGCTAACTTCCTGGGATGCCCTTCAGTTTGCAATAATTTCCTTGAGGCAAAAGCAAAAAAAAACCCCAAGATTTTCCAAGAATGCTAAATATAAAAATATATMTATTTAGCTGGAATTAAAATAGATTGACAACATGTATTTGTTTTTGATGGACATGAGAAACATGAAGAGCCATGTAAAAGAACCTGGTGGTCCCAGTTTACAGCAAGGGTAATGTAGTTGTTATTTATAAAGGGTTAATCAATGATTAACAGGCATTGCAATCAACAGTTAATTGATTGTTGTAAGTTTGGTTCCCACATGGCTTGTAGCTATCTGCAGCATTGCATTCACACTGTAATGTATTTATTAGTTATTAATCCCACACTAGTGGTTTTTAAATGTTTTAAATTCACTTTATTAGGGGTAGCTAAATTTTCAGTAGCACATCAGTGAACTGGAGTTCTGCCTTCCCATTAGCAAAAGGGARTATATGAGAAAGCAGCTAATTTGGCTGCTTTCTTTAATTTGAGGAACTCATCAGCTGCATACATGGGAGCAACTATCACATTATAAAAGCAATTTTAAGTAAAACATGCCATTTATGGAAGAAGCACTCTTAAAGATTTTTGTAATTACAAATATTTGTACTGTTAAGTGAATTGCATTGAAGTATTTGTTGTTGTTGTTGCTTTATTTCCCTGGAGGACTCTTCTGTAGTGGGAGCTTTGTWATGTTGATAAATGTGCTTGAAAGCTTTATAATGTACTGATGCATTGTAATGATAAATAGAGCTGGTTAAGTAGTAAAGATCAAACACACAATTAAACAAACTGTAATATACATCTTGCTGAGCAAGGGAAAACAATAGTGGAATCAGTAGAGATGMATACAAATGGCTTTATTGAACTAAGCAAAAAATATATCCTTATGCCTACAGAATGAGGAAATTTGGCCTGATACTTGCATGGACAGACTTATAAAGTGCTTAATCAGATATAAAATGTCTTTAAGCTGTTCAGCATTTGCAATCAGCAGGCAGGGCTTTCTCTGAGTAATAGAGATGTGCAAGAACCCAGAGGTAGAGTGAATCAGTGCAAGGTGGGACAGCCAGGAGAGGAGCCTGGCACAGCAGGCAGGGCTCACAGGTCTGCCCCAGCAGGAAAATTAGCAAAAACACAYCACGCTCAACAGAAGGATTAGAACAGAATATTGGCACTGCCTGCTCCTGTTGTCCAGAATGGCCTTTCCTAGAACCTCTCCCAGCAGGGAAGGGAGGCTGGTTCACACTTGGCAAGGCCACAGAGGTTTCACACTTGTTATTGCTGTTTGCTCTTCCAAATGCCAGCAGGAAATGTGATTCAGAAGGAGCACGCTGGAAGAGGGAAACATGGCCATGCATTATTGCAGAGCTAAAAAAGGAAGCTTTAACATGGAGGCATTGAGAGGGGCTTTCATTCCCCTCTCAGAGCACTACCCAATCTGCTTGCAGATTGTTCTTGTCCATTCCAACCTTGAATTTCTCTGAAGGGTGTTCTAAGTGAATTTCCCTTGCAGGGGTGCCCATGGCCAAGTCAGCACAATAGGAATTTCATAGCTCATTTTACAGATGCTATGGTGAAAGAACTCCTCGAGGAGTTAGGCAGGATCCAGCAGCCAGAAGAAATACTAATTCTCCTGGATCGACTTGTTGTGAGCTCCTACCCTACACAGTGCTTTGCCCACCTGGAATATCATAAGCCATTTAGATTCCTTTGCATATCTGGGTATTAACAAGACTCAGGGGGAGCAGSCAAATCCTGCTTCACTGGCGCCAGCAGTCAAACTCCTAAGCCTTGTGCACACTGGGCAGTTATTGTGTAAAATCCCCACTGGTGCTCACCAAGCTCTGCTCCACCACCAGGAAGTACCCAGCAGACAAAAAGCATCTGCTGCTGATGTGGTGTGGGCTTCTGGAAATGTCCTTTCCCAAGGATGCAGAGTGTGAACRTTCCAGCAGACCCGTTAGCTCTAATTTGCCGGGTGCTGCTGGCTGCTGAAAGCTTTGCACGGCCTCCAGGAAGTCAGGCTTATTTAATAAGAAGCAGGAGAGTAATAAATCCTTCCAACTTCTGGAGCTTAAGAGAAAAAGGAGTGGCCAGGGAAGGCACTGTGGCCCCCCTGCCTCTGGCTTCCCACAACCTGAGCTACAGGTGTTGCTCAACCCGGAGTTGTGTGGGAGTTTCCAGGAATATGCWTGGGAATAGAGGTGGCTTCTCCTCTGTAAAAAAAATTACTTCTGCCCCAAGAGCTGCATGTCACTCCACAAAGATATTTAGATGTCCAACTGCCACCTAAATACCTTTTCAGACGTGGGCTTTGGTCCTGATTGTGTTGCTGCACTCTGTAGTGTCACTGGTTGTGCACGGCAGGCACCAGATCAGAATGGACTGCAGAGAGAAGCACARTCCAGCAGCCACAGGGTTTGATTTAATTGGGTTGGGCTGGTTTATGGTCCCTWGATAAACCTATTTTTTCCTTGTTGAAAACAATGTGTCTGCCAAGGCCAGCAGGGAAGAGGGAACTGTCTGSAGGAGAAATTGCAGACTGACAGGGATAGCCCTGCTCGATGGGAGAGAGACTCCAAAGGGTTTTGTGATGTCTGTCAGTTTATGCCATCTCTTCCTCACTGAGTTTGCAGCCCAAAGATTATTTTGGATGCTTGCCTGTTCCCAGAAGCTCCATGTGCTCAGAACAATTTCAGTTCTGCGTTAAGACAATAATTATAATCAAATCTCATGCTCTGCTGCCTCGGCCAGTYACCTCCATGGAGCAGATGGGCAGGGGTCTCACATCAGTGAGGGCTTTCCCTCCCTGTGTACAACTGGCCTGGTGTCTTCAGAAAGGGCTTTCTTGTTTTTTCCTTTGGCTCCCCACTATTCTCCCATGGCATCAGGGACAGGCTGCAGCTGGAAAATTCTGGGCAGRGTTGGAAGTGCAAGGAAGGAGAAAGCTATTTTGTCTGCTGCCTGCCYGCTGCTCCTTGTTCACACCCCAGGCTGGGAGCAGGCAGGCAAAGGAAACTGYGGTTTTGGTACTCCCTCTGCACCTGCTGATCTCCTGTGTCAGGTCTGGGACCYGCCCCTGTGCTCAGCCTGGCTGGACAGACAGTCCAAGTCCTGCTTTCCCAGAAAGCAGAATCCCAGAATCCCAGAATGGGTYGGGTTGGAAGGGACCAYAGTGGGTCACTAGGTCCAACCCTCCTGCTCAGGCAGGTGCAGTGGCTGAAGAGCAGCCACAGCCCTGCCAGGGGTGTTGTGCTCTCCTGTCGTGGCAGACGTGGCCAGGGACACACACAGAGGTTGCTGTTGGTGTAGGCAGCGCCACACTGAGCTTATTGATGACCTTGAACAGCAAAAACCCAGCCACAGTCTGAGTCTGCTTTGGAAGGTTGTCCCTCAACACATCCTTCCCTCCAGCTTCCTCTGCAAGTCAAGCTCAAGGCCAGATGTGACCAAGTCTCTTTTGTCAGATGGTCCCTCTGTCTCTGTCAACTCAGTCGAAAAAGCAGAAAGGTCCCTGCTCAGCTCTGGTGTCATTTTGACCCCCAGACGATGTGTTAAGTCTTTAGAAAATTATAAATTGAGGAGAAAGGTGTCTTTAGGAAAATTTTCCCAAAGCTGCTGAACTGACTGGGTGTTTGTTTTAAAACCAACACTTCCACCRTCTGTTGGGGGGCTTTCCTTTCCTTAACTGCCCAGCCCGTGCTGCACCACTGGTGTCTGAGATGCTGGAGATGGAAGAGCATCTCCTCACATTCCCCTGTGCTTTGTTTCCACACAGAGCTCCTAAACCAGGCTGGGAGTGAGGACCTCCTGGTTACCAGCACTGGTCAGACTCAAATAGGGTGATTAGAACTCATTTGCCTGGAGCTGGTGGTGTGAGACTGGGAGGTGCTCTCTGGGAAGTTGCAACACAGCCTCAGGACTGGCATGTTCCCTTCACTCACCCCCTTGATGAAAAGTCCTAGGGATTTGATGTTTTATTTTATTTTCAGCAATGGTTGATGATATCTCCCTGGTACCATAGCTCTTCTATTATTTTTTCTTTCATTTTGGCTTATTAGAATAGGAAATTGCCTATAAATGTTAAGTGGAATAGCTGCTGAATGTTTAAATTTTTACTGCTCTCTCATGCTGCATCTTTAGTGCTCACTGATTTTTTCCCCCACACACATTTTTTTCTTTTTGCCAATGAAGCTGTTTGTGGCTTTCTGCATTACAGTACTTACTGAGGTTGTTACTGCATCCCATGGCAGCTATTAATGAGATGCTTGTTCTCCCAAAGGTGATTGCAATGATTGATGCTAAAGTACAAAAAACAAGCTCTGTGCAGACTCTTTTCCCAGATTTGGGATCTTCACCAAATTTATGATGGTGTTTTAGATGTGGATCYTTGCTTTGTTCACATGGCTGTCTGATTCACAAAAAGCACCTCTGGGGAGTGCTTGAGAAAGGCTTTACCTTTACAGGAAAGGGTCAGGCATCATCCACGTGACAGCAGGGGACTGTGGTTAGCCAGTCACTCAAAAGCCCTGACTTGGCAAAATCTTTGCAGACTTTGCAAGACCTTCAGTGGGGAGCTTCCCTTTTAGAAACCCAGAGAACCGAGAACCTCCGGCCCGCCTCAATGCCCAGGTGGCCACCAAGGTGATGTCCTCACTTCTGGCTGTTTTCACATCAGCCAGGTTACACCCTGCAATCCCAGAGAGGTGACCAGCAAGCCTCAGGGATCGCAGAATGGATCAGGYTGGAAAGAACCTTTAAAGATCATCTGGTCAAATCCCCTGTAGTGAGCAGGGGCATCTTCACCAAGGTCAGGTTGCTCAGAGCATCAGGACTGACTTGATGCCAACACCTCCAAAAGCTGTTTGCACAGCGGTCTATAAACCTCCAGCACTGTTAGTTCTCTTGGCTCCATGGGCCAGGAAGAGCTTGTGGGATCTCGTGGTCATTCTAGCAAGGAGGGGGAAGTGATGACACCGGGGAGGAATGCAGCTCTCAGCCAAGGCGGTGGGCACGCTCCCCTCRCTCCGGGCTGCCAGAGCCTCCTCCTCTCCCAGACTCCCTGTTCCCTCTGTATTCCTCATTTTTCCACAGGTGTGCCCCCTGTTTGTTTGGGGTGCTGCTGCAGGAATATGGGGAGAGGGCTGGGGCTGGTGTAGCTGCTGCCTTCAGGGAGGAGGAGAGCAGCTCCTTCTTCTTTCCTTTCCTGGTGTGCAGCAGGCTCACACCCACTCACAGAAGCAGCTGCCTTGATGAATATTTGCCCAAATCATTATGMTTTCTAGCAGTTAGCCTGCAAAAGGCCCAGCACCATTTGTATGGTAATGGAAGGCTTTCTCAGAAATGTTTTGGAAGCAATCAGCTAAACTAATAGGATTTTATGTAAACCAATCTCTTTCTTTAGATCAGGGTGGTTGTTCTTTCTATTTTTTTTTTTTTTTTCTGGAGAGGAGGGTAAGAGCTTTTTAATAAATGCAAATTGATATTTCAATGAAAATGGAAATGAGAGGAAAAGTTCATCAGCAGGGTAAAATGCTGCGACTTTGCTCCAGCAGCAGCTCCGTGTCTGATTCTCTGCGCATTCCCCAGCCACAATGAGTTTCTGAGAGGCTGAGGCATGGTGCAACAGGGAAAAGAGCTTTCTTCCACCTTCACACCTGAGTGAGACATCAGCCGGGCTGGACTCTTCATCACTCCATCAAAGCTGTGKTTTCTCCAGTCTGGACCTCTGCAGAGGGTCAGAAGTGGCCATGGAAAGGAGGCTGTGGCTGGAGGGGGTCAGGCAGTTGTTATTGCTCACTCCTGCTGTGCATCAGCRGCTCTGGCACTCTGTAACTTGAGCTTTCTGTACCCCTCCAGCAGGATTTGAGAAAAGTAAGGGATGAGAAGCACTCATGATTTATGTTGTGTGCTCTAAGCCGTGCTTTTAAGATAAGTGCTTTGCACTGGGAATTGTTCACTGCATTCACCCACGACCAAGAGCTTTTGCTGCAAGCCCCAGATGCTTTCTCACTTGGGACACAGCTGAGGCAGCTTCCTTGGCTCTGCTCCTTCTTGTCTCTCTGTTAAAAGGGCCTGGTACRTGACAGCAGATTGTTTGTGTGGAGCATGAGCTGGCTAGGATTGCTGCAGCCAATCTTTTAGCTGTTTTCTTGTTTATATGTATATTAATATATATGAAATGAAATTAAACCCTCATCTGTAGATGTGGTGGCACTGCTGGAAGTGCTGTTCATGGAGACCCAGGCCAGTGAGGGTCAGGCATCCAGCAGGGTTTCAGGTGAGAAGTTCTCACCCTGTGAGGCTGAATTTGGAGCAGTGGGGATTTTGGCTTGTCCATCCTGRGGAGCAGGACAGGAAATGTACATGGTAGAGAGGCAGGATGTGCCCCCAAGGCCTTGGAGAGCAAACCTCAGCAGCACAKGGGCAGAATGGACATGCTGAGCATGGAAACCTGGTTTTTAGAAACACCTTCCTCCCTCCAGCCACGCTTTCCTGACCCTTCATTCATGCCAAGACAGCTGCTGATGGTGCAGTCRTGTAGCAGGATTGCTGAAATGATTTGGGGTAAAAATAATTAAAAGAAATAAATTTGAAGATTTATTTGTAGGATGTATCACTTCAGTGTCATAGGCTGCCCCAGAATTCCACCACAGTAATTCCTCCTTTGAGATAGGTGCTCTCAGGACAGAAAGACCTTGCTCAAGCTTTGGTCATGTGCAAGAAGAGAAAGTCTAATCAGAGCCTCGTGATGGGAAGACAAAATCTGACCTACAAATATGCCTGGTGGGTTGTTATTTGGCTTGCCTGAAAATATGCAAGTTTACWTCTACAATAGAATCCAACTTTACAACTGGAAGAGTAAAACCTGAGATATTAAGTAAGCATTTATTTGAATATATTTTCATATTTGGAACCATGTGGAGCAGTATCAGCAACATCAGAAGAATGTGTGTTTTTACAGGGTGGGACCCCTTTCAAACCTCCCTCTCTGAAAACTGTCCCAAAAGAGCAAGAGAAGAGTGCAGGGCTTTGGTGTGCCACATTCCTGCTTAGATGCTTTCCAAACACAATACTGCATTTCCAGGCATTGCAGTCAACACCATCTAGAGTGTTGAACTGAATATTCAAACTCTTACATGGYTTAAATGCTTTGTGAGTTTGTCTGGGCTATATTCAGTTTATATGAGTAAAAATTGCTTATTGAATTACAAAATTGACTAATTTTTGCTSCTCTGAGATCTCAATTCACTCCTGGAGATGCATTCATTGGAGCCCTGGAAAGTTTGTTTAAACAATTCAGACTCTGGAATCTATAACTCTGTTTTTTTTATTTACACCATATATTGAGTGTTATAATCACAGAGTTTAATCAAAGTGCTACTGAATTTTCAAACTGCATCAGATTTTTTATCCTTAACAGAGAAAGGAAAGTAAACTGAGTCTATCCAGAAACCTTTCCTGACAGTCACAAAAGTACTAAAAACCAATTTTAAAACCAGTCAGAAATGTTAAATTGAAAATTTCTTTGATGGAATAAGCAGTACCTGCAAAAATAATATTCCAGCTTTGATTTGTAAAATTGAAATAAAATCTTTCATCGTGGTTTGGATCTACAAAAATTTCTGCTTGCAAATGAATCCAAGCTCTTCCAGAAGTGGCTGCCTGTTTAAGCTGTTGAGCTTCAGTTCTCTCCTGTTAACTGTGGATCAATGCCACTTATAGATGGGGTGTGCCAACAAGATGTGAAACAACAAGATCTGAAAACACTCCTTCCCACTGCTTTTTCCTKAAGTCTCTAATTTCCTCCTCTTGGGATCTCTGTGCTGTGTGAGTGGCAGGTCTGGGGAAGGGATTTTCAGTGAGTTACTGATGGAAACACCTGAGCAGTCAGTGCTTGTGCTTTTCACCATGGCAGGGATTTTGGAGGAAAAGCAGCAATCCCAAGTCTTCCCATTGGAATAGAGATGTAAGGAGGGGATGATGTTCTTCAGGTACARCATACTGCTCATGTACTAGTGAGGTTTTGTATTTCCTAGTAAGTTTTGAAGCCTGAACCCAGATATGGCTGTGCTAAAGATCCCCAATAACAGGAATGCGTGCACTCTGTGATGCTCAAAACATCTCTCTTTAAATGTTGAGATCTTTTCCTTGATTCAACATCCATTTTTGTCCCTTTGAGTTGTTTAGTTGTCCCTTGTCTAGTTTGCTGAGTGCCCCAGACAAAAGATGTCTCTCCTGGAGCAGGATGGTGACAAYGGTCCCAGAATGTCCTGAAGTTCTTCCTCCAGCTGGGAGGAACCTGTCAGKGCTGCAAAGTCCCCAAGGACCCTGCCCAGCAGACCCAGCTGGGGGTGTGGAGCAGCCCTTCCTTGCTCCTCCCTGCCAGTGGGAAGGCTTCTGTCATAGATCAAATGGAAAAGGGACAAAATACTCTTGTGGGATGGAGAGCCTGGTTTTTAATGAAGGAATAACTAAAATCAGCAAATCCTACAGACCAGGAAACAAGCTCCTCTTCCTTGCTTTCTTCATGAGCTGTTGAAGCATTTTGGTATGTGAAAAGGCAATTCCAAAAGTCATTGTAAAATCTTTCAATCCATTTAACTCCTACCTACCTTTCTTCTGCCCTAGTCTGAAGTTGCTTACACTTGTGATGGCTGCAGCTCTCAGAAATTTACACTCCCTTTATGATCAAAGGAGATGAAAGTCATGTCAGAGCACATCATCCCATTGTCAGTGGRTGCCTGTGGGTGTCCTCTTTGGCCAGACACCTGCACTGCAGATATTGATGTCTGCTGATGGAGACATTCTGGAACTAATTACAAGAGGAATGAGTGGGTCTTTTAAATGGTCTACCAAAACCTACYAAGTAAAGTTGCACATTTCATCACACTTTTGGGCCTTTCTTCTTGTAAAGAAATTTTCCCCTCTTTGTTAAGTTGTCACAGACTCCAAGGCGTGTCAATAACTGTTTTTCAGGTTGACATTCATGCTCTAATCAACAATGACTTTCTCAGATGTCTGGACTGAAGAGTTTGCCTCTTTGAAATATTTTGGAATCCATCCACTTCAGCTTTTCTCAAGATTTTTCATGGCATTGGAAAGTACATTTGCACTTTATCCTGCTCAGTTATTTCCACCTGGAATCCCACCCCARTGCTTGTGGGATACTTCACTTGCCCTAAGAAGGTATTATGGAATTGGTCCTCTGAATTTGGTGAAAATCTACGTAAGAGTTTGATCACAGTTTCAAAATCTCTCTTCTAGGAGTTGTTTGGTTGGGGTTTTTTTTCAAGGAACACAGTTGATCACAGTTTCAAAGCCTCTTTTAGGGGTGGTGGGGTTTTTTTGGTTTTCTGGGATTTTGTTTTTGTTTGGTTTTTTGTGTGTTTTGGGATTTTTTGTTGGTGTTTCTTTTTTTTCCCAGGAACACAAAGTTTCATTTGAACTGTGTTCAATTAAGTTATGCATAATAGACTTTTGCTGGTTGTTCACTGAGCAGCTCCAGCAGGAGGGACCTGGACTTGGCCCCATTTCCTGCAGAAGGTCAGGAAACAACTCTTCCCCTTTCTCTCCTCCAAGCCACCACATCAGAAATCTTCATGCAGGCAGTAGGGCCTTGACAGGAATTGTTCCTGGGACTGGTTCATCTACCCAAGGCCAGCCCTGACCCTCTGGCTGAGCGTGTGCAGGGCTGTACAATGCCGTGTGTCGTCTCAGGTGAGTATGAAGTTCTGACATATATGTTGCACTCACAATGGTCCCTTAGTCTTAATCTGTATTTTAAATGTCTTCTGTCTTACTGGTTTTGATACTGGTGTTTCAAGATGTTGGGATTTAGAGGTGTTTTAGTGCCTTTAASAGAAAAAAGATTAATGTGCAGATCACTGATAAAGTGAGCTGCATTTAAGTAGGAAAAACTGTGATGTMTGTCTAATCTCAAGTTCTTATATGACTATTAACATTCAAGGCCATCTCTAATTGCTATTTGAAGTACACCAGGAGCTGTAGACAGTGGGGACAGAGCAAGGCCTGACTTAAGTGTTGCATTCACATTCTCTGGAAAAATCCCTTTGCCCAGGATTTTTCTCGTGGGAAGCTGAGAAGCCTCAGAGAAAAGGAAAACAATTCTTATCTCATTTGCTTCTCTGGTGTTTTGCTCCTTTGGAATGTGTTTGGAGATTGTTTACCCACAGGTGATTGTTTCACTGGATTCTGGTGTGAATTGTTTTCACTCTTTGGCCAATCAGGGCCAAGATGTGTCAGGATTCCAGAAAGAGTCACGAGTTTTCATTATTATCTTTTTAGCATTCAGTAAGTATCCTTTCTGTATTCTTGAGTATAGTTTAGTATGTCTTTCATATAATATAGTATCATAAAATAATAAATTAGCCTTCTGAGAACATGGAGTCAGATTCATCATTCCTGCCTTTGTCTGGGGGCAAGGCAAAAACAATACTTAAGCTGGCTGCTCTGTGTCCCATGGTATCCTGTCAATGAAACAGCCTTGGCTCCTTGCTGAAGGCTTTGACACAGTGAGCAGGGACGTGGGATGTCTCTAGGGCTRCTGGTGACACAAGGACACGGTGTGGGCCGTGCTTTATGCAGCCTGTTTGAGATCTTCTCAAGTCAGCAGGATCACCAGAACCCCAGGAGTGCCTGACCCCATTCAGTGCACCTCACACGTCAGGCCATGACCTGCATTCGGCCTCTGGAGAGTGTCTGAGAGAGTTGTATTGGCAGGTGTGGTGCCATAATCTATCAGGGCTCAGTTGTCTTTGCAAGGCTTTACACAAGATGTCTCTTCTGGAGCTGTTCTGGCTTTTACTGCATCCACACACCCCATTTGTTATTTTTCCTGAAGAGGAAACTTGCATGAATCATCTGCTGAGGGTTTTAGAAAGGCTTGGCTGTGGGACACTGCAGTTTGCAGAGCAGGGCTGTGCTGCAGGGACAGATCACATCAGAGTGGTGTCAGTATTTCACACAGCTGCAGCCCTCTCTGCTGACTGCCACAGAGGAGCAATGCAGTGCTCTGGCATTTCCATGGACTTCCAGGCAGAATCCCAAATGCCAGACACTGAAATCCATCTTTTGTGCTATCGACATCTGCACTGCAAGCTCCCATCCCACTGAACTCCAAGCCTAAATTTCAGAGGGGCTGGTTAAATTGAGCAGGCAYTGAGATGAGTGGATGAGGAGTGGGAGGTAGAAGTTCTCTGGGGCGTTGCAAATTGTCCACAGTGGTTCCTTGAGCATGGAATGCCTGTTCTGCASCACAGAGCTGTGCTGGATCCAGTGTGGCAGCTCCAGCTGGGTAGCAGGTGTGCAGCAGCACTGWCCTGGTTTGGGAGCAACCTCTGCTAACCTCCCCAGCATGCCAAGACAAAGATTGGCCATCTGCTCCCATGAACACTTCTGTGCCAAGAGGTTGTCTTCCAAGTGGGTTTAGAGAGAGGCTACAGCCCTGTAGGAAAAACATCTTGAGATATCCCAGGAAAAGAGGAAAACACTGCTCAGGCACTCTTCACCACGGACAGATAATGTAATACAAATACAAATGTTTAAATGTCGGGGGTCATTGAGTTCTGCTTGATTCCTTGCTGTGCCAGTGAAAAGCTTTTRGATGCAAAGGGAGGGTGATGAAGCCACAGCTGAAGGTCTCTGTCCTGCTGAATAAACAAGAGAGAAGACATCCTGTTGCCCTGCAGGCCTGCTTGAAGAACCATTCTSGAGTTTTGGGGCACTGAGATGTGACTCCTGAGAGGTTGTTTTAAAAAGTCCTGGCTGCTGTGGTACAGGTGGGAAGGTGAGTTTGCAGAGCCCATATTGATGCTTTGGGGTTCTGTTTTTAGAAACCAGTTTTGGATCTTTAGGACCAAATCTGAAGAGCGTTGGTCCTTAGACTCCTAAAACTCTGGTACAGAACATTCTTGGTATCTTCTTTTTCCTCTCTAACAATCCCACTTTGATTTCATGAGTATTGGTGAAAATTGAATGCCTTACCAGAAGTTAACTCCCAAAACATGCTGTGGATTGAGAGTCAAGTCATTTCTGAAAAGGAAAGCATTCCTACCTGACTTACACTCCTTTGGAAGTGTTGCTATCATCTGAGCAGTGAAATGTCTTGCAGGCACTTGAAAATTGCATATGGAAGAGGACCTATTATTATATTGCTCCCAATTTCTGCATAGCTGAAAGAGACACCAGCTGATCCCTAACTGCAGCTGGAAATAAGAACTACGTGATTAAAAAGGCAGCAAGACACTTTTCTGCCCACTCTTTGGAAGAAGGGCCATCTCTTTAGTGCTACCATTTATTGTTTCTTATCACATTTCCATCAGTAAAACTCCCAGTCAACTCCTCATTTTCCTCTTAGAGAGAGCACTATTCTCTGCCTCACCTTTCCTGTGTGAGACATCTGCGAGCAGCCTGAAAAGATTTTTGTAGGCTTCCCGCCTATTCATGGGGCTGCTTACACCACTCTAAACAATTTTATTATTTTCTCTGCGATTTTGTGCTTGTGGAGCTGGGGCTGAGCAGACACAGCTTTTGCTGTGCTCACATCAGCCCTTGGCAGAGAGCTTGCTGTAGTCCTTTCCCCACAGGAGCCTCAGCAGTGCCTGTCCCAGCTCCAGGGGTACAGGGACCTGAAGCTGKGGCTGAGCTGCTGGCATCAGTGTGTACATGCTTCTTGCATAGCCAGCCTGCTTGAAAATGGCTCTGGATGACTCAAAATTCTCAAATGGTCATTTGTATTTAGSAATCCTGGTCATCCTGAAAGAGAAAACCCCCTGCAAGGCTCTGGAGGAGCAGAAATCTCCCYGCTTTGCTCCTGGTGCTCTGGTGGAGGGAGGATGAATTGGAGGGGGCAGCTGAGCTGCTGGATGTGCCTTGACCGCCCTCTCAGGCCTCTYCTGGTGGAGCTGCAGCAGCAGAGGGGAGCTGGCAGCCTGTGCAGAGGGGTGAGGAGCACTGCTGCACTCCTGCCCGATGGCTCACCAGTGGGGGAGTCACAGAAAAGGGGGAGACTTCAGCAAAAGACATTTCTGAATTGTGTTCCTCTGCTGGTGGAACAACTGGGTGTGTTATCCTGGTGGTAATAAGCTGCAGGTTCTGGCTTTACCTTGTGCCAAARCCAGGCAGAGCACAGGGAAGGAGCTCTGAGTTAACCACTTGGTGAGTTTTGCTGTGAAACCTCAAAACCAAGCCAGAAGGTGACCTTGGTTTGAGCTCCAGAAAAGAAGCAGCACCCAGCACCATCTCTTGGCCCATCTTTGCTGGACCTGAGGTTTCATTCATGGACTCTGGACACATCAGTGCACCACAGCCCCTCCACAAACAGATAATTCAAGCTTCTTTTAGCCAAAGTGCAGTGCTGGATGTGTCAAACTGAGCTAAAAGCTAGCAGTGGGTATCACAGGGCCTTGACATGCAGAGTGTGTGCTTTTAATATTTTAGGTCTGTGTCCCTCTTGGCCCCTGGCACTGTACTTTGAGGTGTAATGGAGGCCTGGAATCAAAATTGCTGAAAGTCCACATATATCTCTAGTTTTTGTATCTGATTCTCATCTGTGGACTCAAGTAYCTGATCTGAAGGTGTCTATAAATGCATCTGAACAGCTTCAGGCCAGGTAAAATGAGCCTCATTTTGCTCTTGTATGGAGGCATTTTATGCTCCCAGCTTAAATGATTCCTGCTGAGCTGGCCACACTCTCTGAAGAGAACCAAGTAGAACTGGAAAAGGTCCAGGGACTGGAAATGRCTGTGGGAGAACAAGGGCCTTCTCCCAAGGCCCTCTCAGGGGTTATGGTTTGGTCAGCCAAGAGATAATTTTGACTCATTGCTGTTTTACACRAGGCAAGAACCAGTAGCATCAAAATGACCGGGCTGCAGTGGGTTTAGCCCAGAATGTGGGTCAGCTGAGGCCACATGACCATCTTGGCTCAGGCTGTTGGGAAAACAAAGGTGGATTCAGAAAGGTCTTTGGCAAACTGTGAGGAGATCAGCACATGGTGACAATCAGAAAAAGAGGGGTCCAGATGCCACATCCTGCTCCAGCTGCTGCTCCTCTCCTGGTTTGGCCAAGAGTCACATTCTGTCCTCCTCGTGCAAGTCACAAGGTGCTGGGCTCTGAATGGACCTTTGCTCTCAATAATGTTCTCTAAGCCTTGGAGTTTACCTGGCAGCAAGTCCCAATGATGTGAGTTAAAATTGAAGTGCCAGCACTTGTCAGGGATGTGACATTTGTTTGGATTGTCCTGGTTAGTGGAATTTTTCCTCTCTATATTGAGCTCTACACCCTAGTATTGTTTCTGCAGTAAAACAGTCACACCCTGCTAGCATTTTTGTGGGCTATGGATCTTCTGTTTCCTTTCTTCTTGCTCATTTAAGGTCATGAGACTAAGCAGTGACAGCTGGGGATTAAAAAAGCAAATTATTGGTTTTTTAGTGTGTGTGTGCAGGCGGAGAACTTCAGCAAAGTTTCAGTTTCAGAAAGTGCTGACCTTCAAATCCTTTTTMAGATTGGGTTGGTCCAGATAGCTCAGAACAGAAGGGTCCAAAATTAATCCCTTGAAAACTTGTGCTAAAGCCACCAGAAATAAATCAACCCTTGCATAGAAACTGCAGGTAATTATTACCTCTGTAAGTATGTGATTCACAAGTTTGTTTTAATCATTATGCAAATGAAAGGTAAGCCCTCACTCACAGTGTGATAGATTTGATGGCATTTATCCTCTATGACAAAACTGATTCGTTAAATTTTCCTGATATTTGGCAATCAGCAAAGGCCTGATTTTGCCTCTATGATGAAAAAACTCAGGGCATAAACAGAGTCTTTCTTGGTGTGGATGATGATGCTGGTGCACAGTTTATGTTTRCAAGTATTCTTCTAATTGGAGAGAAGTAAAATACAGAAACTTGTCATAAGTTTTACAACTTTCTTGTTGAAGATCACAAAATGATAGAGTGGTTTGAGTTGGAATGGACCTTAGAGACCATCCCATTCCAAACCCCTGCCATAGGCAGGAACACTCCACTAGACCAGGCTGCTCAGAGCCCCATCCAGCCTGGCCTTGGGCACTTCCAGGGGTGGGAAGGTCAGAAGGAACCTCTCCCAACACATGGATGGGCTGCTGGTGCCCTGTCCTGCAGGGCTGTGAGCGCTGCCTGGAGGTATTGACAGCAGTGAGCTTTGCAGGCCTAAGCTGGACACCTAAAATGAGAGCTTCCAAGTCCTTCAAGGTGCTYGGTGTGCACATCCCTCCATTGCAGGAGAGGTTTTCCTGCCCTGTACATCCATGTGATGTCTGGCAGAGTGGCCTGGAGCCTCCTGGAGTGCAGCAGTATGTGCTGGATGCTCACTCACAGCTGAAACCCCAAACTGGGTGGGAGCATGGGCAGCACCTCCCAGGGGAGTTCCAGGTGCTGTGGCAGAATTCCCTGCCCAGATTGGACAGTCCTGCAGCCACATTTCTCTTCACAGAGAAAAGCAAGGCACAATTCTTCCCAAGAATRTTTCTGAGATTCACTGAACCTCAGAGAAAGGAAAAACAATTCTTATCTCATTTGCTGCTCCKGTGTTGTGCCAAAGCAGAATGCAATATGGAGATTGTTTACCCAAAGTGATGSAGTTTTGTTTCCTTGGCCTATCAGGGCCCAGTGTGTGTGTGTGTGTGTGTCAGGACTGTCGAGTGACAGTCACGAGATTCTGGGCAGTGTGTGCAGTTGAGTGCTTGGCAGATTCAGTTTAGATGTAATGCAATATAATGTAATATATTATAGAATAATATAGTATGATAAAGTAATTAATTAGCCTTCTGGTAAGATGGAGTCCTCCTCATCATTCCTCCTGGATGCCGGGGGCAAAAATATCCACAACACAGTCCCATTTCCAGCCCTGGGCTGGTGCAGCTCCATCCTGCTGCAACCCCAGCAGCTCCATCCAGCTGCAATCCCAGCAGCTCCATCCTGCTGCAATCCCAGCAGCACTCACAACTCTCTGGCTGATTCTCTCAGTGCTGTTTGTTTGAGCAGGGAGCTCTTTGGTTGCTCCACCAAAGCCTTGCTGACATAGCCTGCAGCTATGAACAAATGTTGTGTGGCTGCAAGCAGAGTGTTGGAGAGACAGGAAGCGTGTGCAATTTTGATAAAGAGCAGAACAGGGGCTTGTTTAAACTGTGCACAGACAACTTTTCCATAATTAAGGGAGCAGCAGACACGATCCCTTGCCTACAAATGAAAAGATGAACGAAAGCAGGAGACACACAGGACATGCAGCCTGGCACACACCTGTGAGCAGAAGTGATGGTGAAAGGCACCTGAGATGATTTCCAAGGATGGGCTGCACATGCCTGTCATTCCTTTTTTTCCAGCTGGCAGCATGGGTAGGTGGAAAACTCATGCTGTATTCTCAGCAATTGGAGTGTGCCATGGGTCCTGTCTGGGAGTGGAGCCCCCTCAAATGAGGCCCAGTTCCCTTTTGAGAGCCCCTCTTCATGCTGGAGTGATTCAGCCTGCAAATGGAGCAGGTGCAGAAGGGGTCAATCAGACCTATTTGCTCAGTCCTGTTCACAAGGGCTAATGGGATTGTTTCCTTCCTATCTGCAGCTTTATCCTGCTTTTTCTTAAGAATGTGTGCCACCCTTGTGCCTTAATACTTTAAAAAATGGAAGCTTCTGCTAGGCAGCAAAAAATGGGATTGGGACAACTGCTGGGAGAGGAAGTTTGGATGTTGTTGGAGTTGTGTGTGAACTTTACCTCCAATACCTGTGGGYGCCTGATGCACGTAGGTCACAATTGSAGCATGCAGGCACTGGCACAGGTTGTTCTGAGAAGTTGTGGATGCCCCAYCCTTGGAAATGTTCAAGGCCAGGTTGGATGGAGCTTTGTGCAGTCTGGTCCAGTGGAAATTGTTCCYGTCTGTGGCAGGGGGGTTGGAACTAGATGACATTTAAGGTCYCTTCCAACCCAAACCATTCTGAGACCATGATCCTATCATTAGAAATGTGCCCACCAATGAGCCATCCTCTTCCAGGTGCCACTCACTCTGCATTCCCTTCTTCCTAAGGTTCCTTGGGCACTTTTCCCAAGCAGAAACTATAAGAAAAATGTCCAGACCCTCTTAACCACACCAGGCTGTTGTGAGTCATGATCCCCTGGTCCTGGCCATGCTGATGAACAGTTGTCATCAGCATGTTGTCAYCCTCATGTCCCAGTGAAGTCCTTGGGGGTTTTGCTTCCATGTTYTCCTTGGTTTTTTCTCTTAACCAAAACCCAAGCTGTTCTCAAGCCACCACACTCACTGAGGGTTCAAGGCTGCTGATGTGCTCACAGGACAAGGGCCAGCCTGGGCAGCCTGAGCTCTGCCCAGCCCTCACCCAGCGCTGTCTGAAACAGGCACAGGCATCCAGGGCTGTGCCAATGTTCAATTTAGCAGCTGGCACGTYTAAATGCTTGCAAGTGGGATCAATATTTTTTTAATCATGTATGTTTAGTTATTGTTTCCAGATAGATCTCTTGGTGKTTTATTGCTAGCAAGTTTCTAAAGAACACTTCTTAAGCTTGAGCTGAAAACTTAATATCACCCAGCAAGAAGGAGCTTCACTTAAGAGACTTCTCCCATGCTTGGAGCTCTTGGGAAGGTCAGGGGTTGAATTGCCTGAAATATCTTTGTTGGAAGATATCTGATCTGACTTCTGCTTACAGCTGGGCCATCCTCAAAGAGGCTGAGGTGGCTCAATCCTTGCCCAGTAAAATTTTGGTTATTTCCAAAGATTTCAGAGCCCTAGTTATARCTGTACTGCTGTATAGGGTTATCCCACCCCAGGTGCAGACTTGGTATTTGCTGTGCTGAGCTCCACAAGGTTCCCATCAGCCTTTTCCTCCAGCCTGTCCAGGCCCTTCTGAATAAATGTGTTTTTATCACAAGTGTTGTATTTGCTCATGGTGCAAAGATGTCCCAGAGCTTTTGCAGGCCCACACTTTGCAGGGATGCAAAGATGGAGCAGGATCCCTGCTCTCACCCCAYGGGTGGTGCAAGGTGGCATTTTGTTTAATGATGACTTTGGGTATCAGTGTTCAGCTGCAGCGCACGCTGCCGTATCAGCGTCCATCTACTGAGAAATGAAAAATTATGGATGACAACCCTCCCTTCACTATTCAGAGCWTGAAGGAAGATGATGCTGGTAATTGGGTGTTTGCTGTCTAAAAGAGGAAGTTTGTAATCCATTGCTGTTGCTGACATGATGCCTCTGCAAACCCCCAAGCCACGATTTATCTCAGCCATTAAAAATCTGTGTGGAGAGACAGAATGGCATATTCAGGATGAGCCATTATGACCTGTCTGTTTGGGAATACAGAGTGTTTTATAATGTTCTGTGGACATTTTTTACTTTAAATGAAGGAAATTAATGGCTAATATCTGCAGAGAAATAATGCCTGATGGGAAGCACTGTTTGAAGGACAGTGCTACATGAAAGCTGGAATTGTATTTCTCTTTCAGCATGATATCTGTTTTCTTTTAATCACAGGTATGAAGGACTAGAGTTTCAGCCTTAACTGCTAATTTCCTGTCTATTGTCTATTCAAACAAGATCCTGCTGTGTCATTTCTAACAAATACATTCAGAGACAGGGCTGGAACCTGGGCCTGCCCTTCTCCAAGGGCTGCTGGTTCCTGCAGTCTGGGCCACCCTTTCCATGCAGCGCAAGGACCAAAGCAGCCTGCTGAGTACTGAAAAAATGGGGCTGAAGCACTGAGGAAAGGGCAAGAGAGAACAAAAGTGGGCAGCAGAGAACAAAAATGGCTGATAGAGCCATGCAAAAAATCAGATGTGAGAAAGATCATAGAATCACAGAATGGTTTGGGTTGGAAGGAACATTGAAGCTCATCTCACTCCAACCTGGGCAGGGMCACCTTCCACCAGCCCAGGCTGCTCAGAGCCCCATCCAGCCTGGAGCTGAACACTTCCAGGGATGGGAATCCAGGATTTCTCTCTGCCCAGACACATTTACCAAGTGGCTTGAGGAGAGGACAAAAGTGAGGGGCAGCTYGGATGGTGCCAGCAGTGCAGGGCCAGTGCAGAGCCCTGGGCACAATCACTGCAATGAGTATTTTGGCACAGCCCYCACACAGACTGCATTCAAAGAGGAGTTGCATGAGATTGCTTGAAAAAGGGTATTTATAGTAGCCAGAGGGGGCCCAAGGATAGCCCAGCATTCTGCTCTTCTGCTAGACAAAAATATTTAGGGTAAATGTTTGAAAATTGAAAAATAAAACAAAAATTAAGGGTGATGCCTATTTTTTATTTCTCATTGAATGATCTACTGCCTTGTGGTTCATAGATATTTTAGAAAACTTTAGCTTAAAGCAGTTCTGGTTTGGTCTGACACACCTACGTGTACTCTTTGAAATCACAAGGAACTACAAGGAACATAAAGTTTTTTTAAGATGAGCTAAATATATGTACAAGGACTGAGGCAATTTTTTTTCTTTTTAAGCTTACAATTCTGGGGARAAAAACCCCAGTGATCTTGTAGGAATCCAAATCTGTGATGCTGAAGCTCCTGAATTATTCATGTGATCTTATTCATTGCACTGTGATTATTTCTGATGCTTCAAACTCCTGGATAGCTTTTGATGCCTGTATTATTTCTATGTAAATCCCAGCCATTAGTTGGTTTTATCAATAAGTTTCAGATTAAATCATGCCTCCTCTGCAAATTAATGCAAGACTTAGACAAATGCAAGAGAAGATTCAAACTATGAAATCACAGACTGTCAGATGTGGGCTTAGAACAAAAACATGTATATGTTATTTCTAGCTTTAGAAGGTGGTAACTGAAAATATTARCACATATAGGGACATTTGGCAGATTGGTACACATGGAAGAGCTGGAAGGCTTCTGGGATGTATGGATAGACTGAGTTCTGCCACAGACTCAGTCCTTCACTGTTCCCAGCCTGGAGATGTTASACTGGCTATTGACTTATTGTCACCCTGGATAATTAAACCACAACATTTGTTTTCAAACAGACTTAAAGATCAGATTTAGACTCATAAAAGCAGGAAGACCAGGCTAGGGCTGAAACAGCCTCTCTAATTCCCTGTGACATGCCTTTGGGCTGTGTTTAGCAGAAATGCCATGTGCCATTGATTAGAGCTGCCCAGTGCAGGGGCATCCAGGGAATGGTGTGGCCCTCTGAGTGCACAGTTCTCATGCCCTTCTGCACAAGACTCTGCTTTTAATATAATTTCATTTCATTATTGCAGTGTTAGTTTCTCTCAGATTACTATTTTTTTAATTSCCCTTTCTTTTTTCAGCAAAGGAGGGGAAAAGATATGATCAGCTTTAATGGATGGGAATTTTTCTTGGTGGAGCACAGTCWGTGCAGGGACTGATTCAAGCCTGCAGGCACCCAAAGTTGTACCTGCAAGCCTGGTCAATCAATTTGTTCCCCTAAAGCAGTGATGGAACTGTTTTAATAATAAAAAACTGGTTTACTTATAAAAGCTTACATCTCTCTAGCCCAGTAAACTGTGAGAAATGCAGTTATGGAAAGCAAAGGAAATCTAATTTCCCCTGGTATTGACCCTTATAGCGTCTCAAAAATAAGTAGACGAAAATTTAAAAGGAAAGTGGTACAGCAGAGGCCACTCTGGATTGACAGGAGGGGCACTTTGACCTCTAAAAATAGAGGACAATATTAAGATTCAGGCAGAAATCTGGTCTCTAACACAGAGGATGTGTTTAGACCCATTCTGCAGAGACAGGTTACACCTAGCAGARCCAGAGGCATCCTTAAAACTTTTCCTCCTTCTCCCTCATCTCCCTCCATCTACTTATCTTTAATCAGATATTTAATTTTTCAGCATGYTCACTCCCCAGCTGGACCAAGAGCTGCTGTGGGGAGCGAGCAGTAAAGAGATGAACCAGTTTATGAAATTTGGGTGGTGTGGGGATCCCTCACAGGCAGCTCCYCTACAGGGTCCCTGCAGGATCCCCCTGCGTTGCACAGGACTGCACTGCTTACAAGAACAATAAAAAATGGGGTGGAATAGGAAAAGTTACTTCCAAGTAATTGCTTATGCTATTTTTYGCAGATTTTACAGTGTCCCACATGCAAATACCCCACAATTTGTGGAAGATGGGGCTTCAGTTATCCCAGCTTGGTTTAGGATTTACACCTGAGTCCCAGCTGAGTAATTTGTCCAGAGATGACAGAGTAAAGGGAGTCACCATCTCTTCTAGCTGGACTTYGTTCAAGAGAGACCATTTGGTGTCTGGGTTCTGGGGAGAGTTGCTGGATTCAGGGGTGGGAAGGAGGGATAGGGGCTTAACCCAATTCTTCCCTGCACATTCTCCCATGGTCAGTGCAGGCAGCTCTCCCTGACAGGTYTCAGGTTTGTTGTCCTCTTAACACCTGGTCCCTCTTGCCATCCCCTTCCCAGGAAACATCCCAGTCTGATGCTGCTGGACCACACAGCAGACAGGGGCAGGGAATGCAGAATATCACCTTACATTCTCCTGCTSTGCACTGACTGGACTCATCTCATCCCATGCACTTTTTTTTTTTTTTTCCTGCTTGCTGCTGCTTGGAAATGGATTCCTGCATTTCTTTGGTCCASCAGGGAAAATTCTTGGCTACAGAGATGAATCTTGCAATCAGGTCTGCAGGCCAGCAACCCCTGGCCAGTTTCCAGGCACAGGATCTTTCTGATGTGGGGATTTTCCACCCAGGGCATTCTGCTGCCTCCTCAAATGGTGAGAGAATTGCATTGTGAGAGTGGCTCTCTGCTGATAATCACCCCGAAAGCCAGAGGAAAACCTGTGAGAGTGGCTCTCTGCTGATAATCACCCCGAAAAGGAGGAAAACCTGCATGCAGGGCTGAACACAGGGGCTGCTCCCCAGCCCTGCAGAAGGCTGGGGACAGAGGTCAGCCCCTGGATGCCRTCCCAGAAATGACTGGACATTGGTGTTTTGGGGCTTGTCTGTCCAGCCAAAAGGGCAGCTGTTGCCTATACTTCCACAGGCCAGAGACTAAAATGTCTAACTGCAAAAAAAGCCAATTAAAAAAAATTAGAGAGAGAGCGAAGAGAGACGTATTTCTCTTAATATGTTTTATGTGTTTTTATGGTTTTTGGCATATTGAAAGGCTGATGCTATTTTGCTCTTCATAACTTAYTGTTTTACAGGCATCTGAAACACCYCACCACTGTCTCCCTCTCTTTCTCAAATTTCATGAGCCTTGTGTTATAAGGTCTGRAACAGGCATCCATCCCCTGCAGTGCTGAGGGCACTCCAGGGCCTGTCCCCAGGTGTGTGCAGAATGTTGCTGGAGCACTCTCCGTGCCCCTGTCAGCTCTTCTGGCAGGCACCATCTCCATGAGCATCAGCTGCAGGCTGTGCCAGCCTCTGGCAGCCTCCAGAGCCCCAWCCCCAGCAGCCCCAAGGGTCTCTGAGCAGCACCAGGAGGGGACATGACCACATTTAAACAATCAGGGTCAATCCCATGTGCAGAGGGGAATATACAGAATAGCCACAGGGTTGTTGGGATGTGTCTTTCCAGGAATGAAARCTCAATGAGAAGCTGCAAAGTTCCTTGTGAAGGTGACAAAGCTCTTTCACTTTCCATCCATGGCAGCTGGAAATGAAGGCTGGTATGGAGTAAATAGTGTACAAGGGGTTGGTGTCAGTGCTGATTTCCAGGATTCTGGGTCTTGCTGGGTTATTTTAGGCATTGGAGGGATGTTGTTCCAAACTCAGAGTTGTTCAAATATCTACTTCCAGGCAGTGATTAAATTCTTTTGAGTCAATGGATGATTTGGATTAATTGCCAATTGCTGAATTTATTCCATTTGGGGTTAATTGCCCCATCAGGGGAAGCTGTCTTGAAGCAAGTGCTTAAAATCCAACCTGCTGCTGGTGAGTGGCACCTCAAAAGAGACCAAGATGAGCTCCTTKTCTGTGCTGGGCACAGAGGAATGCTTTGTTTTGTCAATGAACCCTAAGAAGTTCAAGGTTAAAACTTAAGCTTTGTCCACAGAAGAAATTGAAAGCTGTTGATGCAAATATGCACAGAGATAGTGCTGAAATATGGTGCCACTGCTCCAGAGGGGTGTCGTGCTTTCACTTCCTGTTTTGGTTGAATTATTGAAATTATTAGGGTTTTTTTGGGGAGTTATCAAGAGAACAGAACTTCAGGACTGAGAGAGTATGGCTYGCTGAGTCAAGGATCAGAACATTTTTCATTATTTTGGATGGAGATAGTCACAAACCCCTCTGAAACTCTCCCACTACACGAGCACATGCTGGTAGATTCTCCTTTCCATAAAGATTTCCCTCCTAACTCCTGTTTTGTCCTACTTGGCACCTGAAGTGCTACACTTTGTTCCTCTGCATATCCAACTTTACTATCATTAAAYGTTGGGTGACTGTAATACCTGCTGGATGATTTCTAGGGTGTTTTTTTTCTTTAATTGCCGAGGGAATTCTGTGTCAGAAGAGGAAGGTGAGAGAGATCATGATAAAAGCAGTGGGTTTGAAGAAGACAGATATCCGTGAACCCAAATGTGATACACAGGAGCTCCTAAGAGGTAAGGCTAACAGAGGATAAAGTTGTCAGGTTTTCAGAGTAAGCTGAGGGCTGAATTCAGGCTGTCCAAATGCAAGAATGCAGGAAATTCAGCAGGTGCTGAGCTGGGTGGATGATGAAGAGTTTTTCTGTAACTTCAACACCAGACAGAAACACACAGGAAAGAAAAAAAAAAAGATGAGGTCAAATTTCTAAGAATAAATCTCAAAAAACAGTACAAGCATTCAGGGATGAAACCAGAAAGRCCAAGGCACAAAATGAGACCTCAAAGATAACCAGAAATAATTCTGTAAGATCCATTAATAGAATGAGGAAGATCAAAGGGAGGATTGGTCTGCTACTCAATGGAGAATGAAAGCTGTCTGCAGATAATTACAATAAGCTTGAAGAATACTGGAGAAGGGGAGAAATTATTTTTTTCCCATAGTAGCTCTCGGGAATTACAGTCCAGTCAGATTAACAGTTCTAGAAGAAAATAAAATCAGCCATAACAAATTGTCTGCAACTTTTGAAAAAATAGTTGGAAGACAAGTAGCAGTCAATATGGSTTGGTCAAAAATAAGTTGTATTAAACTATTTAATTTCTCTTACTGTGAAAAAACTTTTGTGCATTGGTTTAGGGAGGCACAAAGTTTGCATAGCTTGATTTGGAAAAAAAAATTAAGGTTTGCTTGGTAAGTTCATGGCAGGCATAAAACTAAGAAGGACTGCAAGCACATCGGAGGAATGGGTTATATTTGTGTGATAYGTGATACAAATTTCTGAAGAAACAGGGCTAAATTCAGTGCAGGACAAGTGAAAATTATTCTTAACCAGAAATATTTTGCCAAGAAAATAGGCTGGGAAAGAACTGGCTAAAAACAGTTCTCCAGAAAATGATATTTGGTAAATAGATCAAAAATTACTTGTGAGTAGGCAAAGGCTGGGTGTTGTGAGCATGGCGAACATCCCACCATCAGGGTCAGATGAGGGGGCTCTCTGCTCTGCTCAGCATGGAAAACCAACAGCCAGTTCTCATTAATGAATTTTTAAGGGAACTGTGGATGTACATGTTACAGTTTAATGTCCTCTTCTGATAAAGAGTGTGAGGGGTTTGCCTTTTTTATTTCTTGAATCTCTGATCTATGAGTAAAAGTTGAAAGACCTGGGGCTATTTAGTGCCACAAAAAGAGCCATTTCAAAGAGGACAGGAACATTTTCTGTGTTCATGATAGTCAGCACAAATAGTAGTGTTTGTAAAATAACACAAGGGACAGTTAAATGGAGTGTTAGGGAAAGCTCTTGAAGGAAAGGGCAGTGAGGCTGTGGAGTAGGTTTCTTGGAGAGATTGTGAAGTTCCTATGATTGTAGGGTCATCAAGAACAGATTGGGAAAACCTTTGTCAGGAGTGACATATGCTGATATGCCTTCAAGTTAAGGGATCTTTCATTCCTCCCAGGGCTATTGTTTGATAACTCTGTCCAAATCTAGGGATGGAACTGATTTACTGAGAGAAATTCTCCTGGCTGTGTCATTATTTCCATCCTGAGAGAGTACTGCTTTGCATCATTCAGTTCATTTATTGCTGTTCTCTTATGTGTAATTAAACACCTGAGGTGGGCAGGGAGAGGGCAGTTGTCAGACAYTGCTAGGGGAGGGCTTGGCTCCAAGTGATCAAAGATGCCATCATTTGGATGGTAGACATTCTGTTAAGGCAACATGATGCTGCTCGTCACTCTTGCTTGCTGTTCCCCTCTCCAAATATGTTGTCTTTATCTGAGAGAGCCTGGGGAACTGTAAATCTTTGAAGAAATTCTCCATATGCTGGTGATTTTCAGGGAACTCTGCCATACATAATTTCCGATAGCAATGTTTGAAAAGAGAATTAATTTACTTTGGGTCCTTGGTTAATCTGTCTTGCAGTAAGAAGAGTATTGGCACCAGGCTGGAAGTCAAGCAAGGTGCTAGTTTCCCTTTTTCTCTCTCTCTCTCTCTGAGCTTCACATTCTCAGTAGTGTTGGAGTCAGGAAGCAATGTAGGATAGGATGTTCAATTATCACAAAAAATCAGTTTTGTGTAGCTGAAGTAATCTTTTTATTGCAGAAGCTTTTAATGAGAGCCTGTTTTATATAACTCCTGTTAACATGGCAACATATGAGCATGCATCCATCTACAAGAAGAGGCTTTAATAACACMCAAGTAAATAACCCCACACATTTCTCTGGGAAACAGCAGACTTRGGGCAGATAAAAGGATCAGACAAGGGTCCTGCAGATTGATAAACAGYCTCATAAAGAGGGAGGGATGACATAATCAAAATCATGACACTTGAAATGATTTAGTTTCATAGATGTTCATTTCAAAACATATAATGAAATTCTAACAGATCACAACCCTGGCCATCGACTATCACCCAGTGAATCTTTTCTCCATAACTTCTGTTTCAATTCTAACCAAAATCTGTCTTCACTAGAAGAGGCTGAGTTTACCATCACTGGGAAGCTTCTCCCAGATGTTTGAAGACACRTGTTTATAGTGGAGATAATTATTTTGATTTGCCTTTTCTCCAGTTTCTGAGCAGTGAATCTTTCTTTCTCCCTTTTGTTTCTCTCTCTTTTAAAGCAAACAGCTTGCTTCAATTCTATGCTCACCTTTTCCTTAGGTGATTTGGAATACTGCAGGAATAAATATTTTCTAGGCTTCTCTTATGAGAACTCTGCAGTCTCTGAAGTGGGAATGTAGTGTCACCTCTCAATCTGTCACACTTGATTTAGCTTCAGGCACTCAGGGTAGCAGATGAAATACAATCACATGTAGATGAACCATAGGTATTATCCACATCTGGAGTTTAAACACATGAAGCAAAAAGTATTCAAAGGTGGGGGATATCAGTTTTTGCCATAATTTGGCAAGCAATTTGGCCAATTATATTCAGCAAGAATTACAGCACCTTTAAACACAATCCAGCCCATAGATTACTTTTAAAGGCAATACAGATTTTGTAAGTACTCCAAAATAGATCAGAGTGACCTCTTARCTATGTTAGAAAATATTTAGATATCATTTTAAAGGAGCTGCTGAATTTGGCTATTCAATGAATATATAAATCCATGTGATCTGTCTTTGCCCATCTGGAGACTGCAATGTTAATGAGTTAACTGCTGAACACAGTCTCTGTAGAGTCACTTGGATAATTTGAAGCAGYGTCGTTTCACACCAAGGATAAATACAGCTTTGTATAAAATGGGTTCTTGTCCCAGCAATAATTGCATGTGTGCTAAATAAGATGGTCTTGAATCACCCCATCAGACCCATTCCCAGAGCAGTAAGTGATGCAGGCATCCATAAAGGGGCAGTGCATCCACYAGTAGATTCACTAATTTTGGGGGGGAGTTGGCACATGGAATCAATTTGCTTTAGCAGTCAGAGACTGTTTTTATGGCAGAGAAAGCAGTTAGCAGAAAAGGAAAATGTACACGATTTATATTGCACTTCCACGTTTAGGGACCAGCAAAGCACATTTCCCAGCACAGCTAAGGTAATCTGTGGTTATTTTCATACCATTGTCAATGACAACTCTTCACAAGAAATAATTTTTTCCTACTGAAATGAACTCTTTCATACTGTGGCTCCCATTTCTTCATGCTTGTCGCAGGTCTGTTTTTATAATCCTCAAGATTTATCCAGATTCACCAAGGATTAATCTGATCAAACCCAGACACCTCCACTCCTGGTGCTGTTTGTGCATCTCTCACTATCAAATGAAATAAGGGTACTTTAGAGGTTAAGGTATCTGATTTGTGTGTGGATAGACAAGGAAAATATTAATTTTTGAGTTTTAAAGCAATTTATTGAGAAATCAATAGTTTTAAGATAATAGTACTATTAAGAAAATCTATGACTTAAGAAATTATCTAACTGATTAATCATTAGCTGACATTTAAATCTGATCAGCTGAATTGAGTTATCCCACTTAATCTGTAGAGAATAACACCTGTGCTTCAAAGTGCCTGGATGGAGGAATCCTGTATTTAGGGAATTTGAAACAGTGGGATCTGGCAGCTCAGACAAAAGTAAACTCTTCCCAGAAAATAGGGAGAAACTAGAAGATCTTACTTGGTAGAAAGGCTCTTTGCTTCATAATAAAGTTAAATATATTCTGGGGATGAGATCCAGCATTAGAACTTCCAAGGTAAGATCAGAWAAATTCCCACTTCCCAGTCTAATCAGTGTTGTTCCAGCTGGGTGAACCTCTGTCCTGATACAATCCTGGGCAATTGGGGAGTGAGAAGGTTTTTCTTCCATATTGTTTCTTCATCCCTTCTTTAAATGATTAACAGTTACAAAAATCAAAGAAGGAAATGTCTCACCTAGAAGAAATGAGGCTAGAAGTATCTGTTCTTCAAGGTAAACATTGCAAAATACCATGAGAAGTCAATGAAGACAAAACACAAATGGGGACTAATGCTCCTCCAGGTTGGAATCTCTCCAGAAAACTTGAAATCAAAGCTCATTGTTAGTCAGGGCATGTTATGGTAAAATGCAACTAATAAGTGAAGGAGACAACCAGTGCATTTCATGTGACAGCAGCAGTGGGGGCCTTTGCGTCTGTCGTAAGAAAGTTCAGTTGAGTTTGGATTGAGCATTTAAATGCCAGGCAAACCTGTGTGAAACATTTCCATGAACTGACAGAATAACCCTTTTGTCTCCAGCTAAAACCACCCCCCTTTACTGAGCCAAAAGTGAATTAAGCAAAACCATTTTCCATCAAAAGTAACCATGACGCAAATGGTTTTATCTGCTTGTAACCAAGGCAAGAAAACATTAACCAGCTGGTCCCCATTCAGAGGCATCTGTAACCATCTGGAGGGAGCCCCCAACTGCAGTGCAGAGGCTCAGTGTGGGATTGAGCTTGGCTCAGTTTGTGCCTGCCAGAATCAACACTCAGTGACTGGAACGTGTTCAGAGCCTCCTTGTAACAATTCTCCAAATGGCCTTTACCAGGCATTAACGTGGCCTTCCCTGAGCCATGTGGGAGTTGTGTGGTTCTGGCTGGCAGAGGCTGGCCTTGGGTGGTCCTGTGATGTTGGTGGTCGTGGCACGTGGATTTCAGTCCTGGCAAGAACTGGTCTGGAGATCCATTGGCTGGGGTTGGGTGGTACTGACATTATGGGGTCAGAAATGAGAGAATTGCCTGTGTGTATTTGTACTCGTCCACTTCCACGCTCTCATATTTTCATTTCTGATATTTCAGGATGGGTCTGTGGTTAATCCAAGTGGATCCTGTTGCCTCTGAGTTCATTAGGATGCTGTAGGTATGTTGCTTTGGCTTTACTGCTTGGTAAGGGTTTTCTTGGTTTTTTTTGGATACAGTTTGTTCACCAAATTAGTTAAAATGGGATTCAGACATTAGCAGACACGGTGAAGCTGATCCAAACATGTCRAATGATTCAGTTCCAGTACTGTGTGAGATCTGCCTGCTGTCTCATGTGAGACCATGAAAGCTTGGGGATACTGTGGTAACCATCGAACACTCAAAGGGCTTTTAATGCATCTTCTCATCACAGAGAAGCCAAGACAATATTGACTTCTGAAGTATTCCAAATCATCTCAGAAAAAGGTCAGCATAGAATTTAACCAAGCTGTTTGCTTTAAAAATTAAAAAAAAAATGAACAAAAGYGAGAAAGATTTATTCAATACAGATCAGAAAATATAGATCAGAATAGGAGTATTGAAACACAAATGCTGGAGTCTTTATTGCTTGGAAATCCAGCATCTTACCATTTATCCTATTGGTCTTGTACCTTTAATTAAACTGTCCATAGAAAAAAGGTGATAAAAGGCACAACTTATGATTCTTAGTTTATAGAATCATATAATGGCTTGGGTTGGAAGGGACACTGAAGATCATCTCATTCCAACCCTCTGCCATGGGCTGGGACAACTTTCACTAGAACAGGTCACACAGAGCCTGGGGTTAGGGTTGGGGTTTAGGGTTAGAGTCAGGGTCAGGGTTAGGGTTAGGGTTCCAACCTGGCCTTGAGCACGTCAGGGGTGAGGTATCCACAGCTTCTCTGTTTATCTTCTGCTAACTCCATTCTGATTTAAATAAAGAATGTTGAAAAGATTATGCACTAAACAGACATGGAAAAAGGTAATATAGAGGTTTTTTTCAAGAACAAAACCCTGTGGTCAGGTCAGTCTTCTCTAAAAGAGCTGAATGAAWCGTAAATTGTGGGCTTTTAATCATTAAATATCCTGTGTACCTCCTTTCACATTCAATTATTCAAGACTTCTGCATGAAGGACTGCATAGAAGCTTGTTATATTAATGTTCTTTTCATCATGCCATGGAGTTTAAACAGCAAAATTATTGATTCTAAACTGTTTGTTTCCTTTTGGATTTTTGAGTCATAAACTTGTACTTTCTCTGCTTTTTCAAGAGWCTGAAATAATATAGTCCAATTTATTTGTTGCTTATAAGGCCTTTGTAAACCTGGACACACTTGGCAAACACTGGACCTCATAACAAAAAATTGCAAAAATTGTGCTGCAACCTGTAATCATAGAAGAATTCATATTAGAGTAGGATTAATAATGCATGTAATTATAATATACAATTTTCTTTAGGCTTTTCTAATTATAAAAAAATTACAGATAACATCAACAGTTTGATTCTGAAATGCCTCTCATTTATTATGTAGCTCTCTTAATCAGTGCTCTGCCACTGGAAATCAAGTCAGAATGTTATTATGGTCTCTCCTTCTGGATTTAATTACAGCAGTAACTCATGGCTCAAAGTCTGAGCAAACACACCGTGCAGTTTATAGCTTTGAAGAACAGCCATTAATCCTGCCATCTACCACCCTGYGCAGGCCAATGAAAGCTTTTAGAAAACTTTATGCCTGAAGATAAACACACACTTGCACATGGGCTTAAGGTGGGGGAGTAGAGAGCCCAGCCCCTGGGTCAGCTCTGCACACACAGCTGAGCATCCTCTCCTGGGGATGATCTCAATGTGTRCAGATCTGTGAACTTTTTGCTACCCAGACTCAAGTTGCTCCCTTAGCATTTTTAAGAATGATTTCAGATGTCAGCTCCTGTCTGATGGCAGCCTGGAACCACGACAGGGCTTTTGATGGGGTGCATCAAGCACAGCATCACAAGATGGTGGAGGGAGGAGATTTTTGTGCTTWTCTCTTCTCTGGGATGGACTTGAGTCCTGGGGGCAGTTCTGAGCCCTGCAACATAAGAAAGACATTAAACTATTAGAGAACATCCAAAGGAGGGCACGAGGATGGTGAAGGGCCTGGAGGGGAAGCCGTGTGAGGAGAGGCTGAGGGCACTTGGTCTGTTCAGCCTGGAGGGGACAGAGAGGAGACCTCAGTGCAGTTACAAATTCCTCCTGAGGGGAAGAGGAGGGACAGACACTGATCCCTGCTCTGTGGTGACAGTGACAGGACTGAGGGAATGGCCTGAAGCTGTGTCAGGGGAGGTTTGGGTTGGGTATCAGGAAAAGGTTCTTCCCCCAGAGGGTGGCTGGGCCCTGAGCAGGCTCCCCAGGGCCTTGGTCACAGCACCAGCCTGGCAGAGCTCAAGGGGTGTTTGGACACTGCTCTGGGGCACAGGGGGTGACYCTGGGGATGGGGCTGTGCACGGCCAGGTGTCAGACTTTGAATGAACCTTGTGGGTCCCTTCCCAGTTAGGATAGTCTGTGATTCCATTCTATGCTTTTGCTGTATAAATGACCTTGCTGAAGATGAGCATCTGAGACCTTTGTATTGTTCTGCAATCAGTTCCCATGATGAATCTCTAACCCGACAATCAGCTGCAAATGGGAATAATGCACTGTCCCAAGAACCTGAATTAGTGTCAGGAACTGCTCTCTGTTTCGGCAGCAGACAGGAAGGATGTCTCTCTCTCTCTCCAAAGCAGAAATGTCCCCAGCCACTTGCCAGCACCTGGGAGGACAGAGCTGCCAGAGGGGTCTGGGGAAGGGTGAGAGGGCACATGAGAAAGAACATTAACATGGATGCTTGCTTTTTGAAGCTAACTCATTTTTTTAAAAGAAAATAATATCATCCGAAGACAAGACAGTTAAAATACCACAGATTAWTATCTGCCAGCGTGTGTCTTCCAAAAAGCAATATAATCCCTGTTTAAAGATTCACTATCCTCTCAAGCCACCATCTTCAGCACCATCTTTCTATATGCTCAGTGTGTAGAGAAAAGTAGATTGAAGAATGACCCTCCTGGTTATTTTATTGTGTGGTTTATTTGGACTCAGCAGGGGTGCAAGGACCTCAGGTCATCTGCTCACTCCCTGGGCTGTGTGAAGAGACAAGCAGCCTTTGGGTATGTGYCATTTGGGAAGCTGTGGGAAAGAACCAAGGCAATATTTGCACTTGATTGATGCAGCTCACATTTATGCTGCAGTGTGCTCTGCAAGGTTTTCAGAACTTGTAAGAAACACTTTATTTTTTTACCTAAATATTTTTTCCTGAGGACCTGCCAATTGTTTGAAATGAGAAGTACTGGCAGAAAAGGCTAAGCCTCACTGTTTGAAAGACAGTGACATTTCAAAATTGATATTCTGAAATTGCCACATCCCTTCTGGAAACAAAAAGCAATAAAAGGTTGGTATTTCAGTGAACTTCTCAGAAACATAGAGATGAAGTGCTGTGACTGACCAGCCTGAGTTTTGCGTGTTTTCGGTTTGTACATTGCAACATTTTCTTCTTCATGGAACAAGTCTGTTCCTTGGGTTTTTTAAATTTCTGAAAGTTGTCCTAGGCAGCAGTTTTTTCCCCAAGCCTGGTTTTCAGCTAATGTTCCAGCAGAACCTGTGGTCCTACTCACCCCAGTAAATCAGACAGGAAGGACTGGAGGCACAGCAGGACTAGGTACAAGATGTTTTGTGTCAAAGAGGAGAGAAGAGTAGGAAGAGTACTTGGGTAGGAGCTCAGACTAAGTTCTTTGTAAAAGCATGCCTTTACTTTCATCTCGTCTAGCATTAGCCTTCCAAAAGCAGAATCTCTTGTCAAACATCTGGAGAGGTGATGGAACTTTGCTGTGCTGCCCAGGGATCACTGGTTGCCTCTTCCCAGAGGTGGGCTCTGTGCTGCCCTTTTAGGGTGTCTCCTTTGGCAACAGACTGGGCTCTAGGGAGACTAAATCTCAAGGACGAGAAAATGCCATGAAATGTGGTGGTATGACCACCTTTGTGTTCTTTTTGGCAGTCTATTAATGTAAGGGAAAAGCTTGAGGAAATAAGGCTAATTAATCGCGACTACTGTGGACAGTGTAATTTAAATTTTTTTGAAGACTGATAATGCTTAGGCTGAAATGCCTCAGAACATTCTCAGCTTCCATCCCGAACACAAAAGTATTTCATATTTTTTACAGCSAATTGTATTTTCTAAATTTGCTTTCAAATGTATCACAGGAAACAGGCCTTACAGGAAAGAGAGGAAATCAATAACTCKGCCATATTTCAGAAAAGGATGTGGAAAGAGCCTCTTGCATTATGGATTGAATTAATCCTGCTCTCTAGCACTAGGACTATGGAAAATCCCCTCAACATCCCCTTCCAGTGTTCAGTCTACTGCTGTAGGGAGCTGTGTCCTTGATGTCAGCTTGGAGCAGAAGAAACTGGGCTGGAGGGAGGAGGAGAAGGATCCTGGCTGGAGTCGGGTGACATTGACACATGAGGCTTTAATTTCAAGGGAGGAAGTGGAGCAAAAAGGATTGCATAATCTGGTTCCATAATGGTGTGGGATTCTGCTTGCTATACTTGCTCTCATATTTGTGGTCTCAGAGGCAACATCAGCTGGTCTTCCTTGATTCAAAGGGAGGGGAGATTGAAAGGGAGGCGGGTGGATGCAGCCTTAATGTGAGAATGGGGGAAAGGAGCGATCCTGTATTTATCAGCAGGGACATGAAGAGTCTTTTCCTCTCATCCTGCTAAAGTGTAAAGCATTTCTTTGCATCATTTATTTTTATTTTTAAGGCTCCTCTGCATTTGCCTGTGAAAACAGAAAACTTTTGACATTTATTTTGCAGTATGCACACAATGACTTACACACACCCTGGGCTGGACATCTCCAGGGTCCCAGCAGACCTCAGCCTTGAGCCATTTTGTTTCAGGATATCCCAAAAACAACACATGGAATAGTTGGGAGAGGCAATTTGCTCAGGGAACTGAGAGGAGATCAATCCATACAGCAATCCAAAGAGCAAAGCAGCCCAAAGAGAAACTATTGCAGAGCAATTACTCCTTCATAATCCTTCAGACTTGCCTTGACACAGCACTGTGCATGAGCTCTGAGCAAATTTGGAGGCTTCTGTAATTCCCATTGCCATTCTCCAGTGTTGAGGGGAAGGTTGTTTTCATGCAAAGGCAATCACTTACCCTTTATTTACTGTGAAGGATGAGGATGGGGGACTCTGACTCCCAAAGCTTTCCACAGTTGGGTTTGTTGTCTAATTATTCCATGGAAGAGCTTTTCCCGGCAGTGCGGGGCTGCGTCCTCTGCAGCAGAGCCTGGGGGACTCCTGCCCTTGCAGAAGGTCTCTCCAGAAACCGAGTGTTTTGTGGTGGAATAATACTGCAGCCCACGTGCCTTTGTCACTTGGTTAGTTTATTTATTTTTAATGGCATCATATGAATAAAGAAATGTGCCTTCCTCATTGTCTTTTGAAGGCAGATAATTGTGTCGCTGTTGCACTCGCTATCACCTTGTCGTGCCCAAATGAATTCACACTTATCCATCTTTCTCTTCAAAAAGCAGCCCTGCTGAGTTTTCCCAGTTGTTCAGTCAGTCACAAGCCACTGTTGTACAGCAAGCACTGCTTTATGCTGTCTAAATAGATGTGGCTCTTCTCTTGTTCTCATTGTCAGTCTTATTGTTAAATTGCTTTGAATTTGCAGTGAATTGAAACTCTCCATTYCAAGGAGAAAGACATTATTACTTGTAATTAGGATTAGGATTATTAGATGGTAGCACTTTTCAGTCCAGAGTTAATGAGTTATGATCAGAGCATATACTTTCATTAGTTTAAAATATTCCCATCATTATTCTGATATTGTGATCTAGGAAAAAAAGAAGCTTAAATAGCAGTTCACTTAAAACAGTAAAACACACACATCACAGGCTGCATAGAGTTATGGATGGCCAAACATGAGTGCGACAGTGTTCACAGGTGTTCTTGGATGAGGGAAGAGATGAGGATCTGACTCCATGTTTCAGAAAGCTTGATTTATTATTTTATGATACATATTACATTAAAACTATACTAAAAGAATAGAAGAAAAGGTTTCATCAGAAGGCTAGCTAAGCTAAGAATAGAATCAGAAAGAACCATAACAAAGCTTCTGTCTCAGGCAGAGAGTCTGAGCCAGATGACTGTGATGGGCCATTAATTACAGACAAACTAACATGAGCCAATCACAGATCCACCTGTTGCATTCCACAGCAGCAGATAATCATTGTTTACATTTTTGTTCCTGAGGCCTCTCAGCTTTTCAAGAGGAAAAATCCTAACAAAAAGATTTTTCATGAAAAGATGTCTGTGACACATGAATCTGTCACCACTCTGGCTGAGAAGGAGTCCCACTGTGATGGGATGGATCAAAGTAAAAAATACACCATAAGATCAATTATCATTGATTATCGATTGCCCAGAGAGGTTGTGGACTCCCCATCCCTGGAAGGTCAAGGCCAGGCTGGATGGGGCTTGGAGCAGCCTGGTCTAGTGACAGTGCCCCTGCTCCTGACAGGGGGTGAAATGAGATGGTATTTAAGGTCCTTTCCAACTGCAACCATTCCATGATTCTGTGATCCTGCAGGGTGTCTGCAACCAAGCTTCACTGGAGAATTCCATCTGGAGTTGACACTAAGTGGGCAATCAGTGTGGCAAACTGAATTTCCTACATTCCACCTACAACCTGGAGACATTCTTCTCTCCCTCTCTTGTTTTTGTGTTGTGGAGTGCCAGCTGTGAATGAGCAGAGGGAGAGGCACCACATTTAAAATGCATTTAAAATGCATTTAAAATGCATTGGTGACATTAGGGTTGGAACTGGGCTCATGTGATCAGGAAGAAAAGCTTATAAAGGTATCACAGGAAGCCAGGATGTTGAAGAAAAACTCTTCCAACTCTTTCTAATTTGGGAAGTAGATTTTTAAAGTGGTGAACTTCAAAGACTAGAAATTATTCTTTGATCTTACAAAGCCTGCAAATGACAGCAGTGTCTGCAGGACACAGCATATGTCCAAACAGTCACAAGAAATCTAAATGGGGATTTAAGGCAGCAAAACTCTTAAAATAAGAAGGAAAAGGGACATAATTCAGACAGTCAGTCCAAATAACAGCATGGTTGCTCAATGTAGGCAGTGTACAATCACTTATTAGCTAAAAAACCAAAAAGTAATTTGAATTTCCAGATGAATTCCTGAAAAATTAGGGTGGTGATTTAAAAAATAGAAAAGGAGATGTGACCTAGAATGAGAAAGATTTTAGTGTCAGAATGTTTCTGAGAAGGAGGATTGCAGCCTCAAAAACAGAGGAACATTTTTAGGTGGAAGGAAGTAATGAAAACACTCTGAAATTATTTGTTGTGGTTTTCTGACCTTTAACCAAACACTCCAGGCCTGCATAAAATGTCAAACTATGTATGTTTGTTTGTGTGAGTCTATTTGTTTGTACTTAGGTAAAGCCTGCTCAGAGAACATCCCCATGACCACAGCTGTGGGCTGACAGTGCCTGGAGTCCTTAGGTCCATGGCCAGCCAGCCTTGGGAAGACTCTTCAGGATGACATTGGGCTTGATGTACAAATCCAGGCTCAGCTCTGCAGTGATGCTCAGACACCTGGTTCCCAAAAAAGTTAAACACCTCAGTAGCTTTGGACCTGAATTAATGAGAATGCTGGGCAGGGAGTACAGAAGAGCAGAATACACATGTTCTTACAGAGATGTTTTTGGTGCATCAAAACCAAATTGCTGAATTAATTTTAGTATCTGCTTATCTCAGAGTGCAGTACATGACTGGAGGATATTTCCTAGTCTGTGGTGCCTTTCCTTCCTAATGTCTTACTATCAATTACTATATCTTCTATTTCTAAAAACATCTGGAACTTTGTTATTAATTATTCATTGAGACAGAGATTTATATTTTAACAGTGCTTCTGAATGAGCTCTTAAAAATCTTGGAGCCAACCTGTGACAGCCAGATGAAAAACAGGACAGGACAAGAAGTCTGTGGTGTCAAAGCAGCAGTGAAGAGAAATAAGATTGAGTGTTTGCTTCTAATGTGCTGTCTTGGGGTGTCCTATTGGAATTTCGCAAGAGAATTGCTTTTTATAAACAGGTTGTGACAAGCAATTGCACATCTCTCCACACAGCTTAAGAAAGGAAGAACAGAATAATTGAAAATAGGGCTGGGCAAGCTCTTGGGAGGTCACCYAGTCTATTGCCTCACCCAGGTGGGGTTGGCTTCACACTTACTACTCCTGGCATATGTTTACTTCACATGTTTTCAAAAACCTGCAGTGACAGAGGTCCCACAACCTTCCTAGGAAATGTTTTTAAGGCTTATCACTGGTTAATGTTACAAACTTCTTTCCTACTGCCTGGGGGCCAGTGTGACACCATTGCTTCTTTCCAGGCTCCCAGGGATCACAGGAGATGGTAATTTCCTTTCTTCCGCAGCTACAAGTCCCTCTGTTTGGAGACGGCTATCATGATTCCTCTTTATTGTCTCCTTTCTAGACTAAACAAATCTCATCCTTTTAATCATTCTTCATAATTTATGGTGTTTAAACCTTCCCTCATTTTTGCCTGGACTCAGACTAATTGGCCTGGGTCCTTCCTGAGAGCACTGGCCCAAACCTACATTTCAGTGGCTTTATTTTCTCATCCTGATATTTATTTTCCAAGTCTCATTGAAGTGAGGATTTTCATGAGTTTTTGTTAAAGCACCCCTGGGTTAATGCCCAGTCTTGGATCTGACCTGAAGTTTGGGTARGCAGTACCCTCTATGGGAGCTTCCACATCTTTGTTGAACCCTGATACCCTAAGGAGTGCTAGATTTCAAGAAGAAAGATGGTGAAAATACATAGTGGTACCATTTTCAAAGACATCTAACTCTTAAAAATACTTTTTACTGACCTATATTTGTTTCCAGCTGTTTATATCAGCTGAAATTTCTCAAGCAGCGCAAATTCTGGGTGCTCAGCTTGCTGAAGAAGGAATTGTAGATGCAGATGCTTGAATATGTATTTAAAGTGAAATTTGGGCTTCCTGTTGTTGCTGTTCTTGGAGTTTTTCTGTGTTTTGTTTTGTTTTTTAATAAGTTGACCCATGTATAATTTCCCTGGATTAATAACATCTTTTTTAACATAACACCTCTACATTACACAATTCTGTTCTGTGAATGTATCAGAGAGGCCACTGTTCAATTATTACTTCTTATTTAATTTTCTATAGTTAAGTGTTAAACTTCCATAAGATACATAATCTCTAAACTGATAGTATTGCACAGAAGTTTCATTTTATGTGTTTTTTCTTTTAAATTACCTTTTGCTGTTAATACATTGGCTTACATTTTGGTGGGCTTGGCAGTGCTGGGTTAATACTTGGAGTTGATGATCTTAAAGACCTTTTCCAACATAAATGATTTTATGGTTCTATTTACAGAAGTGACTTCCCAGTGTGAGCCTCTGGGCATGAGAGGGGTCAGGAGAAGAAGATATGATGCAAAATTCTTCTGTTTAGTCCTTCAGGATTTGTGATCTATGTGTTATGGGRTTGGTCAAGAGGATTGGCCCCTCCTGGGAGAAATACTGGCATTTGTGGCTTGTATTAGGCTGCTTTTATCCYGAAACCCTCATTGCTGGTGACAAAACACTGACTAGGGGTCACGGCCAGGGTGTCATACAGGGTTTCTATCCCAGATGAGTAGGGTTAGTAGGGAAAAGGATTTCTCTTTCCAAAGCAGCTGAAGGACTGGATGACTTTTCCAGTCATCCAAAAAAACATCCAAAGCCATTGGGGTTAGGTAGCACAAAGGTCATTTTCTGAGTGGGTTTTTTGGGAAAAGATGTCAGCAATAATGCACTGATTTGGTAGAAACTTTATCAATTTGAGAAGAAAAAGAAAACATTGTTCTTGGCTATCCTTTCCACTGATAATATGAACTGGGAGATAGAGAGCCCRTAAAAATCAAGCCATTACAATTGCATGAATATAAATTTTTAGGTCCTCAGAGCTTAAGCTGGGAACTGAGCTGACACTGCAGATCATGGTGAATACCTGGAAAACAAAATGTAGGAAATAGAATTGCTTTGAGTATGTGAGGTTAAACTTGTTGCTACTTCTCTCAGTGAGGGAATTCTGTACCCAGCAGATTGACATGCTTTTAAGTAATCAGAGTTCGTGTTTTCTGCTATATAATGTAATACCACATAAAGCAAGAGAAAGAAAAAGAAGTTGGCCTATGCTGGAATTGTTCTGGTGTTTTCTTCTACAACAGAATGGTAAATTGTTTGCTTTGGCTTTCTGGAAAATATCTGACCTTGATACTTCATATTCAATTTATGTAAACAATTACAAAAGCATCTGATCCAAATAGAAAAGGCTATTTCTTGAAAACCTGCAGGGAATTCACATGGGAATTTCCCACATGCTGTGGCAACCTTAAAAATACCTCCTTGTAACCYCACAATATTAATGATTAACTCCGGAACTGTGAGTTTTTCCAGACTTCCAGTGAACTTGGTGATTTGTATGTTCAGCTGCATGTATCAGGGGATGTAGTAAAAAAGAGTCATTTACCACTTTTAGTAGCTTGCATTCAACAAACAATCTGTCACATTTTCCCCTTGAAGTTCAGGGATTTTTGCAGATTGCTTGGCTGACAAATATCACAGGATGGGAAATATTTTGTGGCTAAGTTCTGTGCTGGGATGCTCTTGCAAGAATGAGCTGGAACCAGCTCTGTTCTTCACAAATTACCCAGAGCTGCTTTGCTCAGGACACTCCACCCACACATTGCAGCACGAACCTTCAGAGGATGTGCTCAGCATTGCTGAGACCTTGTTTATTTACCTCTGACACTCGGTGTTACTGTGAGCTTGGTGGATTGTTCCCCTCACGTTTGCTGAAGAAGGGAGAAGCAGCAGAGGGCCCCTGGGGAGGTGATTTCCCAGAGCAAGCAGGAATTCTGTGTGAGGGGATTCACACCACACAAAGTCTGTTCAGCCTGTGGCATGGCGGGCAGCAGTGCAAGTGCAAGCTGGTGCAGGAATCCTTCCAAAGACTCCAGTACCTCAAGGGGGCTTCTAAAAAGGAGGAGAGAGTATTTATACAGGCAGCAACAGGACAAGGGGTTTTAAACTGCAAAAGGGCAGATTTAGGTCAGATTTCAGGAAGAAATTCTGTACTCAGAGTTTAGTCATTATTCGTTTTGAGAAACAGGAGCGTGACTATCATGAGTGCCAAGCCAATTCTCATCTTTACTGGGCCACAATAAAACTAGTTTTGGAATTCCCCATGCACAAGCACATGTGCATTTTCAGGGTGTTCTTGATATCTATATCTCTATCTATATATCTACATCAATATATATACATCATTGAATTTTATGTATATAATTTAATCTCTTATCACTTACCTATCTATATATCTACCAGTCATCATAGAGTGGCTCCTCTGGATTCTTCTTGGGTCAATATTTGCCCTTTTTTTTTTCTCCTGGAGGGGCAATCCCAGAACCCTAATCACACAATCAGACACAATTCATAATCAGAACTTTGCTTCAGTGGTTGTTGGAAATTTGCCTGCCTGCAGTCAGAAACAATAAATACCTCTACAATCTGGACTGGGAAACCAGGCAGCTGGAAGCAGATGGTAATAAAAGAAGAATCAGAAAAGAAGAATCATGAGAAGTGACCTGGAAATCAGGCTTGGGTACATCAGAAAGATTCAAAACTCAGAAACTCATGTAGGAAGAATAGACACCAAATCTTTAAAATCAGGATGTTTCAAAACCCTCTCACTTTTAAMAAAGGATGGGATTCATTTTTTTACTAAGAGTGTCCTGGATTCAGTTGTTGTTCTCAAGATAGATGTTGGTTATCGTTATTTTGGGATTGGATTAGGGTTCAGCCTGTGCTAGGGCACATGTGGTCAGGACATTGTGCCTCTGAGGGCAGGAAGCAGATAACCAGCTGGTCAGKACAGTACATCTCTCTGTATCTGCTTGATTAATGCAGGATATGGATCTGCCAYAGCTTTTGCCTTCAGATCTTGGCACTTCAGTTTCCTCATGCTTTCATCCTCAGAGAGCCTAATTTTCCTCCCAGATATGATTTATTTCGCTCTTTTTCTTTTTCCCTTAAAAAAGCCTAAAATCCCCCAAGAAAACCCAAACAAGCTTAGAAGTAACTGATTACTGGCACCAAACTCATGAACTTTTGCCCCATTCAGGGTTTTCCATTTCCCATTATGTTCACTTTGACTGGAGCCACATGTTGTCCCCATTCCTAAGCTGGCCATTTCCTGCTGGAAAAGGCAGGGAAAGACTCTGCAATGATTGGGAAAGAAATARTAGCAGCATTTCTCTCTGTAACCTCTGTGAATATTATATTAATATATATGCTACTAGCATTTTTAAATCTCAGGAATTTTAAAAAGTAAGGCTTGGAAACTCTTGTTTGCATCTGGCACTCACTGTACCATGGAACTCTGGCTTGTTGTTATGAAATTATCAAAGCTTCACCTTTCTGTCAGCTGATATGAAAAGTCCTTATCATATGGAGCCTGGCCTTTAGCAACAGGATTTTGTCCTGCACCCTGCTACAGACCCATCTCCATATGTTTTATTTCAGTTGGGATAATTACAGATATAAATTTAAGTGTCTGCCCTCTTTTAAAGTGGTTGACTCCTTGTTCCCTCCAACATTTTMATAGCTGTTAGGCACTGTAGAAAATATTTCTTTGGCACTGTTACTATTGAACTGAAAATAGTTGTTAGGCACTATAGAAAATATTTCTTTGACTCATTCAAGAATTTTTATGGTATAACTGCCAAATCTATAGGGAAGCCTCTAGAAAAAAACTAAACACCTAAATTTACCCTATTTGTCCCAAGTGGTTCTTTCTGTTACCCCTCTCTGTTCTGTCCCATTTTACTTGCTTCCCCCTAAATTGCAGGCTGTTTGCTGCCTTAAATCTCTCTGCCTATGGGAGTCCTTTTAGGCTGCTGAACATTGTAATTAACCACTTTGGACTTTCCAGGTTTCAGTGCATGTMTGCTCTGCTGAAATTCAAACCCAGGTATGGCAAAGAGAGTTCCAGATGAAGGCATGCTGTTAASAGACATAATGGCATTATTCATCCAACAATGTTCCTTGTTAATGACTCCTGTTTTTACTGTTGCACTGCAGCAGTCGCTCACACCTTTTCCCCACACATTTTGGCAAACAACAGGCATTAACTTTGAAGATCAAGGCCCTTGAGCTTTTTAGGTTGAGTATCCATTTTATGAAAACCATACAAGTTATGTGAGTGTGAGTCTCCTAAGGGCTGAGGAATCCCCAATTCACCTTTTAAATTTGTGAGCTGTTCCTGTTATTCTTGGGAGGGACTCTTGGCTAATGCAGCTGGGGTGGCCTTGGTTTCCTCCTGGTGGCAGTGGGTGGAGGTGAGTCCAGCTTCATCCTGCGCCACTGACCTGGACCTGAGCTTTGCACAGTGCTGAGGAGATCCCCAGCTCCAGAGCAACCAGTCTGATACCTCTGTGCACCCCAGAACTGAGCTTTATTTGGGGATGGGGCCTGTGGATGGCACGCTGCACACTTGGGGAGCGAGGTGGCTTCAGGGGAACATGGGAGATGCKCTGCTGCCGTGGCTAAACTGGCTTTGTTGACACAGCCAGGAATCATCAGCTGGGACTGGCTGTGTCTCAGCACCATCTGCAAAAATGTGCTGTATTACACAGGGACTGTACCAGAATTAGGCAAAGGTGTTGCAAACTGTGATAAAGTACACCCTGTACTCTGGGAAGGAATCTAGCACTTCTTGCTGAAGGACTCCTGAAATGATCCACYCAGCCAATGGCTGAGATAAAAACAGGCAGATAAGACACTGGTATGTCCTATGAGGTGGCTCAAATATGTATTTGAAAAAAAAGGGTGGTGCTGTGCCTGTGCATGAAACACAGGCTTGCTAGGACTTATTAAAATGTTCAGTGTTTGCTTTTTTGTGATTTGGTCAAGGCCATGAATCAGTGAATGACTTGGGTTGGACAGCTCAGCCAAAGGCAGCCACAGAGATTTCAATTCTGACAACATCAGCTAAGGAGAAAACCTGAAATGAYGCTGGCATTAGTCACAGAGCAATCTTTGGTGACACACAGCAAGCACATATGAAATTACAGGGCATGTGGAATAATCAGCACAGATAGGAGAAAGGGATCATCTAGGATGGGGAAACTACCAGATGTAAACCCAAAACTTTGATGAAGAGTGCACATCCAGACCTGTGTTAAAATTCTCCTCCATCCATTTGTGTGCTGCAAGATGTCTTTTCCCTTGAACGAGCCTGGAGGGGCCATGCAATGCCTAAAAGTTCATGATCTGTAGCTGTCAGAAGAGGCTCTGACTTTTAAATAAGCCAGCTGGTGATCAGATGCTGTGACTTGCTATTTATTTTGCAAATCATACTTGCGGACATGTTGCCTTAGCAAAGTCACTGATTGTGACAAATGTGTGTAACAAGTGCAGTCTTCTATTGATTCTCACATTCTATTTTCTGCTTTTGGTGGAAACAGATGGAATTCAATTTTCTCACAATTACTATTAGCCAAGAATAACATCACTTAAATCGGTGCGGGGGAGGTGGAAAGTGGCGACTACAAAAACACACAGCCTGAAAAGCTGGATATTGAAATGAAACTTGCAAATAACCATAACTGATGTTATATCCATGGCCCAATTCAGAAACACAATTAAGCATTTTCTGGACTCAAAGCTTTATGTCCTACTGATGTTATACATGTCTGCTAAAAAATGGATCATCCAGATTGTTCTTGTGTGTTAGTCCCATGGCATGACTGATGCTTAAAGTATAAAATCTCAAGACATTCTCTGCTAAAAATAAATATAGCATAAGGTTTCCTGTAGCTAATCCTAACCTGGGGATATGCAATCCTACAAAATTATTGCTTACCATGCAAAACATTAAAGGCAAATCTTAAGAAATTAAAATAATAGTCTGTCATTAGAAAATAACTCAATCATTAGGCACACAATAAATCATCTCCAAATATTCAGGCTGTTTCAGATCAAAACACTGTGAATTTAGAAAGGGTGCATTGCATAGCTAATGCATGAGTACAAGAAAAAAATCCTCCATTCTGTGAATTGGTTAAGGGTGAATTGAGTGTTTAAGGTTAAGAAATAAAATAATTAAATATTATTTTTTAAATCACAGATTTACACTAATTCTTTTGCATCATGCTGAACTCTTAGCTGATGTGATCACAAGTATTTTAGTCCCATTATTAAGTATTGCCTCTGGCTTTGTTTAGCAACTAATATGGGATTATTAGTTTCCTCCTGGACTTCCTTCAGTCCTTCTCATTGTTACAGGATCTTATAAATTCTCCCAAACTACTTCATTTCTGTTCATAAAAGCCTTGTAAAGAGGCATTAATAGACCCAGCATACAGGTGCTGAGTGGAGCCAGACACCTCTGCGACAAAAAGGCACCAAGATGATTATGATGTTCTATTTCAGAGTCCTTAGTATTTCACAGTTCTTCATGTGTTCAGAGCAAAGATAAATGGAAATCAGACAGTTGGTGTCTGTAGTAAGGTGTCTGAAGAAAAAAAGAAGAGAGAGGGAGAGAGAGAGAGAGACTTTTCTCTCTCATCCAGGGAAGTCTTGTTCTGTGATGCTGTGAAACCTGAGCCCATAACCCATTGCTGAGGGCAGCATGCAATATCTAGCCCTGGAAGGCTGAGTAACTCCAGTTCTGTGCCTACAGACTGGACGTGGAGCTCCACAGCTTTTTGGAAGTTGTACTTTTACACCTTAACAAGTTCACTGTAAGTTACTGTTGTATCACTCTGTAAGTTGACATGGCYGTTTCAGCCAAATTTAGGCAAATATTCATAAAAGCAGCAAATTGCCTCTTCTGCCCCTGAAATGATGCCCTGGAAATATTGAGGTGAGATGGAATATTTCATTTTGCCTTTTCACATGGCCAAACCAATATTTTTTTCTTTAGGAAACATCAGAGGAGCTTTTGATGAAGGTTTCTCATCAGAGATGTCAAGGCAAAAACCCCCCAAAACCCTACCATTTTTTTTGTTTGAAAAAAATAAATTAAAAAAAATTCTGTGAGTTTTTAAGTGCTAATCAAGCTACCTCTGGTCTGAGTGTCACTYCTTTGCATGGTTGCTGGCACCAGCACGAGGTGGCTGCACTGGGGATGGGCTGCTGTGGCCACCAAAGTTGGGGTGGCACTTCAGCCTTCCTGCACCCTCTTTGTGCCAGCAGTGCTTGTGGTGACAAGTCTCCTCTCCTGCAGCAACAGAGACTTTGAAAGGCTGTAGCTCAAACTGAGATTGTATCTTTGCTCTGCCCACTGTTTTCTGTCACTGGAATGTTTCCTAAGAAATTACTTTGCAGGCTTCAATTTCTGCATCTGATGCATATTTAAATAACTTTCCAGTGCCCTTGTTTAATTTTGTTTAATTCACAGTTCTGAATATTCGCTGAAGCCAAATTATGAAACACATTGGTGTCTGGATATTTCCATACTTTTTTTTTTCCTCTCCACTTGTAGCTTCCAGTTCTAACCTCCCTGTTGGGTGAATAATTTGAATGGCTCTTCCTGGGACAGTATTTCTAACCTCTAAAGAGGTATTTCTTACCTCTAAAGAGGTAACAGGCTTAGGCTCTATGTACACAAGGTCTGCAAGAATCGAGATGTTAAAACAATCACAAACCTTACAAATGAGACAAAAGCATAACTCTTTTACTGCTCTTGGCATTGGTTAAATCTACAGAGGAAATTGAAGATTTTTATGATTCTATTAAAATTACTGTTCAACACATTCAGAGGGATGATAGAAAAACATAAAGGGCAGTGTCTCATACGTTAATGTTAACCTGACAATATCATTTATATTGAAATTTGACTTGACTTTCAAGCACCATTTGAAAGGTTATTGCATGTGAAACTGAATTAAACCACATGGATGAAGTTTGCCCTTTTGTAATTTAAAAGAAGAGCTATATTTTTTCTTTCTGTAAGTCCATTCTCGAAAATGAAAAAAATCCTGGGTTTTGGCTCACCCTACATTGCACCAGCACAATCTATAGTTTGTTAGGGGTGGAGAAAAGCAAAAGCAGGTGGAAAAGGCATCCCCCAAGGGCAGGCTCTCATGCCAGAACTGGCTTATGCCAAAGTGCGCATTAGCAAGGCAGTTTCACCTTTACACCAGAGTGCCTGAAATTAGATATTTCTCCACTCTCTATCTCCTAAGTCTTGTGTTTCCATCCCTGTTTTTATTAGTTTTGGGCTGATGAAATACTTTCCCATGTCGTCCCAACATTTACCTCTTAGAGTGCTCTAGTTTTTTGAAGCATAATACCTTGTTTAGCTAAGCTGGCCTGCTACCTACATATGRGCTGGATCAAATAACCCAGCTTCAGTCACCTCTTCAACTTTTCCAAGAATTCTGTTGAAAACTGACATCCATCTCCCCAAGGGGTGTGTAGTGCACAGTCTCTGCAAGCCTATGGAATTTTGGTAAGTAGCTTGGAAATGCTAGGATTTGCATGGAAACACTCTTAACCAAGTAGGACCCCAGGGAAAGAAAAAAAAAAATCCCAGTCACCCTCATCCTCAGATGACCCCAGCAAATGCAGCTTTTAAATGAGGCGAGTTCAACAGAAACCATCAGGCTTTTCTGAGAATTTCACCACTGYACTCCTGCCAACCCTACCACTCTGGGCATGAATGCAGCAGATTTTCAGGCAGCTGGAAAGCACAGACAAATGGTCACTGTGCTCCAGCCGTGCCTCTGCCCAGCAGCCAGGCATGCCAGCCACCTGAAACTGTGAATATTGGCGTGGTTGTGCCTGCTGCCACTCACAGGGAGGCAGGAACACTCCAACTTCAGCACAATGCAGAGATGGGACGGAGATAAATACAGGGATTTATGGTCTCTACAACCTGAATATTTAATGGAACAGGGAGGAGCTGTCAGGAGCTGTCATTATGAAGAATGGTTTTTATTAGACTAGGAATGGATTTTCCTAGCTGAGGTGTTCGGCGCAAGTGGAGGGAAGATTTGGAAGTGGGAAAGTGTTTCTCAGAGGTTGATTTTTGTGGCTGTACCTATGTAAACTATTTTGCAAGGAAGAGGCCCTGTTTTGGGAAGGAAAAGAGAGCCTAGCTAGGAAAAAGTTATAAGAATTAGGTAAAAATCTTCTTTTGCTCCTAAATATGCCCCCCATAATTCAAATATTTGGATTTTTTGCAATATATTTGCATAGTGGGAGATACATTAATGGAGATATATTTGTGTATTGCTACTGGGACATAGATTCGTGTCCCTGCCTGTGGCACCAAGGGGGGAATTACATGATCTTTGAGGTCCCTTCCAATCYAAACTGTTCTATGATTCCAATYRTTAAAAGAAAGTAGATACAGAACAAATGTATTGTCTACTTGTGAGCTCAAATAACCCTGTTGCCACTGCATATTTTTWAAATTTCAAGTGAGTATAAATTCATCTAATTCTGTCTCTGTTCATCTAAAACTTTTTGCACAGTGACCAGTCCTGTCTCCACTCCCACCAAAGTCATGTTTCCTGTGATTCCAAAAGTAAACAAGTTCAGAGGACATGAATAGCAGCAAACAATGTAAACAGGAATTCTCAAGCTAAATGTACCCATRTTCTGCTATACTTAGAAGTGGAAGTCAAGCCAGTGTTTGGTGAAGCAAATCTCCTGCAACCAAGAAGGAAGCAGAAAAATAATCAACATATGGGTCGGTCGGTTCACAGAGGAAATCCGAGGTGCAGTTTCACAATGCATTAAGCCCAAAACAATATTGGTTCAAAAGTTCTCTTTCTGCCTGACCTTGACCTTTTGGGAAGGGTTGGAAAGAGGAAAGGGTGTGAGAAAAGGGYGTTTTAAAACCAGATAGTCCAGGAAACTGATTTTGCCTTATAAAAATGTGTGTTCATACAATTGGGGAGGTGATACAGAGAGGAAACAAGTCTGGGCATGGAAAGATCTCCATGATAGAGCCATGTGGGCAGAGTTTGCTGCCAGAGCCAGACGGGTGTGGAAGCAAATACCAAGAGTAAAACAGATATTGGCATGTTCTTTAATTTCAGATACCACATTTAGTGAGAGTGGGTAGAGCCAGGATTTGTGGACAGCCTCGTTTCTGGAGGGATGGACTGATTGTTTAGTGATGAAACAGTTCTGGTGTCGTCTCTGCATGCTCCTTTCCTGGTGATGTTGCTGTGCAAGGACCATCTACCATGCTCAAGTGTTCATGAGTTGGGGCTCGTAAAGAAACAAAAGGATAAGGAATAGGTGGCAGCAATTACCATGTCGTTCGAGTTTTGCTTATTATTGTTACCGTCAAATCACACTTCGCTATGCAAATTATTATTGYCCTTGGTTGCGTGCTATTTGTCGTGGATTTTTTTGTTAGACTTGCTGCATAGAGCCCGGTGTTGACAGCTGCCCCCGGCGTCTCTCGATGCCTCGGTGCAGGTGAGAATAATAACATTCAGCAACACTGACATCTTGTGGCTGATGAGAAATGACTCAGACACGCCAGAGCAGCCAAAGCCACCTCCTCGTCCTGCGTTCAACATCCCCTGAAACACGGYGATGCTCATAGGCATGAATATCAGAAGTCTGGAAATCGGGAGGTTAAAAGGCAAAACATGTATAAAGGTGCTGATTTATTAGCTGGCTGAGCCGTGTGTGTGGATAATCCGGCTGCATGCTAATCCTTTGGGCTAATCTCCATGTGAACGATTCCCTCCAGAGGACAGGGATAGAGCCTGGCACGTCTGACGTGACAAACGGAGCTGTCGCTCCCTGCAGATGATCCTCTTTGTGTTTACCTCCTCCACTGGGAAGCTGGGAGAGAGAATACCTCTGGAGAAGGCCCCAGGGGGAATCTTTCTCATTACCTATTGTTGCTGCCAGAAATAAGACCAGCAAAGCCAGGCTCTGAATCCCTGCCTCTCAGCCAGTGGAGATTTTTTGGGAAAAGGGGTGGTAGGGAAGCCTGTTTGTATGAAAAGATGTGTAGGAGCAAATCCTGGTTGGCTGGAAGGTTGCAAATGTTTCTGCATGCTTAGAATAATATTGTCCCCAAGTGCCACATCCTTTTRGATGCTTCCAGACCTGTCTTAGGCCAGTGGTAACTTAAAGATCTGCAGTACAAAATGGCCTTACTCTTGACATATGGGCAGAAGGAGAACATCCAGTTTGGACTCCTATGGGTGGTGGAATGGTTAGATTTCTTTTTTTTTTCTCTAAAGAGAGATGTTTGTGACTCTGCAGCACGTGATGGTCAGCCTTGGACTTTTCAGTTGTAGCAGCTTCTTGGAATGCTTCATTGTTTGCCTGTGTTCCCATTACTAATGAACATCTGTATCCACTTTATCATCRGAACCCACTGACGAAATTATTACTGAACACTAAATTAAGTGTTATGCAATGGTCTTTTGCAAGTATCTAGAGAACTTTAATGCTTCCTTGAGGATGGTGRGTCTGGGATTGCAAGGAGTAATGACCATGTGTTCTGCTTACAGCCTGTGCTCCTTGAAATTAAAGCAGTTGTCTGATTTGGGGCCCATATTGCATAAAATCTTTTATGAAGTCTGRGGGAAGAACTGTAAAATGCCACACATAGCTAGTGGTTGGGACTAATTTGATTAGGAAAATATTACAAGTCCAAGACTGAAACTGATTCAAGCTTGGGGATCATATTTGTTAATTATCTTGGGAAGTGGAAAATAATATCCGTTTCCTGAGGATTCTGAAATTAATTTTCTTTCCCCCCACCCTGTCCTTGCTCTTGTTTAGTGCTACTTTGATTAACTGTACCTGTGAAAACAAGAAATAGAAGTGAATGATTTTGTGGCTTGTARTGAAGTGCTTGGCTGCACTACATTTTGTGCCTTGGCAGCTTTCAAGTCAATGTATTAAGTAACCTTAGACCACTGACATACACAAATGCTGTGGTTTAGTATAAAAATTCCAATTGAAAATGGTTGATACCGTATATTGGTAAAAAATTAYCCCTTTACCTGCTCTGTTGACTTCACTTAATAATATAAAAGATTATTCTTTTGGTAGGAATAATCTGCAGAGAAATCTATTATTCAATAAAATTAAAAGTGTGGGAGCTTGCAAGAAGCATTCATTCATAYTGATGCTTTCCTCTAAAAAACATCTTGTTATATTGTCTAACTATACTGAAATCTATCACACTGAATCACAGATGTTTGTTTCAAAGAATAAAAAGTGCTCAATTTAGTAGAAACTTCAGCAGTATGCTGAGTTAGCAMATTTCAAAATTCCAGCCAACTTGGTGTGAATTTTGTTTCTTTAGCCCTTGAAAATATTATTGTGACTTTGAGAGAGCAAAAATCTCTACTTCCCTCCTTTCTTGAGCACAATTTTCATACAGAATTTTCAATATATCTTCCTTTTCATTGGTTGCTGGCAAAAAGGAAAAATACACCAGCCTGTAGCACTTGGTCTTATGTAAAACAACAYCTTCACTTCTTATTTTATGTATAAAAATAACTTTTTTCCCTAATCCAGTGGAGGTTTTGCTTTCTTTTCAGCCCATATTGTAAGAAGGGCTTATAAAATTGCTATGCCTTTTTGTGAACAGCAAAGGAAAGGATTTTATGTTTATGACCTCAACTTTGACATTAGCATTTGAAAAAAGGGCACCAAAYGGTAAATTATGAGTGAATGGAGAGCTTGCCATGAATTTGAATGGATGCATTGTTTCCAGAGCTGTAAGCAGGGAAAACTGGGATTGCTGTTGAAAATTGCAATATGCCCTTATTTGTTCTTAAATAATTACACCGTACTCACTTGAAGCTTGGTGAAACAGCTGAAGGTACAAACATGGGACACTTYTGGTAAGATGTAGGCATTTGTAAACTATTTTTCTTCTCATCATCATGTGAAGTAGAGGAGTCTCTGAGGTTTTCACCAATATTCAGCCATCAGCTCAACTATGWGTTGGTTTACAAGACAACAACACTTCTGCATTGCCCAACAGCCCTGCATCACTCATGCCTTGTTGGAGCAACATTGGTGACAGGATTGGACTTGTGTTAGCTTTGACCTCTCCTCGTTTATATCAGTCTACAACTGTCTTTTCCCCTCTCACACTGTATTTCTTATAACATATGGTCTTTCAGCTGTAGGGCTAGAAAGCCAGATGTCCTCGGCTCTTTTGGTCAATACAATCAGTTATGCTGCCAATCACATGCCCTTTAAACCCGGCTACAAGACATTATAGTGAGTTTGTGTTCATATCCTTAGTCGAAACCTATTTACCAGACTCATAATGATGCTCTAAAACAATATCTGTGCCTCRCCCAGTCATACACAAACTGCTTTATTTCAGTTGTTAAGTAATGGACAAGCAATGAAGCAGCTGTTGGAACATTGTGCTGGATTTGTCTCTCTCAAGCTGAATGACAGAATTTGCCAGGTCATTTAATCAATTTCATACTGATTTAAGCTAGAKAAAATCAATCATCTTAGCTCATGGATTTGGTAGCTGGAAAGATTGTCTCATCAGCATTGCAATGCCATATTTGAAATGATTTTTGGGTTATAAAGGAAAAAATCCTTTCCAGAGTTCACAGCATAGCAACCCAAACCCTGCTAAGCTGCTGCGTGCAAGACAACTAAAACTGTAATTCTGAAATGACCAATTTATAAACTAAGAGGCTTTGTGGAGTGATCAATCAAAATATGAATCTGAATGGCCAGTTTTCCTCAAAAGTGAGTTAAAATAATCTAATCGATAGGGATTAGATTATAATCTTGTTAAATAGGGAAAAAATCCATGCAAGTTTAGAGCTGACAATTTTTTGTGTCTGTTTGTTAATAAACCATCTGGTTTCTGTATTTCACTGGCAASCCACGTATTGAGAAATTAAAACAAAAAAAAAAGAAGGGAACTTTCATTTGGGAACTTTCATTCTCTATCTACAATGTAAATYAAACTCAATCTTGATCATATTTACAAGAAGACATTAAAGCATTTTTAGTGTTTTCAAAGGAGAGTTGCAAACTTTGATTTGCACAGGGGATCATGAAGGTGTGAGGAGAAGAAAGAGTAACTTGCCTAATTAGTGTGATTTTGGAGCCAAAATTTGTAGCCTTTCACTGAGCAGGGTTTTCTTTCTGATATAGTAAATTTTGCCCAATTTCAAACTTAAACAGCAATTCAGAACCAATGTGCCGTCACTGAAGATAAAAACATGATGCACATCAAAARGGGTCAAGACATCAAGGAGGAATGTACTTGTCTAATACTCAAGCACAAGACTGCACTCTTAGGTGCACAGCCTCCTTGTTTGTGGTTGGCAGAAGCCACATTTGGATACTTTGGTTGCCTTTACAGTGGGAATTTGTGGGGATTTGTGTGCCCCAGGGTGATGTCAGTGACAACTCAGGCAGGCAGGCATGAGTTTCCAAGCCACATATCAGAGCTTGGTGTGCTTTTTCTACTTAATTTGATACTTATCCTCAATGTGGACTTCATAAAGTCTGTACTGCCTCCTGCATGCTTCATAAAGTCCAAATCAGGRCCACACTCCAGAACAATGGAGTGCACTTTATAAAGTGCAAATTGGCTATGCAAACTTTATTAAGTATACAAACCTGCTAATAATGTCTAATCACTCCCAAACAAATTCATCATGCTACTCGAAAGTATTGTTTTTCATCATGTCCAGCAGCTTAAAATCATTTTTGCTTTCCAATTTCAGCATTTTAATGTTTCATGAGCCAAATAAAACTAGGAAAATGTCAATGAGGTGAGAATATCTCTGTTGTTCGACTCCCTTGGTGAAAGTATTCAAACACATGGCTTGGTTTACCTCAAATTGTGCAGAGAATTGCCATCATGGTGTTGGGACTAAATCTACAAAGAATTTGAGGCACATAGATTTTGATGAGTTGAATCAGGGGCTGGGATTTTTTTTCRAAACATACAATTCTGTAGTGAGGAGGCTAATGCCTGCTTAAAGATTAACACCTGGCACTGGATTCCCAAGAGAATGTAAAACAAATTAAACCTTCCACTCTTAGCACCTTGAAGACACATTTTTGTTGTCCATTGATACTTTTAAATCTTTCCTACAGACATTTCACAGACTTACAGACATTTGCTTGTAGCCATGTACAGAAGAATTGCCTTTAGTCTAGAAAGAGAGCCATGCAGTGAAAAGAGTTTAACTTAACTGTGAGCTTTCTCCATCTCAGACAAGTCTYCTAACCCATCTGGCTGTGGAGTAAAAGTGAGAAAAGACACAATTCTTCCAGGCTAATCTTGTGCTAAGCCMAGTATGGCAGATGCAGCTGGAGAGTGCAACCACATGTGGCCTTGAAGCCAAGTTAAAAGGTTGGATTCTTCTCATTTTTCATTGTTGCAAGCTCTGTGCTGAGTTTCTTGGCATTTTCCAGATTTAGAAAACACTTAAGTGTCTTCAGTAACAAACATTCAGATAAATTTGTAAGTCCTAGAAAGAACTGTGAGTATTTCAAATCCATTAGCATAGATGCATTAGAAACTCCACACAGTCTGCTAATGCCTTTTTGTAATATATTTGTGTTTAAATTTTATTATTTGTAAGCCTGGACAGCATATGGTGGCACTCGTGATCAGTGAATTGTTGGTATTTGAGTATCTTCAACTCTCTGTAGTTTTGGGTTTCCATTCCACAGGACCATTTATTCGGCTCTGGCTATCTGGAGGTGTTTCTTTCAAGTTGGCAACCAGCATCTAAGGCCACTCCTTGTTGTCTGCTGTTTGCCACTTCTTCCAGTAACCCTKAATTTTTCTGTTTCCTCTGTCTTACTGCTCAGCGTATTCTGTGGGTGTGGCAGCCATACAGACACAGCAGCATTCTTGGTGTGCRGCTCTGGCAGTTGTACTCAACTCTGAGGCCCTGGTTGCAAATATATTTGAAGGAGAGGAAAACCTTCAGGTAAAACACCAGGAGACTTTGAGAACATCATCTTACCTGGATGGTCAAGGGGCTGGAGAACATGCCAGAGATGGCAAAGGGAGATCATTCTGCAACCAAATTGAGAGCATGGAGAGGACAAACCTGGAGTCCTGTGGCCCTGGTCTTGAGCTGAAAGAGAAGAAACTGTGATAAGATAAAGGGAGAAGGGTTTTCACCATGAGGTGGATTATTCAGGAGCACAGACCTAGAGAGGTTTACAAACACCAGCTTTGGGTACATGCAAAACTCAAAAAGTCTCTGTATAGGCTGATCTATCTGGACCTGCTCAGAACTCTTTTTTTTTGGGCCAGATGATGTCCTTTCAACCCATACAGTTTTCTGTGGTTGTATAAGGAAAAAAAAAGATCAGTACTTACCAAGAGCAGAATTACACTGAGTACTATACAGAGAAAAGTGTTTTGTAGACTGAAGAGTTTATGCTCCAAATAAAAACAAGTCTTGTGTGTGTGTGTTTGTGTAGGGACTGGGGTGCACTGAAATGAAGTGATTTGCTGATGTTCTACTGAAATTCAGTAGAATTCATATGGAAGAAGAAAGTTTTATCTCAGTCACATTCTTTCCACTGTTAGGGTTCAGACCATGGGGAGCAGGAAGCATTGTAAGGTTACACAGGATGGAAGGATTGCAAGAGTCAGATGAATGATTGGGTTCTTTCACTTACAAAAGATATTTTTGGCTATGACATTTTGCAACAGTTTAGGAAAAAGTTCCACTTGCAGCAGTGTGACATCCAGAATAGACACCCTATCACTGTTACTGGAACCATTTCTTATCAAGATGCAAAAAAAAATTMTTTTTATTTCAGTAATCTCCTCTGATCACTCCAGGCCAGTTCTGGGTAGTAGGCTACCAGTAATTTTTCTGTGAAATCCCTAAATATCCCTATGTTTAAGCAGTTCCAGTGTTACAGAATGTGAGAATAAGTTTGTTAGCAAAAGTTATTTGAAAAGAGTAGATCTCTCTATATTCTCTCTCAGTGGACCACAAATTAAAATATAGTGAGAATACAGAATAACTAATTTCAAAGGAGATTCACAGTGGCTTGTAAAGGAAGACAAATAAAAAATGACCCCTTTACATATATGATTCATTCTGATTCCTCCACACTGTCTTTAATAATTAGAAGCRCAGTTTCACTGATACACTTTCCAAAACCATTCTGGGGATTCATGAATTTAAAAGAAAAAAGAAATAAACTAGATGTGAATAATTCATAGTTAAATAGCTCTGGGCCAAGATATGGCTTCAGTATTTTCAAGTATGCAGGTTTTATTATTCTCTTAAAGTATGAATAAAAACAAGGTTGTTTTATCACACTTGGACTAATCAATGATATGCCTGAAGCACAGTTGGCAGTAAATGATCCGTTTTAGTTTAAAACATTATTTAAATCGATGTGTATTGTAAGGGAGTCATAAAAATCTTCAAATTAAAGGGKTTTGAGCCATAAAAATAAGTAATATTTTTAAGGGTTTTTTAAGGCAGTAATGTTTCCAAGTAAATAGGAGATGGGCCAAGCAGTTCCCTCTGAATTACCCTTCATCAGGTTTTCACACCCTATTAAGGTACCCTTCATGAAATATCTTTACATTACACTTCATGATGTAATTTGAATGTATTAGAATTAATTTGCCAATAAACTGCAGGGAAAATATGGAATATGCTACCCCCTAAAGCTTATGAACTCTCTCTGTTTAGCTTGGGCCACATACATGAGGGTTTCCAATGTAAAGTTTGCAGGTAAAAAGCAATCCTTGCAACTACAGCGCTTTATTCAGGAGTGAGCTCTTAGCCCAGGGAGGTAGAGCTGTAGGTCTGCCCTCAGGGGTTTTAGTTTGCTCCCTGAATGCAAACACACTGGGATACCAGTGAGTCAGTGATGGCTTTGTAGACAACTTCCTAAGAATATTCCTTCACCACCAGAGCCAGGTTCCTCCATGTCTTTTTAAGCCAGCCAACTTTCAACACAGTGCACTGTGGTGCCAGCCCACCACTGAGTCCTCCTCCCTGTCTAAAGCACGGGTTACCTGTTGTGGAATATCCAAAATGGCACTTGGCAGGACACTATGGATCAATTTTAGGCAATGTGAGCTCACTTAATGGCATCAGATGTCTTGGAGATGWGAGGAAAGAGTTGCAGGGCAGGGCCTTTTAGGACAGGGATTCTTGCCTTGTCCAGTTTTTTACAAAAATATTTAAGGTTGCTTTAATACTTGCCACTCTGATGCTGAGGATCTAACACAGCAGCCAGGGAATCACCAGAGACAGCAGAGGAGAGAGGTTTTGAAGTTTCCTCATTCTTTACTTCCAGCTCTCATTCCCATTTGCTGGCAGCTTCTCTGTCTGCAGATCTAGATAGAGAACCTCTCCTTGCAGGTTTTGGTTCAAAGGCAGTGAATATTCCATATGTGTCATGTCAGACATGCCATGCTGAGGCTTGGAGTCCATCCACCGAAGGCGAGACTTCCAGAGTTTATTCCYACTGCCTTTGGTTATAGGCAATGGGAGTGAATGGAAATACTGACAGCAGGATGTATTTCATAGTGGAAAAACCGGCATGTATTATCTCACAGTCTTCATAACTACTATTTTCTTTTAAAAAGTTATGTAAATTATATGATTAAAGTACATTGAGAGCTGAGTTCTTCTAATCCTCAGCATTTTATGCAAATTAAGTGGCAAACCTCCCCCCAGCTCAGCAAGAAATCTTKCTCACTAAGTAGGACCAGAACTGGATGTGTCCAAACATGAGGAGGSAAAATTCCATTTTGTAGGATTTCCATTCAGTAGTGAAAGAAAACAGAGATCCTCAGAACCAGGAATATTCTCACAAGATTTCTGACTTATTTACAGACCCAAGAGYTCTGCATCACCAGAATGGAGCTTGAAGTCTGTCTTCTCCCTACAGWACATTTTCTACAGTTCTCCTACAGCACAACCAATTCCCATAGGACTGAGGTCTTGCAATATCCGGTTTGTAAATGGAGATAGTGAAGACATGGCAAAGCTTCTTGGCATTTATTCCTTTTCTGTGCTTGAGAGCCATCTCTGATAGCCTCAAAGCCTAAATTTAGCCAGGGCCAAAGTGTTCAGGGCTGAGCTCACCAAACCACAGCAAGCTGACCTGTCTTCCTGCTCTCTGAGGGTGCTGGAATTTCCCAGCTTTGCTGGAAACTTGGCTTTTACCACTTGCCCAAGGTCCCCCAGGAGCTGATGGTAAACTGGCAGCTGAAACTCAAAGGAAATTCAATTATGCTGCCTTGGGCAGAACAAAGGGCTGGAAATTCAGAACAGGTTAAAATTTGAGTGATGAGGTAGAGATACTTGGAGTCACCCACTCTATTCTTTTCTAGGATGGAATTTTGTCATTGTCTGTCATTTCACCAATAGGTTTGMGAAGCTGAAAGGCCAAATTTTACTACATTTGTGCAGGTTTTTTTTCCTCCATCTGAAGGCAGAAAGAGAAGAGAAGGCAGGACATGTATGCAGTGTTTGGAGATGTTGTAAGGGGCTACAAAGTGAGGATCCTGACTTTTAATCAGGCCAGYGGGAATGAAAGTTAATGAAGCTGCTGCTGTGATTATCTCCTGGCCAGTCTCACCTTGGTTCTTCTTCAGGTTCCTTCTCCTATCCCCAATTCTAGCCAAACACTTCCTCATTTTACAGCTTCAGTCCCCTTATCTAGAGGATGCTCTGGAGTATGAGAAGGTCTGGTTTGTTTTGGATGATATTTTCCTTAAAAAGAAATAAGTCTGCCCAGAGTAGAGAGCTGATTCTCTTATCCATTTTCTTGTTCCTCTGGCAGAAAAATCTTGGCACTATCTTGAAGGAACATATTATGTTTCCAGTGAAAGGAAATAATTCCAGTCATTCTCAAGTAATCCCTCTTATCCACTACTGCATTAATACTACAGGTCCTTAAAAAGAAACCCATCTAACTMTTTTTTTGGCTAAAATGGAGCCACTGAATAAAGAGACAGGAAATTAGAGATTTTTTTTTTTTTTTTGGATTGCAAGAGAAGCTATCTCCTCACACTTGCTGCCAGAAATCCTGAGAAAAATTTCAAACTAATAAATAGCATTATTCTTATAGAAAATTTTGCAGAAATATTTGGCAGTAAAGAAAGACYAGTCAGATTCTTTAGAGTATAAGGTTTAAAATGGAAAGTCTGACACATTCTTCAGCTATAATAACACAAATGGGATCACTGTAATTTTCAGTTCTGATTATATGTTACAAAATCACTGCCAAATACCCATATATTCACGAGCCTGCAGAAAACAATCTGCAAAAATAAATATGGAGAACTACTGAAGGAAAGTAYAGGCAGCTGTAAATGTAGGAAATATAATGATAAATCCAAACCTAAAATCAAGATACTGTTGATAACTAGTCAGAGGAATTTCACTCATACCCTATCAAATTGAATTTAATCACTGACAATTTCCATTATCTAGGAATACAGTGATTTATTTGCAGACAKTCTAAGACAAAAAGCTTTTCTAAGATGGGATTAATTTTGAGGAGATAAGTACTAAGCAGGAAAGAAATTATAGGGGTGTTATACCCAAACTGCATAATATAAACMATGAAAATTCAGACTCAAGGTTACATCAAGGAGAAGAAACCAAGTTCTAAAAATTCATTAGTTTCAGTCACATGAAAATTAMTAATTTTCTCATTGGAAAAGAGGTATTTTGTTTACAGTGCAGTTCAGAATATCAGGATTAAACAAAGATAAAGAGAAGRTAAGGAGAGCTGGTTTAGCATGAATGCAGAACAACTGCTAATGATAATATCTATTTATCACTTCATGATGAAGTGATTGATTGTGAGACTGCAAAATGGGAGTAACAAATGGGCCTTTTCCCATGAGGTTTCATATTCCTTTGTGACTGCTTGTAGTTGGAGTTTGCAAGAGTTTTGCAGAGAGAGAAAAACAAAAACCTGTTAAAAAATGGAGCGCTCACTTCTTTGTGGTCAGAAATGCACAGTAAACTGCTAACACAGATTTCTGTAAATTGWGATAAATATCCTCCCAAATATAACAAGACACATAACAAAATAGAAGGAGAGAAAAWTTTTCCAGTGTGAATGGGCAGAAATTAATGGTTTAAAATGGAATAATTACATTATTTTGAGCAAAATTCTCTCTGGATTGCAACTGTCCTTGAGTGCTTGAAGTTTCCTCAAGACAAATTTGCATTTCATATTTTTCAGTCAGCCTGTAATTTCATTTCAGTCTGTATTGGCTTAGCAATGAGCATCCTTAAAAAGAGCTGCAGGAATGTGAGCATAGGAATGTGACTCAGGGTTTAGGACATTGTAATTTTGCTGCTGAACCATTGCCTATACATTGGTGGCCCTTCTGATCAGAGTAATTAGTAGAAAATAGAGACTCAAAAATTAGGGTTAGGACAATATGAGTTATGGTCATCCACTTCTCTCTTTGTGATAGCTGTGGTCTGTGGTGAGGTTTGAATTAAAATTATTAATGTCTCTGGGGGGTGATTTTCTATGTGTAGGTCATGCACAAGGTCAGTTTTTTCACTAATAGGAATTCCTCTTCCTGAACCTTCTCMCAGCCTAAAAGCCCATTTCCAAAATTTCCATTTCTCATTCCTGCCTGCCTGACTGTGTCTGCTTATGTGAATGCTGTTTGTAGAAACACCAAACACTGAAATCCTTAAGCAAAATATGTGTTTTAATAGCTGCAATTATTGCAGAGCTGTAAACTTTGGCGGGGCTCTGCAGCTGGAAGATTTCGAATTTTCCAAAGAGTCAAGTTGAACAAAGTTGTGGGTAAAAAGATCTCACTGTTTTACAGGGTAAAAGAGAAGTAYCAACGAAAAAACCCTCATGATTCTGAATCTGAGGACTTGAAAGGTTATGTTGCCATCTAACGAGTCCTCCTTTCTTGTTACTTTCTGGAAGCAGAATTGGGCTTGTGGCTCCAGCACACTTCATTAAAAAGGCTCTCAGATTTTCATAGGAAGTTGAGGAGCCTGCCAGATGCTAGCATAAAGGCATCTCATTTTTTTCAGTAAAAGTGGGTGTTGCTGTTTAATATCAGATCTTCACATGGTCTTGCAGTGAATTGCCCAAGGTCATTCAATGTCTGTGGGAAAGTCCTGAGGTGTTTTTGACTGACTTCTTCCCTCTGCAACACAATGAGCCCAGCAAATCACTGCTGTTTGGGAGCCGGAAGGTAATGCATAGAGAAACTTCCTCCTGAACAAACCCACCAAAAATGAAATGTGCACATAGACCTGGAGRATCATCTCTTTTGGTTTTCCCTGGCTGCTTTTGAGGCTGCAAGTATTTTCATACAAGTAATGAAATTCCAGAAATGCCTACGAGTTTGATTGGCAYAGATCCTTTAGTGCCCACTTTTTCAATACATATAAAAGTTCTGGGGAAGCCAGACTTCTCCATAGTCCTTTTTAAATAGTAGTTTCGGGGAGCCCTTCTGTTTTAACTTTTTATCTTGCACATTTTTCATAAAGAATTGGAGGTGCAAGTGCTAGATCTGTATCCTTGACCAGTCTGAAACACAAGTACCCTTCCCTCTCTCTACTGTGTTTTGTAACTGATGGAATAGCCTTTTTTCCTGAATCTTGGCATAAAATATGTCCTTCCAGCCCTCTTCTAGTGATGATAATATACAGGCTGTCTCCTCTKCCTTTTGGGAAGCAGAGAAGGAAAAGAAAGATTTCAAAGTGAAGAACAGGGGATTTTGTGAGGGTCAGGTGATGCTCCAGAGCCAGGTGCAAGGAAGAAAGGTGTGCCTGGAAGAAGGAGGAGGGGGCTTCTCTGCATGGCAGGATACTCATCTGAGCTGATGTGGCTGGAGGGGGCATCTGRCCAGCCTGCTGTGGGGTTGTTTAATGGCTAGTCCATGAATCTGGACTTGAAAGTGATCCTAAGATAGACCTAAAAACRGAGGAGATCTTTTCATCCCTGCATCTATGATTTCATGAGGTCATAATCAGCTGAACAAGGACAGCTCCTGTCATGGAATGGAGTTAAAATCTTCAGGTTATTAGATTTGGGAAATTAAAGCAGAGAGCTTAAATTCTGGCTACACTGCTTTTATCTCTTGGCCTGCAAGGAAAAATCTGCTGYGCTCAGAGGCCCACAAACTGACACATCAGCTGGGGCACCAAATTCCTTGGTCTGGCAGCAAAAGTAGCCATAGGAGGGAAGAAATGCCAGCATTTAGATCTGGGCAATGTGTGAGCAACCAGTGCTAAACCATTCTGGAGGGAGCAGTGTGCAAAGGTGTGAAAAGCTTCCAGAAAAGCTTCCCAAAATACCAGATCTCTGTGATCAATCTCTCATGTGCTGTCTCTACTGCAAACCCAGAAGAAAAYGAAATATGAGGAATACTCATATGATTTTTAAATTACTATGACATTAAAAAAAAATTATCTTAAGTTTCTATGAGTTCTAGAATGATTAAGTCTACCATCAGATTATCACCTCAAAAGTGGTGTGTAGTAGAGGGTTGTGTTTGGTGTTATTGGGTTTTGTGTTCAGACTCTCCCACTGAGTGCAGGAGGGGAGACCAAGGGATCATCTCCAGCATATTTACTAGCAGACTAAAAAAAGAAAAGAAAAAAAGAAAAAAAAAGGTGTCAATTATGAATAAAAAGATAAAAAAGGGGGAGAAATGTGTCCTTTTCMTCTTTGAAAAGGAGGAGGGAGATGGTTTACAGTGGAGTTTCTGAGACAGAAGAGGCAGGCTCAGCTTACCAAGTTAGTTTTGGAGGACAGTCCTGAACAGTAACACTCAGGAAATGAACTTCTGCTGCTTTTGGTCTCAGCTTGCAGAGTTGGATGCTGGGGGAAATCCTAAATGACAGCTAGGGGAGGAGACTGGTTTCTGTGCTCTCTCTCAGTCCTGTTTCCAGCTTAATCATCATGCATTTCACTGTTGCTTCACAGAGATGAAATTTACTCATTTTTAAGCTGCTTGATGGTAAGATTTGTTAGAAATTATTCTCACAAGTACAAGGCTTTTTTTTTTTCTTGTGGGAGTAAAGAATGCCAGTAAAATGATTTATAAGAGTAAAGCCTTCAGGTGTTTTAGCTCCTGCTGACATCTCCCACCTCACTCCAAGGATCTGTTTGGGGCTGACTTCAGGCACCACWATATGATGGTGTATCTTTCTAACTCTACCAATATAAGAACATAATTTTGTGTGCTGTGTTGCAGCCAGTACCTCTTTAGCAAAGTGCACGTGGTGGAGATAGACCCTCAAAAAACTGTTACTTCCAGTAATCATAGTTCATACCAGCAGACATCCTGCAACAGCTGCTGCTGCCATTTTTCTTTCCTTACCCACCAAATTCCTGCTAAAATAAAACTTGTGCTTGGCTAACCTGAGCTCTGAATTCTAGCTGCCCTCCAAAGTTGTTCTGAGAGTTGCCCAATTCACTSTATGACACAGCCTTTATTTAGCTCCTGCCAAAATTAACTATGTTTAATTTTCTGTAAATCACAGTACTGCCTCTGAGCTTTTGGGGACTGTATTTCTTGACACTTTTTCCAAATTCTAGGCCTGGACTGTGGTTCTCTACCAAGRAAAAGGAGACAGATGTTAGATGAAAGTACTCTGGAGGAAAAAAAAYACTGAAAATATGATGGATATCAAAAGATGAGGGAGCATTTAGGAGAGCAACTGGGCATCTGAAGTCAAAAATGATACAATTTTAAAAAAAGTCCATCTTCTGTTTTCAGTTATAAAGGAACAAAAATGGTAAATTTCTTTTGAACTTTTTTTGTTTTTCTACTTAGAGGTGCTATGTTTAGGAGAGGAAGGAAGAAGTGATTTTATGAAGCCTCCAGCAAAATGCCATGTTTTTCATACAATACTTTCCTATTCATTCTTATTTGCATATTTTAAAATATATTTTAGTTTTTGTGCTGCTCATACAAATGATTTAAAAGGAAATATTCTTCAACAGATCTCAGCTGTTTCTGTATTTCCTAGCATTTTAAAAAGAAAGGTCTTCTGTCTTGTATATTTACATACAGCCTGAATTCCAGATTTGGAAGATGTAATAAAAATATGCTTTTCTGGGATTAGTTCTTAGGGAAAGAGAACTCCCCATGACCAAAAATACCCCAGTAATAAGCATTTGCTCTGTACTGGCACCACTGTGACTTTAAATTATGAGCTTGCCCCCATTTGTAGCCAGTATCCCCTCTTTAAATGCACTGTTAAGTCATTTGTAAATATCATAACTAAATCTGGAAGTGTAATTTAGTGACTCTATTTGAGGATTAAGAGGAAGAATAACATTACTTAGAACCTTATGCAATCTTTTCTGCTTTGTTTAATTTAGTTTACTCTATGCAAGCCTTATCTTACAGACATTCTTCACTCCAGCTTACTTGATATATTTGCAATGCTGTTGATAAAAAAATAAATTTTTTTCTTTACCAAAAAAAAAGTATATACTGTGAAGTGCACTGACAAAACATTAGTGATGTGGAATCACTGTCCCTAGGAAGGGCAGAAAGGAAGAAGGTTTGATTTGTATTGTTTTCAGAGGAGATTTAAAATTGCAGGAAGAATGTGTTGGACTTTACACTCAGCCATACTGGCTGGCTTTATTAAACACTTGGAGCAACACTCTARTTTCCTTTACCAAGGATGCCAAAGAATTTAAATTCTCTACTGAATACAGTCTGCATTGTGGTGTTCAGTTCACTGAGGTTTTATTCACCTTTTTTTTCCAGTGGGACTACCTCACAGATTCTGTGAGTATCTGATGTTTGATTATTGTGCCACACTGACAGTTGCTGATTAATTTGTACATCTTGTTGTTAATTACAAGTCTCACAAGTTTTATTCTTGCTGAACCTGCCATGTGATCCCTTATGGTAGTTGAAGTCACAGTTTACTTCCTTCAGATAGTATGGATGGTGAATAATTTTAAAGTTCTGAGCAGCTGCTTTTGAAGTTATCCTGAYGCCTTTTTGAATCAAAATGTCTTAATTTTTAGCCTTTTTTTTCCCATAAAAGCTTACCATTTCCATATGGACATWCTGTGTGGTCAACAAACATAATTCTTATACATTTGGGAGGAATATGGGGCAGATTCTTGCCTGGTGCAAACACTCATAATTCTGTTGATTGTGAAGCCCATTTCAGCCTGGAGGGAAATTTTGCAGAGACCACCTTCACTCATTGCTTGGTGTGGAGACAGGCACACAAAAGGAAGTGTCTGAAAGATTACTCTGAACTGGACAGAGCAAGGACATCTCCTGAAATAGTGGAGTCTCATGTCATCGACAGCTAGATTTGGAAAATCTGAATGAGGTAAAAGGGAGACTGACAACCAGGCTCTGGAGCTCAGCAGAGCTGACACAAAGCTGTTCCCAGCATTCCTTACCTCCCAAACTGCTCCTTCAGTGATCTAATCCAGTGCCCAGAACCCACAGACCCATAAATCCTSTGGCTCAGCAGGGCTGAGGAACAGAAATAGCTGTGTCTCAGTTACCACAGGGACAGATCGTCAGCCAGCAGTGGCCCCCAACATAGAAGACAAATTGAATGCAGGGAGACAGAAATGAAAAAGAGAGGACAATGATTCATTGGGGGGAGAAAAGATCAACCATCAAACAACAGCTGTGAGAAAAATGACAGGAAAACATATATGCCACATGCACACACACACATTGATACATGAGACCAACCAGAGTAGAACATGAAATATACATAAAAAATAATTTTCTACAAAGTTTCAACCCAATATAAAGTCCAGGTGATCATTTCCCACAGTAACATCAAACAGAGATTCATTGTTCTAAAATCTTTGATTTTCCATAATATCTCCTGTGTTTATTCCTTTTAGATCTTCATCTATCCCACRCTAAAACCAGCAGGAAGACCCACACTTGAACCTGTAGTTCTGTCTAACAGATTTAAGAATCTTTATTGACAAGGGAAAAAGCGTGATGTATAAAAAGGCCTTGCAAATTATTCTTGAGTGAGGAGAACTGTAATCAGGGTTGTTATAATCTTGCCATGTCTGGAAAACAATTTGGGAGTCACTGCAATTAGCACTGGTAGTTACACTCTTAAAATGTGGAAAATTGCAGTGGTTGAACTGGAAAAAGGACTGCTCTCTAACTAAATTACCAGGGTGAAGTATCTGGTATTTGATATAAAAATTTGTTTTGATTAAATTTAATGTTGACAATAGAAATTAATTGTTTCACTGGCCACAGGATTGAAGAGCACATTGTCAGGACATGTAATCAACAGCAGCTCTAGCACTGGAACTGGCATATGGGGAGCATTTGTTCACAGGTAATTAGAACTCAATCCRACCCTCATTGAAATAAACTTCCCATTGATTTTAATAAGAAATACATTAAACTCTGGACACCACAGTTCATCATAATGTGGTATCTCTTCTTTTAAAATTTGGCACTAGATCAAATTCTCTAATTTGGCTTACGAGTTTGCTACAGGGAATGACCTTACTTGTATTATGTGGTATGAGAGCTACAAAACAGCTGCTACCAACTCTGAAGAATGTGAATTTTATGAGCTGGGAAAACAGTTTTTCATGATAGATTGTTACATCGAAGTAGTTACAAGTTCAGGAAATGTGGCAAAAATAAATAATAATAAATAGATAAATAAAAATTGCCCCCCAAAAGAGCACTATAATTCTTTGTTTTCCTACCTGTGCATGAAAGCAGCAGTTTCAGTGACTGAATAGACACTCTGAGGAATATTTTCAAAGTACTCATAATGACATAAAAATTCCAAGAGAAGTCTTTGAAGATTATTATGTTCCTCATCCACATGGTAATTGATATCTCTGAAATCACCAGATAAAGCAGTTATTCTAATCAACAGGGAGATATCTCTTTCATAATCTTTTTTCAGCTCAAGTTTAAAAAATGGCTTATTTTCAGTAAAACTACCCATTGTGCAATCCACATTTCTGTGAATKCAACAACTGAATTTGGGAGTTCTTTGCAGATTTTGTGGAGGATTGGCCACTGTTCCAAACTCACTGCCTAAGCCACTTCTTGTCATACTTGATGCATGGAAATGAGTATCTGCATTAAAAAAATGACTATTTTTTTTCCCCAGGCCACCTACAACTATATCCTTCAGAAAATCATGGTGTTTCTGCAGCACTTAAACATCTGCTGTGTAACTGACACTGGCTGCCTACATAATTTGATTAATGCCACTGAGTATTTTGGCACATTTCCTCTCAGACCATTAAAATGGTAGTTGTTGGAGGCAGCAGCCACAAGGCTGATCAACAGGGAAGGGCTGCACTGCAGATGTGTGCAGATGTTGCAAGGGCTTTTTTAGAGGCAGTAGAGAGAAATGGGCACTTGCAGGTTGGGATTCAGCTCACCCTACAGAAGACATCTAAAATTAGGCAGATGAAAAGCTGTGCAGTGACATGAAAGGAGCTGAAGGTGACTGCCTTTGATAGAAGGGTTCACACTGCAGATAGATACAGTCAAGTGAGATGAATCTTGTCCTGCTGGAACAATTTTGACCTGCAAGCACTTGGGATCTCCCTGTGATGAAAAACCAAGCATAGCATGGGGTTATTATATAAAATATTGTGTTTGATATTTCTCACACAGGGAGAAGATTTAAACCACTTTCTTGCCTCATGATMTGCTCTAGGTTTGAGTCACCAATAAAATCTCCCTTACTGTAAAAAAAGTTCATTTCTGAGTTAATAAACAAAGTGCATTATTAAGTAATTGTTTGTAAAAATTATCCCTGTAAATAAGGATAACACTATAAATAAGGACATAAATGGAAATAAGGATAACACTAGCAACTGCTGTTGTTTCTTTAAATAACTTATTTACCAAACCACCAAATAATTTAAACCATTTACCTGTTTTAGGGGCTGAGTAATTAATGCAGAATTAGCAGTTTACTCTTATCTTGGTGTGGGCTGGCTGGTGATGAATATGTTCTTACTTTATAGTCACACTGCAGAATAAAATGCATGTGAGGAGAAATCATTGCTGCTGGCCTGAAGTACCCACAGGGGCTGAAGAAGTGAGTTTAGAGCTGGTTTGGTTGTTTCTGTATTATCCTTTAGTTATAATGAAGTTAGAGGCACCCTGGAAAGAATGGGGTACCTGGGCGTGCTCAGACAGGAAAGGTGTCTCAAATGTGGACTTTTCATGGAGTGGTTTCAAATGCTGAATGATGGCATTTGAAAATAATGAAAAAGAAAACAAAAACAAAACCCCAGAAATAAATATTCTTGAGACATGAAACTTGATTGGAAGAAAAGCCTTTTTGCTAACAAYCAGGTGCTAGCCAGGCTTGTGTGAAAACCCAGTGTGAAGAGATTTGTGATTACTGGTGATGGTCAGCAAGAATCGTGCAAAAATTCTGTCTTTAAATGAAAAGTAGGTGATCACATTTGAGCATGCTGGAATGAAGTGTTTCTTACTCATATATACCTGTTGGTGGGCTGGCCTCTGCCTGATTTGAGTTGACTCTAAGAATAAATCAGCATCTGTWATCAGATTGCTTTCCTATTTGAAGTTCAAACCATACATAGTTCTCAGATTTAAAGGTGGAAGATGAATTTGAGCTTGAGAATGGGCCACAGTCACATCTGGCTGTCATTGCCACTGCAAATGTGCTCCACAATGTGGTTAATGCCCCAGTAGTCACAAGGGTTTTCCAGGGCTTGCCTTTTTCTTGTAGGATGTGGGCTTTYCCTCTGGACATTGCACTGCCACCTGATGAGAAATGGTAGCAGCTAAATGAGCTTTGCAGGGGTTAATGGTATTTTTAATCGACCTGCCTCCYGTCTAGGTGCCTGAGAAGAAAAATCTGCAGGAACTCAAGTGGAATTGAAAGGGTAATCCCAGAGAAGAGAATAGAAAGATTTAATTAATAGATTGTAAAACTAAAAACACTACTGTGGCCATCTGATCCTGTGTAACAGAGGTCACAGGTCTTCCCTGACTTAATTTATATTTGAACTTTATGTTTCTTTTTAAAACCTATCCAATGCTGATATAGGAGTTACTAGTGATGGAAAATCTTGCAGACACCTTTAAGCTGTGTCAGTGATTAATTTTCAATATTAAAAAAAAAGAGGCAGAGCTTTATTTTTGGTCTAAATTAGTCTGATTTCACCTTTCATGAATTTCAATTGTGAGCTGTTACAGAACATATTGAGTCAATTTCCATTCTTTTGCTCCTCTTCCAACAAAAGATATGGTTCTGTTTTCCTTGGGATGTTATTTTAAGGTCGTTGAGAAAGAAAATGAGAGAAAAAAGGAAAGGAAGAAAGAAACTAATGGTCAGTGCCAGTATAAGACTTGGGATTTCTTACTCTGACACTCTCCACTTCACCCAGCTGACAGGAATGATTCAGAGCCATGTTTTGGAACAGTGTTAAGCATGCACAATGCAGCCAGCATGCAGGAAACACTTAAAAGCAACTCTGCACACAGGTCCTTGTATTTCTCACGGATCCAGGCACTTCTGAAGACCCAATAACAACGCCTTGGTACTGAACAGTTCTTTCCCTCTTCCCTCCCCCCTGCAACTTTTAATCTCTCTGCCTCAGTTGCCCAAAGAATATCCAAATGGAAAATACTACAAGACTGGGAGATGTCTGTGTGCAGGAGGAAAAGGGACCATATGAGCCCCTAAGATAGAAGCAAGTGTTGGTTGGATCACTTCCGTATCACACTTAGAATCGCAGGATCTAAGAGAGTGATCTGTGATCTTAGATCACAGAACAAGCTGAGTTGGAAGGGCCCCCCAAGGATCATCCAGTCCAGCTCGTGACCCTGCACAGCCCCATCCCCAGAGTCACCCCCTGTGCCCCAGAGCAGTGTCCAAACACCCCTTGAGCTCTGCCAGGCTGGTGCTGTGACCAAGGCCCTGGGGAGCCTGCTCAGGGCCCAGCCACCCTCTGGGGGGAGAACCTTTTCCTGATACCCAACCCAAACCTCCCCTGMCACAGCTTCAGGCCATTCCCTCAGTCCTGTCACTGTCACCACAGAGCAGGGATCAGTGTCTGTCCCTCCTCTTCCCCTCAGGAGGAATTTGTAACTGCACTGAGGTCTCCTCTCTGTCTCCTCCAGGCTGAACAGACCAAGTGCCCTCGGCCTCTCCTCACACGGCTTCCCCTCCAGGCCCTTCACCATCCTCGTGCCCTCTCTGACAGTTTAATGTTTTTGTTATCTTGTGGCACCCAAAGCTGCCCCCAGCACTGGAGGTGAGGCCGCCCCAGCCCCGAGCAGAGCGGGACAATCCCTCCCTTGCCCGGCTGGCCATGCTGGGCCTGCTGTCCCCAGGACAGGGATGTCCCTCCTGGCTGGAAATCTGAACTCCACAGCTCTTTCTGAGCTGCTGTAACCTTCTGCTCAACCATTCACTAGCTCTCTGCAAACCCCAAGGAGAAACATGACCACAGCCTGCAGATCCTCACTGCGGGTTTGCAATCTGCTCTGTGCCAGCAGAAAGGCTCTCCTGTGTCCCAGCAGGCTCTTTCCCCTGGCAGGTTCCCCTGCCATTCTTCCTGCTGAGGAAGGCTTCTAGCAGCTTATCATCAGGGCAGGCTACATTTCTTGGCTGGCTAGTGAATATTTGAACCTCAGCTCTCACTCCTGGGACCTGCAACCACAGATCTCTTCCAGGAGAAATCCCAAGTCTAAAAGCAGCACAACAGTGCTGATGTGGCCATTTTTCAGCGAATGAGCTCAGGTGTGACTAGATTGTTCCATTCAGGTTTGCTGATTTTCTCTCTCATTCTCTTTGCCTATTTTTTCCCTTCTTTCTCTTTTTCCCCCCTCTCTTTCATTCTTCAGAGTAAAATAACCTTGCTCTTGGATTTGAAGAACTCTTTTTAAAATTCTCTTCAAGAAGCTCCAGTTCTTCTAGTGAGAAAAAAGGGCTATAATATTCAATAGAGATTTTGTGATTCTGAGGAATACTTCTTTGACTAATCTGACACTATGATTTCCAATTTAAATACCAGAAACTAATCTGAAATGAAGACATTTGTATGAATGCTAGATGGTAGATATTTTCAGAAAGAAAGAAGTTTAATATGAAATATAGAAATTGTTTAGAACAGAATGRCCTTAGTATGAATCTGGTAAAAATCCAACATGAATGAGGATTAGAAAGTAAAGTAATTTATTTTTCTTTCTCTTCATTTTTCAGTCTGAAAGGAATGCTGCTTTTATAGGTTTTAACATAGCCGTTTCATTTATCTGAGTTGTGCTACCATGACAAAAATAAGGAAAAAGATGTTTAAGCTTTTTTTTTTTGGCCAGCTCTTGTTGTGAACAACCTTTGACCATGTAGCAGAACAAACTATTGATTTTTGACTGCTCTGGTTTGTCAAAAACAGTGCATCTATTCTGTTTCTCATCATGTATTTTAAACCCAAATTAGGTTTGGGGTTAGTTTTGTGGGCCCAACTAACAGTTCCCCATGTACTCAGAAACACCTCAAATCCTTCTTAATTTTCTTGGTCCCTCTTGACTACTCAGAAAAAGGTCTTGTTTTTCTTTCATGGGAGCCTTGCTTGGGAATCAGTWTTAGGAGGAAGGTCTGTCTTTTTATTCAGCTCTCAGCTGGAGACCAGTTGACTAATACTGCAAGACAGTATTAATACTTTGCTGTCAGAGCCTGTCAATCCAGAGAAAGCAAGYCTGACTCACTGGAAAATATCCCCATGAGAAAGAGCCTTTCACAACCTCCTATCCCAATGCATGGAAAGATAAATGCTARGGTTCAGATTTTCCCTCCAGAGACTGTTCTTCAGGAAAAGTCAAAACAGACACATGCTCAAAGTAGGCTCAATAGATTTTACAAGATATGACATAAACGACAAAGAATTTCTAGCAGTGGCTCTCTGCAGACAGATTTATGGAAGATTGAGGGTTTGAGGATTAAACTCTCTGTTGGCTGGTGTGAGACAACCTGATTATTCTGTCCAGCTGGAGAAGAGATGAGTAGCAGGGTCCATCTCAAGAAAATGAATCTATTTAAATGATGCAAAGCTGTCTTCAGCTGGAAGTGTCAGGGTGACACTGAACATAAACACTCACGGATTGTGGCTTGCATTGATATTCTTAAGTGAACAAGAGGCGTCAGGAAAATGGTACCAGGTGTTAAATTCATCACCTCAGAAATGGAACAAAGTGAGCAAAAAATAAATTGAAAGGATGACTGTATAGGAAGGAGCAGGCCTTCAGCAAGGTTTATCCAATATGCAAAATGAAAATGACTACTACCTTTATTTCAATTAAATATTTTTTCATAAAGGTATAAATAAAAAGCCACTGCTGGCTTTTATTTTTCATTTTCACTGGAAGTCACGCAGCCAAACAGATCTCTGCTGGCGCCTAGAATATTCATGTGGAGAGGAAGGAGGATGGAAGGAAAGGATGGGAAAAATTATGTGAGCAAAAATAAAAGGGGAAAAATCCAGTATAATGGCATTTTAAAAAGATGCAGATGAAATTTAAACTTAGCTTCAGATGACTTGCCTTTTTTGTGTTTTAAATTATTTAAGGAAACCCATCCTGGAAAACAGGAATTAATTCTTTGTACAAATTTCCTAAGTGTCACCTGATAGAATGTCTAAAGTGTAGTTAATCCATGTACACAGAACCAGAAGATTCTAAGGAGAAACACATTTTCTAAAAAGTAATGCTGAGGGTCATGTCCGGAASATATTTGTACATCTTTTTATTTGTAGCACAACTGCAGGCAGAACTGACCTAAATCAATATCAGGATGTTAATATTGATAAGTCTTGTCTAATTTTTGCTTCTGTGAGTAGTCCTGATGACTTCAGTGTGGTGGAGGGTAGTGAATCTGTTTTCCTTCTCCAAACCATGCAACTCCCTAAATACAGGTGTGGGCTCTTCTCCCTGATGTTCCCTCTCCTGCAGATTCCCCAGCAGGGACTGCTCCTCCAAGGATCATCCTGGAGGCCCCCAAAGGCAGCATCATCATGTGATGCAATCTGGACACCTCTTTTCTCTGGCTTGTTCCCAGAGTGGCAGCATCACTAAAGGTGATGTGCATGGCCCTGCTGTCCCTGTGCCAGCCTGTCCCTCTCTGTCCCATGTGGGTTTCCATTTGGCAGCTGCCTTTACCCCCTAAGAGATGGAAGAGTTGCAGATTGATGGGAGAGTTGAATTGCTTTTGGACAAGCTTAAAACTCCTACAGTATTAATGTCTGTTATTGTTTTGGGGGTCTTAGGTGCCTCTAAATACCACTTTACCMCCAGGCATGACCATACCTCTAAGGCTGAGGCAGCCAAAATCCCAGAGTTTTCACTCTCTGCTGCTGGGATTGGAGTGTCCTAATGATGTGTAAAAGGCAGCTGTCCCCAGGTCAACTTTCTCTGCAGCAAMAGGGGAAATGTAATGTGCAAGATTTCCTCCATGCACTTATCTGTGGGGAATGATGTGGAACGAAAATAATGAGTAATTTTTCTTTGGAAAATGATTTACTGACCGTAATTAAAATGCTTTGCTGTTACCTACYGCTTTTCATCAATTAACCCCAATATCCATGATGAAAAAACATTGGTATTCTTGTCAGCATTTTATAATTCAGATATCAAAATCTGGGTGTCATATGGGCAGAAGTCTTTGATTTTTTCAGCTGGARTTTAGGATTGCAGTGCTTCAGAGAACTGTGTCCAGCAATATGTAACTAAGGCCAAAGGCAAGACACAAGCTGTTTTAGGTTCATCATAAAAATCTCCAGATTTTCAACTCTTTGCTCATTCCACTCAACCATGCTAGCCCTCTGAAGTGCTAGTGGTGCGGAAGGAAGAGGATGCTTTATGATCCTTGATGACTATAATGTAGCACATAAAGCTCTAGGGTGCTTTCAAACTCACAGTGATCTTGTGGGGTGGAAAATTAATCACGCTGCAGCTACTAGGAGAATATATTTTTTTTTGTACATTAGCTGCTTGGGTCTTTTTCCAAACCAGAAGATGATAAAGTGCTTCCCACTGCTGGATGGAGACAAAAGACAGTGTAATCAACACAAGCAGTAAAATAAGCTGAATAAGCTTCTCTGGATTCCTGATTACTAATGTAATTCTTCTACAATCATTTTTGGCTCCAGAAATAAGAACCATTTGCAAAATAAGCAATTTTTTTTAAATGCCACAGTCAAATTGTTGCAAATGTTGGATCTCAAATCCTGATCTACCCTCTCAAACTTAGCTGCCAATCTTTCCTTACTACAGGATATTTATATAWTATATGTAAAGACAGCTAAATTTTTGGAAAGTGCATGGAAATTGCTCCCTGTGGTCAACATGTATCAGCAAATGCAGCTAAAATAAAATACAGACAGTGGTTTGAGGTTTCTTGAGACTTTTGATATTCCTAATGGAAAAAAAAACACCTTAGCTTTCTTCCTTCCACTTTTTTCTTGCAGATGATGTTGTCTTCTTAAAGTAGAGTATTCATACAGCAAATTTTGGGGGATTTTATGGTCCTGGATTCACCATGCATAGCATAATTCATAAATGCTGCAGGTTCATACTTGCAGGATTTATTTTCCAGCTGAAAACTTGCCCTTACCTAAATGAGGCCCTCTGAGGTTTCTGACATGSCTGTTGTCTCTTTGTAAGCCCTTTTCACTCCCTGTTCCAGGCTACAGCCTGGGGTTTCAAATGGTCTGAGCAAGGTCAAGCTTTGCATTTTCCACCTTGGTGTCACTGCATCACTGAAGGGATGAGAAGAGGGAAATTGTGTAGTTGTACTCTGGTTCTGTAGTGCAGCCACCTTTTCCTCACATTGCACAKCTGCCACGTTCTTGTAACCTGTGGGTCAAAACCCAGGTCAAAACCTGATTCTGAACTTGGAGGGGAAAATAWTTTTCTTTGAGTAGCAGCAGCCTTCACCTAYGCAAGTGCTGTTTCTTAAGACAAGAAAGGAAACAGCTGCAAAACAATTGATATTTACCTGTTCTTTACCTTTCAGCAATGGAAGAATCTTTCTACCCTAATTTAAATGAGAGTTCTATAGTATATAGTATCTTCTAATTGCAGCTTTTCAGTCTGAAGAAGCTGCTGCACATCATCATCCCTCTCCACTCTCTGGCACCAGACTACTTCCACTGCAGTCTCCTACTAAGTGGGAAAATTGGAAGTTCAACAAGAATAACTTAAAAATAGAAGGAAATAAATGATCATGAAATGAAAGGAGTGCTGAAAACACACTCAGAAAACCCTGATGTTCATCATTAGGCTTCTCAGCTCTTCCCGTGCAAAGCTGCAGCATTTGCTAGAGTGTGCTGAGAAGCTGTGTGCAAGAGAAAGGTCAAGTATAATTGTGAGGGTTGGCGCCTTCTCAAAGATTCTCATGAAATATTTTGTCTTGCAAGTCAGCTGTTTCCTGACAAAATCTGGGCACAAGCCTTGCTAGCCCACTGCTCTACCACAAATTTAATTTGGAAGCTCATAAGACAGCTTAGTAAGGTGAAAAAACCCTGAATCATTGTAGTAATAATATTTTATGGTAATTTTTCATTATTTGCAGAATAGTTTAAGTTGGAAGGGACCCTAAAGTTCATTTCTTCCAAGACCCTGCCATGGGCAGGGACACCTTCACATAGACCAGACTGCTCCAAGCCCTATCTAACCTGACCTTGAGCACTTCCAGGGATGAGGCAGCTTCTCTGAGCAATCTGCTCCAGTGCCTCACCATCCTCACTCTCAAGAATATCTTCCTTATAGGCAATCTAAACCTAATTTCTTTCAGTATAAATTCATTACCCGTTGTYCTGTCACTATGAAGCTATGGAAGTCTTGAAATTGCTACTACATGGCTTATTTTTACCATGTAACAGGTCCTGTATACTTTCCAGAAGTAAAAAATGTATTTGGAGTTGAGTAAAGATGCTGTAGCTCATTGCGATCRCTGTATTTTTAGAAGTAAGCACAGTGTAAGCGCAGAGTCTTGTCCACGGCCTTATAGTTACCTGTGTTTATTCCCATTATTAAGTATAAGTGAGTCAAAATGAAATTTATACTTTATTAATTATAAATTAGTCAAATGCCAAAGTCAAATGGCACTCTACCCCAGTGCCAGCTCATTTGGGAAACCTCTTTCATTGTGGTATCTGACCCCCTAAATATTCAGACCCAGATGGAGCAGTAATATCCTCACTCAACCCTTCATCTGCTCACTGAAATGTGATAGCTTTGGTAGGTTGGTGTAACCAACTGAGTTCTCACTGGGGTAAATTTCCAGCTGTGTGTGGTTCCTGAGCAGTTTCCAGTTCTCCCTGGGAAGAGGTGCCCCCATTTTCTGGTGTTTCCACAGGAAAGTGGATCTCTGTGGAAAGTCCTCAGTGGAGGGGGGAGGGAACTGCCAATTAGAGTGAAATCCAGGGAGGATTTGGGTTATGAAGATGGCATTCAATGACATTAGTGCAAGGCATAAGCAAGTGCAGAGGATGGAAGCCTCTTGTGGCTCCAGTGGTGGCTTCTGTTGCTCTCCCAACAGATGTTTAAAAAACCCCAAACACAGCAGGTTCCATGGATAGAGCAATGGGAGTAAAGCTCATGGGAGASTAAAAAAGCTTTCCTTACCAAACATGGGTCAGTGTCTGGACTCATGCAGGATTAAATCCCCTTCCAGATGCAAATCAGTGTTGCCATTAAGTGGTATTCCCAGAAGCACAAGGAGGATAGAAGAAATACTGAGAAGCCTGAGGATGGATGCCCAAAGATGAGGATGGATGCTGTGCTGTGGAAAGTATTTATTTTGCTTGAAATGCACCTCATCAGCATGACCCTGATCTTCTCTCTAGTCAACATTTTTACCTGTTTTCCCTCCAGGTATGCACTGAGAAGTACCAACAGTGATGTTGGAATGTGAGGCAGAGAGAAACTTGATCAGCAGCATGTGCTTCTGTTCTCCTGGTCCCATCCCTGTGGCATCTTCTGTCTCTTCCCTTTACTCCATACAGATGCAGAGATGTTGAATGGTCCTGGAGATAGGACTGTGGGTTAAGGGATTTGTCATTAAGGGCTCTGTAGAACAGAAAGGAAGACTTTGAGACATTGCAGACCATCTTTTTTAATTTCTGCTGTCTCCTGGCGGTGAAGCAAAGTAGAATGCCAGTAAATAACAAGATTCTGCAGCTATTTGTATTTCAGTGACACAGAACTTTTCCTTCAAAGTTGCTTAATAAGCCATTTTCTTTTCCCCTGCTTTTGCTGTGACAGTATATTGAATTTCTTTTCCTCCCCACTTTCAATTAATGCAAGATGAGCCTTTTTTCAAAGGCCTTGTGGGAGTCAGGCACCCATCTTTCATCAATTTTCCATCTGAGCTGGCACCAAATTTACTTAGACAACTCTTGAAATCTCACCCGTAGAGTTTGATGGTCAACTAAAGAGTCCTTATTGGAAACTATGATTATTGCAAAGGTTACTGGCAATAAACGTTACTTTGTTACGCCTGTGACGTTGGTGCAGTTGATTCATTAGAATAATGACACTCTTCACCTAGGTAGCACTTTTCATCTGAACTGAAGGCTCAGAGTCAATATTTCCATTTTCCTGGTGTTTCATATAAATCTCTGCATTTGTCATTGACAAATGAAAGAGCTTCAGAAATGTTTTCCCCATCATTTGTCTCCTGGAACATAAAACAAACAAGGAAACCTCGTGTTGTATCACAAAGAATTGGAAAAAAAAAGTGKTTTTTTGGCTCAGAGAACTTAGTGATGGCAGATATGATGAAATAGCTGGGGGACACGCTGGGCCCCAAATCACTGTGGGGGAAGGCATCAGTGCATGGACCAGGATGCCCTTTGTGGGTCCTGGGGCATTGTGTGTGGGCCTTAATAGCATGGCCTGCCCCTTGCCTTTGCAGTGCTCTGGGACGCAGATAATGGGGTTTTGCTCATGTGCTCTCCAGCATTCACTCAAAATCAGCATGTAACAGTGAATCATTGTGACATGATGTTCCTTTTTCAAGCACTGCAAGAGAGAGATTTTCCAGAAAGAGTTCAGTTTGTTTTCTTTTATGTGTGATGGGAACCACACTTGGTATTTGCACTGTTTTAACATTTCCCTGCAACAGCAGCTGTTCAGGCTTTCATTACTTGTGAATCAAACATCTCTGACACACTCCTTTTTCAGGCAGAATGCAGGTAAAAGAAGGAGTAAGTGGAGGAGAAGATCTTTGGGTAAAGATTGTCAGAAGTACTTCTCATGCCACCTATGCTGAGTTTTCCTTTTGCACAGCAAAAACCACAGGATTTTCATTATGGGTTACTGTGTAAACAAAATTAGTAAAATTAACATATGAGCCTAAAACCTCTTTTTTTTTTTTTTTT
>JACDOX010000014.1:1756499-1859559 GCA_014549065.1 Cardinalis cardinalis
CAACACATAATTTAATCTGTTTGTTGATGTGTCTAAAGCTGTAAGAACTGCATGTGCTGGAAAGTGCACAGACACACAGTCCAGAGACAAAACCCAAAAGTTTGGGAGGGAGGCAGAGCACTTTGTTTTATCATTTGAAACTGTATAGAAAAATAGGTTGCAAACTCTGGAATTAATATGAAAAATATTTCCCAATATTTCTGGCCAGTTGAGTCTGTTTCCCCTTCTGTCTCTCACTTTCAATGTAAAAAAGAAAATGTGATGTCACAGAAGTAAAGGYTACAAGAAAACCACAAAGTAAAGTAAAAATATACATAATTAAAAGCATGCCAGTGAATGGCTGTTCTGTGGTTTCTGTAATGTGGACCCCATAGGAGGATGCAGTGTGTGACACTCTGAATGCAGTTACAATTTTGGAGCTCTTTTTCCCTAACTCCAGTGATGTGTCCTCAGGGCAAAAGATATTCTTCCCAAGGATGGTTTAAAAACATTTAATGGAGTTTTTCCATGAGAAGAGCTACAAAAAATACCCTTCAATAAAATGAGCRTAGAGTTCATGATGGGATGCTCTTACTGAAAAGAGCCTCCAGCAACAACAACAAACACTGGCTGTAGAGTCAGAGATGAATAGAAGCTCTTCAAAAGCCTAGAAAAATAAAATCATTCAAAGACTAATGGGTCATATGAACCTTAGCTGCTTGCCATGAACTTGCATTGCATGTCTGATGTTTTTAAAAAACTACTGCTGCTGTTGCACTATTCCATGGTTGTAGATCTCTTCTTCCAGCTATGCTCTGCAGAAATTAGATTTGTACCTATCTAATCCACACATTGCCATTGCCACACTTACTTCAAGGAAGGCAAGCTGTAAATTCTAAAAATTTTCCTCATTTTAGTCACAGTTTTTAGAACAAAAGAAAAGTGCTATGAGAAGACAGGTGCTTTCTTGCAAGGTATCAGAAGTGGAGAAGGGACATGGTTTCGTGATGGCTTTGGCATTATTGGGTTAGCAGTTGGATTTGGTGATCTTAGAGGTGTTTTCCATTGATTTCCAATTGATTCTATGATTCTATGCATAAAATGTGTGAATGCACATATAAACACATAAATAATATGGATGTGTAGGGAAATTTGCCTTGATCCTTGCTTTGAGGCCACCCTTACGCCTACAGCCTTGCAGCTAAAAGGGCGGGCGTAACCAAATACAGAAAAATGCTTTTTCTGCTACAGAATAAACTGAGGAGGAAACAACTCAGAGAGTTTATTTTCCCTCCCTGATTTCAGTTTTTCCTTTGAAATGGAAAATCCTTTGATAATCAAGTCATGTTTGGAAGATAAAAAGGGGAAAGGAATATTTCATCTTTTGTAACTGGCGAGAAATAGTGGACTTTCATTCARAGTTTTCCTGTGAGGGAGAATCATGGTGGCGTGGCTGTCCTCTGTGAGATGACTTGTTGGGCTACTGCAGCTTATTCTGGAAATGATCTACTCAATGAGGCTGGACCAGCGAATGGTCAATTTTGTGGTGGTTTTCTGGGGGGCAGTCATGATATGCTTCATGCTCTCCTAACATTGTTTTACCCTATTGAATGGCAGTTTTTCTGAAAAAATCCAAAGAACTTATTTTAAAAGCAAATATAATTTAGCCTGAATGGAAAGGAAAAATATCTAATGTCCTGGCTTATTCCTTTTGATCCACCTGGGCATCAAAGGGCAGAAAATGTAGTTTCTGGCCGTATGTTACACACGTAGATTTCTGATGTAAGTGATGCCTATGACAGGGAAAGGAGTTCATCTGGCTCCATGAAGTCTATTAGAGGTATTGTTGTGCAGATCTATTTTACCTGGAAAGCACATTAGTACATGGGTGGAGATAGCTCAAACTTTTGGAATCAAATATGCAAACAACAGAATTTTATTCGGAACTCATTCTTCTTCTGCACATTGGAATATTTTAAGTTTTCTTAGCACATTGCCTAATTTTTCCAGCATATACTCAAACACCCTGCATGAAATGGAAGCTGTCTTTGCCTCTGTCACAAGCACTGGCTTCATGGACATTGGATGAAAGCTTTGGCCATGGCTGCTTAGATGCATATTGCTCCATTTTTGTTTGTCCTGGTTAGTTTTGTATCTTCTGGTATCTTTCTCTGCTCATCTGAAAAAGATCTTTCCAGCTCAAAACAAGCACTGTTGTGCAATTTCTTGAGAGTTGATCTGTGGTAGTTTGGAGGGGACAGGGAGCAGTTTCACAACATTGACTAGAAACAAACATGCACATCTTTTAGCTTTCTGACCCCTTTATTGGAAAAGTTAATCTCATCAGAAAAAATGCACAGTATCTTTTCAAAATAAAACAAATGTTCCTGAGCCTGTTGTTTGGTTTGTTTTTTGTTTTTGGAAATGGGTGTTACACACAGAGTTACAGAACTGAAATGTCTTATGTGATGTCTGATGCTTTCAGAACATTTGGGAGTTGAGGTGAACATGTGTGTCTGCTTTGCATAGCAGACAGTTCACAGAATGTTGCATTTATAGTTAGAGAAGCAAATAAAACTTCACCAACAGCTCATCAGGATCTTGGTTATGGATTTGCAATAACCTCCAAGACAGTGAAGGATTCTGACTTCCTGCAATGCCATTGAACTCTTGTCAGTCCACTCCATCCTGCAACAAATTTTAGGAGTGCAGGAAGTCAGCAGTGGCTCTTCTTGAGCTTTTTATCATTAAGTACATGTTTCCTAGAGGGATTCAGGAGTGCAGCAGGATTGAACTCTTGTGACATTTCCTTGACTTGTGCCATCTTTTGCTCAGTATTTGATAATCCTCAGTTTTTATCAGCTACAAGAACTTCCTGTGGCACTTTCACAAATAAACCACAGTTCAGYTGTAACTGGCAGATGTAGAAACTCTGTGCAGTCCTTAAGTACCCTTGCCTTTTTATTTCAAATCTTTAAGAATTTGACTGGTAGACTTTTGTATACAGAGAAAGCTCCAGGTACTATAATCAACATTCTGTGAGTGTGGGTTTCTGAAACAGCTGTTTATGTGGATAAAGTGTTTGATAAGTTACCAGGGACAGTTTATGGGTGGTGTTTGCGCTCTCTACACATTGTGCTGTTCAAACAGCCCTTGACTTCCAGCCAACAGATGGAGAAGTCATTAGCCATCAGATTTGAAGAACAGTTGCTTTCCGTGTTTACAAAGTCCTGTACATGATCTGTTTGTTGACAAATTGTAAACTGAATGGGAAATGTCTGATKTCTTCTCAATGCAACTTACGTAAAACATTGCAGGAGTCAGCCTGGGGTTAATTTAAAATGCTGCAGGTTTTGTCCASCACAGGGTTGAGGGCTGCAGCAGCTGGCTGAGAGGGACACAGATATGTGGTGAGAGAACAGGAGCCATCTGGAACAACAGCCCAGGCCACTTTGTGACTAGGACACAAAGTACATCCTCTAAAAGCACATTTCTGAAGTCAATAACCTTAATAGGCATAAGAATAGCACCCCAGGTACGTAAATCTCACTAATCTCTAGTCTAATTTATGCAGTGCTCAGCTCAGACTTGGCAGAGTTGTTGGGATAATAATTTCTCAGAAGGAAACCATTGTGGACAATCTCTAGAAAGTGTTCTGATGTGTTATTGACACCAAATTTGGCATTGCCCTATTTTTTTTTTTTCTCATTGCCTAGATTCCTCAGCACATAAACACATCATCAAATTAATCCCAGCATTAAGGGCTTACATTAGAATGGTATTGGCTCATTGTTTGTAATTTATGAGTAAAGAGTCACCAATAGTTTGCWACATTTCCCTGTGCTGTAATAATGCATTCCACTTTCTGAACTACARTCCTGGGGCAGAAGCTGGTTATTGCAGAGCTAATGTTGTGTCAAGGTATGCAATGGGTTGACTTGGTAGAGGTAAATCAGTTCAGATRAGAATGACTTCATCAGATGCTTTTAGTTATTTACCTACTTTTACATTTAGAATTATTTTTCTGTTAAAAAAACCCATGAGAGGGGAGAATTTTTTAAAGATTTAAATAGGTCAGGTAATTTCCAATATGACTCAAACATCTTATTGTTCCACTATAACTTCCTTTGTAATACCCACAGATGTGACTGTCTCAGTCTTTTTGCMTGCCGGGATCTCCAGGTAATTATTTGTGCAAAACATAACAGAATGGTTGGCTGAGGCAGGTACAGTTGGGAGACGCAAGTTTTAAGTATCTTACAAAGGGGCATTTCAACACTAAAGAGGTCATGTATGGTACAGCCTGGCTTTGAATCACCACCAAATAACAGAAGTGGAATATCACCCTGCTCATCACAGTGTCCACACAAAATACCAGGCAGAAAACAGCCTGGAATTTATCACTGGTTTTAGAATTTTTTTGCAGATATTTCTGTACCTTCCAAGCAAAATGTACATGACTGCATTGCTGTAAACATGGATTTACCTTCCTCAAATAAACTAGAAAAGACCATTCTGCTTTTCATGGGTGTTACATGTTTGTTCAAAGGAAAGTAAGTCACAACAAAAAGCTCTTCCTTTTTCCCTTGACAGTTTTTTCAGAAGCAGGACCCTGCAACATCTTGGCAAATATCACTGAGCATTACATTCTGAGTACTGTGATATCAAAAGAAATTGGTGGGCATGATAGTCAATTAAAATCCAGAAAGAACTAAAATATTACAGAGACAGAGATGTATGCATAAAATAATTTTCCATTTATTAAAAACCACATTTTCTAAATGTGATTGTCAGAAAGTTTGATCCTGATATTTCCCTGCTGAGGTCAATGAATACTTTTTTACTTGACACATGAGCAAAGCCTCAGTCAGAAATAACCTGTCTTTTCTCTCTCTCTCCATAAATATACATACACACACTTACCTACCCACATGAAAGGGATTAAGAGCACAGATATTTAATCATTGCCTTGGACTCCTAGTGACATGACAAAACTTTTTAATATCTTTTTTTCCAGTCAGAAGCACAACCCCAGATACGCACACCCCATTTTCCATTCAGTCATGAGCCATCATTTATTTCTGAAAAGTGAGTGCAAAATGCTATCAGCATGAGAAACAAATTTCTAATTTCTTCACGTAGGCATGACATTATAAAGCATAAGGAAATGGAAAAGCAGGCCCTCTGTGTGGACAGAATCAGGTTTATAGATGCTGTTCCCTCTTGTGCCAAGTTTTTCTTGTTGTATTTCTCAGGTAATTAAGTTTGCTTATAGGTAGCCTTGTTCCTTTTTCCTCCTGTCCCCTTTTTATAGTGACTGTGCCCTGAAATCCCACACTACACAGAAACAGGTATCAGGACTGCTACACCTCTCTTACAAGTGAGTGAAAAATTGAGATGTTTGCTATCCATGTGAGCTGAATTTCTGGTTTCATGCTCATGACAGCCTCTTAACACAGGGCAAAGGACTTTCTCTGGCTGGTCATAAGTAGTCTCAGGGTTTTGGATCTGTATCTTCAGCACCTCTTTCTTAATGTACCCTGTGGCCACAGGCTGACACATCACATCCAGTTCTGCAAAAATGAACAGTTGGAGAACCGACTAAGGTAACATTTTTAAGTCAAATGTGTTTCTTTATTTAATAAAACAGTGTTACATGGTCATATTTCCAAACTAAACTTCTCACTTTGTGAATATTTCTATCCAKACCTTTGGAGTCAACATTACTTTTCTTATACATCTTAAACAAACACACTCTAAAATTAGGAGAAGTTTCTGATTTGGACCTATTACTAACTAGACAGAATCTGCCACCATACTTTTTTCTTAAAAAATAATTTTAAAATTACTAACCGTGGAAAAATTTTGTTCATGTTTCCTTCCTCCTTCATTTCCTCCTAAACCTCCTGGTTCAAACAGAAGATCCTTCTGCTAATCCTTGTGTTGTTATATAAAGGAATTAGGCAATATTCTGTGGGCATAAGAGGTATAGGAAACTACCCAGATCTTAGCCCCACGTAGTGCTGAGTGTTTCAGCCATTATCCAGCAAAGCACTTAAGCACATATTTAACTTTCAGCACCTCAGGAGGCTCATTCATATCAATGGGTTTACTCAAGAATTTGTGCGGTTTAGGGCAAGAACTCTCAGCATCCTGCTGAAGGAGGAGATCAGGATGTGAGAAACTAAGGGCAGACTAAGAGCAAAGACCTGCTTATCTCCTGATCCCGGAGGTATTCTGATATTTTATGAGGAAAAGTGTGGGAGCCATGAAGTATAAGCCTAAATAATTTGCTCCTTTTGATTAGGAGTTGTGCAAGGGTTAACGAGGATTATTGCTGCTCCTGGGAGACGCTGCAACACATAAAAAATGGCAACAAAGAGAAGCCTGTGTTTGAATGGCATTGACTTGGAAATACAAAAGGAAAAACTGCAGCTCCACTGAGCAGGGTGGGGTAAAGAATTGAAAAGGATGAAAAAAGTCAACTTCTCTTGACGTGATATTCAACTATATTTTCCCCAGGAAAAATAAAATGTAATTTATACAGACTTTTGAACAAATTGAAACCATATACTGAAAATTGACTTATGTTTTTATGGAAAGAACAGAACACATTTAACAAGCACTACCTAGAGCCAGGAGCCTTTCACTATATAACTTGCAGGGTGTTTTAGTTATACTGAGGTCAGAATGTCTGTTTCCAGCTTTAATCAGCTAATTCAAGATTATATTCAGTCTGAAAAAAATCTAATAAGTATTTTTTTCTTAGATGGCTTGTTCTTTTCCAAATATGAAATAGAAATAAACCACAATATATCCCTAGATTTTTAAGAAGCTAGCTTATATTTATGAAAATATCCTTGAGTACATTAAAACAAAAAAGATAAAACTACTTATTTGGGTAAAATGCATGTTTGAATTTTAGAGTTTTACAAATTCCTTTTAACTACTGTATTTGAGCCAGATTTTATGTTGTATTTGATTGCTTTGTATTACAAAGAGATGGTTAAAAAAGAAGGCAGCAGTCCCTTAAAACCATGTGTGGCCAGCGGGGGTTCCTCACTGCAAGACCTGAGCAATAATCTGTCAGTTGTTAGTGGGTATTTTTATTATGCATTTTCAAATATTGGCTCATTGGTAGCAAAAGTGAGAGAGTTAGATGTATATGACTTCTGTGTTTTTTTCCATGCTGCTTCTACAAATTGCAGTACTTGTGCTTGTTCCCTTATATGGAAAATGAATTCAAAGAAGAGAAAACTGAGTGGATTCTTCGTTGATATGGCAAATGCAATGCGAATTCATAATGATAAATACATTTTACTTGAGACAGGCACTGGATGAAATGCAGAAGCAGGGTTTGACATTGGGACTGAAACTGGACCGTGTTCCCTTCCTGTGTTGCTCTAGGATGAGGAATCACTCTTATTTTTTGCTTTTGTTATTCCAATGCATCATGATTTGTTTGTTCATTCTTGAGCAATAGAGCATTTTCAGCCAGAAGAATGGAGAATGCAACTGGCTCATGAGTGCTGATGGCCTCCAGAGAAGCTGAAGGATTGGTTTGAAAAGTYGTCAGACAGAGGGGAGAATTTGAGTCAGGCTCTTCCATATCCAGGTTCTGAAGTATCCCTTAACTCAGGGGGTGCCTTTCTGCAGGTTTGGAAAAGAGGAAAGATTTAGGATGTGCTCTTAGGCATTCATTTTTTTGCTCAGTTCTGGATGGTTCCGCTTCAAAAACTTCACTCTTTTGAATCTCATTTTGAGATGTTTAATACTTCTCTGGCATCACTTTGAGACTCCAGTCACCTAATGCGGGGTTGTGAATGTGGCTTGCCAAAATTTTTAGATATATGATGCTTCATTACTCTACCTCATAAATAATTTTGTGGCTCTAGCTCAAATACACTACTTTTTTCTTTTATGCATGGTGGTTCACTGAGCTGAATGTTATTTAAGAGAAGCAGCATGGGCAGGATACCTCCTAAGAAATAGATTGAATCAAAGTACCATTTGAGAGTAATGAAGATGCCCAAGAGTGTTTTATATTTTGTAATTAAGATATGTGTTTAGTCAGGTTAGTCCCAAGGTATCCAGAAGGATTGGCATATCTTCCAGTTGCTTTCTGCAGATCTAAATTTTCATCAAATGTTTGAGTCTTTGTGCTGAAGACCCAACATTTTTATTACCCACTTAGGCATGGAGAAAGTACAACAGCCCCTGCTGAAGCACACCTACAAATGTGCTCCCACTATCTAAAAATAAGGATTTTGGTGTGACTCAAGGGAGACTGGCCTCAGAGAAGCCCCACAGCCATCACTCCATGTGTTTAAATCCCCAAATTATTCATAATAATTTCCATCCTGTGACTGGGTGGCAGCCACTTGGCTGGATGTCATTCAAATGCAGGGAGACAATGCAGCTTGGGGAAGCTGGACTTGAGACAGTAAAACTGCCCAAAACACCCAAATATGTAACTTGGGTGTCCAATTATATTAGCAAATTATAATGGCTGGAGCTTGAGATGGTGGAAAAAAATACAGATCAAATTTTCTACCTTCTAAAATGACACTCTTCTACTTCATGTTAGGTTTTCCCACTTTTTCCTTTTTTCTTCCCCTTTAAATTCTCCAAGTAGTAAAGCCTTAAAAGGGTCATTGAAGTTAAGCCTTATCAGTCTTATCTTTTGTTCTATTGAATGACTGTACTGCTGAACCTCATCTCCACAGATAAAACCCTCTACAACCACAGAGATGATTTATTTTCATTTTTCTTCTGTCTGAAACAATTTTCTTCTATGGGTTTATTCCCTGCCTTTGGAACATGACCTAAGGTCCATAACACTTGAAATTAATAAAGCCTGGTTCAACATAAACTGTAAATTCTGGCTTGGAAAAAAAAGAAAAAAAACCCCAACAAAACACAACAGTAAAAGAAAAAAAGACAAAAAACCCCACACAAACAAAAAAAGAAAAATAACAAAAAACCCCACACAGGCAAAAAACTATCAAATTGTTCACTCCACAAACAAGAAAATGGCATTATTGCCAGCGTTTATTATATTACTGTGACTAGTATGATTTTCATTGTCCATGCTCCTAAAAGGAAGGAGATAGATAAACTTGTGTTAAAAGAGATTTATTTATAGTCTTCCTGTTTGCTCAAAAAGTCTCAAAATTTGACCTCAATATGCCCTAAAGACTTTAGCCCAGGAAATGAAGTGTCCTCATGTATATATATTTTTAGATTTCATGGCTTTCAGCTTCACTGCAGGAATTTTGGGGTTTTGCTTAGAGTGTTTGAGTGCTTGAGGTTAGCAGCACTACAATGACTAATAAACTCATGGGTTTTTCTAATCAGCAAAATATAAGATTACATTCAAACTAGAAATCCAAGTGTAAAGGATAAAGAACAGATGTATTTSACATACTGTTTTTTTCTTCCTTCTCACAAATCATATTTTAAAATACTTCACAGAATTAAAAACACAGAAGAAATTCTCGTCCCAGCCCCATTTAACTGAGAGCCCAGGGAAATAGAAATTAAAAATACAAGACATGTGACGACCTCTGAGGTTAGAAATGTGATCAGGGATCATTGAGACATAAAAATAAGGAGATTATGGGTGCAAGAAAGTTATATGAAATAACATATTAGAAGATGTTCACATTCAACAGGGCCTAGACTCTATAAACAGGGAGAGACCACAGAACTGAGGTCAGAGAAGGTGACAGCTACATCTGTGAGGAAATCTTGTCAGCAGTCAAGGCTGCTGGTTTGAAGAAAAGGCAAATAAAAAAAATGGGATTGGCAATTGTTACTAGATCATGGGATGCCTCCTTGTGACTGGGGTGATGCAGTCACAGCATTGTTTGTTGGGCAAAATGGATTCAAAAACCATTTTGCTCTTGTGAGTGAAGACATGAACTGATGCTGCTACAGCCCAGGGATCCTGTCACTGTCACAGAGCTGTATTCTGCAGGACATACCTGGACATGTGGACATGTGACACACTCTCTTTACCCCAAGCAAAATGTGAGAGACAATGCATAAGCTCCAGTCTTGCTGAGGCAGGGGGAGATGAGTAACAAAAAATGATGGGAGGGGGTCAGCAGAGTGCACAGCACCAGGGACAGCCAGGAAGGGATTGGTCAGACCTTCTCAGAGGTTCTGTGGAGGGAATMACCTGAACCCCCAGCAGGGACAGGCAGAATCTCTGTTCATCAGGCTGGGAATTGGAGATTCCCAAGATGCTGAAGGCTCTGAGCTGATGGCTTCTGGCATCRGGTGGATAACTCATGTCCACTTGCAGATCTGAATATATTCAGTGCCATAACTTCAGATGAGGGACCAGGAGACCCTCAGGACCTTGCTCTTTCCAACAAAGCAGCCAAGAGTGGAGCAAGGAGGAAGCAGCAAGTGAGAGCAGTAGGCAAGTCCTGCTTTAGGGAGGGGGATGGAGGCCCCATCTGATGACCAGACCTGCTGCCTAGGGATGTTTATTGCTGGGAGTTCAGGTCTGGCACATTGTAGAGAGGCTGCCTAGGCCTGAATGGCCCTTGGATTATTATTTCCTGCTGGTCCTCCAAAGGGGCACCAATGATACTGCCAGGGGAGATCCAGACTGCTTCAAGCACGACTGACTAATCATCTGGAAAGCAGATTTGCAGAAAAAGACCCTGGTAAGAGCTGCATTAGGAAGATCATTGCCAGCAGGCTGAGAAAGGTGATCTTTCCTCTCGGCTTAGCACTGGTGAGGCACATCTGGAGTCCAGAGTCCACCATTGTGCTCCCCAGTAAAGGGAGACATGGGCATACTGGAGCGAGTTCAGCAAAGGTGAAGAAAAGTTCATTGGGATTGGGACATCAGACACTCAAGAGAGGCTGAATGAGCTGGATTTGTCCAGCTGGAAGAAGAGAAAGCTCACTGGGTGATCWTTTCAATGTGTAWAAATACCTGATGATGATGAAAAGAAGGTGGAATCAGAGTCTTTTCAGTTTTCGGTGCTGCACACAGAAAGGAAGAAAGGCCATGGGAACAAACAGAAGTATGAGAAACACCATATAATTCAAATAATGTTAWGGGTTTTGTAGATTGTGAGACCAGCTGAACATTGGAAAATGTTGTCCAGAGAGGTTGTGGAGTCTCCATCTTGGAGAAATTCAAGACCAAACTGGACATGGCCCCAAGCAATTTGCTTAARCTGATCCTGTTTGAGCAGGCTGGACTAGAGGATCTCCAAAGGCCCCTTCCCATCTCAGCTTTTCTGTGCATTTCATGCCTTGAAAATGACATTGATGACTGCAGCCAAAGATTTGTTCCCTTCTTAGTGTTCAAGGCCAGAAAATTTAGCATAATCTATAATCAGCTAATGGAAGTTCTTCAGGATCTGCAGGTACAAATAAGAGTTTTCTGGGGCAGTTTTCTAATTTTTTAATTGGAGAAGGTGATAAAAAGACTTCTTCAGCACATCACCTGATCCCTGTGCTGAAAGAAACTGATGGGAAAATTGGTATTGATAGAGAGGAAAGGGAGGGGAAAAGGCTTCAGAGCCTCATGGGGTGATGAAGAGTAAGGATTCTGCTTTGTTTTTAATGTTTTCTCTAAATCAGAATTCAGGCCAGATGTGTACAATGTGGACAGGACCACAGCCTCAGAATGATCCATGGTTTTGTGTCACCAGTGTGGAGGGGCCCTGGCTACCACTGCAAAGCATCTGCTTTCACCCATTCTGTGAAATCTGTGCTATTTCAAGAAAGCCTTAAAAATTCTTCATTTAGTTGTGCTATTTTCCCACAGCCATTGTAACAGGACAAAGTGATTAGAAGAATATTTAATAGTCCTGGTCCCCACTTCTATGGTATTAGCTATGTCTCACCACAGATTTATTTTTATTTTCTGCACAATGGGCTACAGTTTGGCTGAAAATATTTTACACCAGAATTTCTCTTGGATTTTTCATGAATGAGCTGAAGTATGTGAACAACAGAGTGTCTTTTGAGGCAAACATATTTTGTCAATTTTCAGCTGACATATTGTCTCATTCCTTTGCAGAGTACTGTCTCATGAAATCTGAAATGCTGTTGTTGATACTGACAGATGCCATAAGATTCTTATCAGTGGATAGACGAGTCATATGGATATGGTGGCTTTAGGGAAAAGAATTGTAAAGGTCTTAGCAGTGTAGTTAATTCATTTAATTGGGTTGAGCTGAGGAAAAAAAAAGCTCCAATTGAGTAACCTCATAGCATTTACAGAGCATGTTTCAAAATACTGATACTAGAAACAGACCTGTGCTTGATGAACTCCAGATGATACCACTGATGTTAATACAGAGAAACMCAGCATCCTCCCTCCTCCACCTCCTTCTCCTGCCAGAGGTAATCCAGAGATTCTTGCACTGTTAAAGCCATTATGACATATTTTGGAACTAGTCAATACAAAAATTATTCCTCTTCTCTTTCCTATGATGTTTACAAATGTATTTTGCAGTAGCTCTAAGTACAAGGCAGCTGGAAAACTTTCAGCAATTTATATAAATAAATATTGTAGGAAAAATCTTTGAAGYAGGAGATCACAAGTGAACACATCTGCTTAACAGAACTGAAAGCACAAAGGTTTGAGACCTTTCCCTCTGTTCTACTAAACAATTTTTTTTTAAATGCTTTGTTTTAATGTTTTACTCATCAACTTTTTGCATGTTTTTGTATTTTAACACTCACATAGCAAAAAGAATGTGTAGACAAACAAATGTCCAATTTTTCTTGGTAGCAGAAGTATCTTGGCTCTTATTTATTGATGTAGCATAAATGTTATCTTTGATACCAAGGGTTTCATTTACTTTTGACCAAATAAAGCCTTTAGGAGAAAATGCTTAAAAAAAGATCTTTGGTCCTTTAGTTTCAGTAATGAAAAAAGCTTTTGAAGGTATTGTGGACTAGAAAGTTCAATATAATACCCAAGAATTTTACCTTGCTTTACAAAGAGTCTCTCTTGATCAAAAGGATGGAGCACATGAATTAAGAAGTCTTTTCCATCTTAAAATACAAAGATTCTGCCATTCATTCTATTCATAGCACAGCCTGAAACCCTTTTCATTATTATCCAGTCAGTAATGCTGAAAAAAACCATCCTTAAGCCTAATGATCTTGCTCAAATATTTTTTTTTAGCTGAGGAAAGGATGAAATAGACAAAATCAAAGAAAATTCAGACTTCAGTGAAGATTTTCCCCATAGGGGAAATAAAAGAACTATTTTATAATAACTTTTCCTCCCTTTTTTTTTTTGTGCAAATGTGTCTTTTCTTCAGACAACATGCAAGTGCCAGGCTGTTATAGGCTTTTCTACATCACAGCCTGTGAGTGTGCCAGGGACTGTTACTCATGGGAAGATTTCTCTTCCAACCTGACAATGGCCATGACCAAACACTGGTGTTTCTGTGCAGAGAAGTGGGCAAACTTCATTTATCTCCTGAATGTTGCATTGAATATGGAGCTGTGGTGTGGTAACCTGGCTTTAGAGAGTRCCACGCTTGGAGAAATGAAAATTTACTACGGGCCAGATCAAAAAGACAAGCTTTAGCAACAGATAGAGTTTTAAAACACTTTAAATTTGCTTACTRGAAAAATTGACCAAAGTTAGAAATGTAACTGCAAGCAGATTAGAAGCAATTTTAATCCACTAATGGTAATGGTATGTCTTAGATATTTCAGCTTCTCATCTAGGTTGTGAAATTGGCTGCCTTTTCCAATCGGTGTTAAATTTGGAGATTCCTGGTGCTACATTTTCCTTACCAGAATCACTGATGGTAACTGCTCTAAGCACTTCTGTAGTCCAAAATGGAATGTCTGCAAACTGCAATGATTCAGGCAATCGGTCTTTTCGCAATTCTTGTATTTGGTTGTTGGAGATCATATAATATTTCATTGCCTTGCCTTTTCCTCCCCTTCCTCAAGTTTTTCACAGGAAATGTTTCTACTATATCTCCTGATTAGATTATATTTTCAGCTTTATGCTGCCATTGTTGTGACAACAGCCTCTTTAAAACRCTGATGTCTAATGTTGCAAAATATGTATAAGGAGAAATATGAAAGCTGCACATTTTTAAAATATGTAAAGTGAATTTTGGACTATATTGTTTAAACACAATTGACCCAAGAAAAAAGCTACCATGATTGCATCAAGTTCCTTTTTCTGAGATTGTAAGATTAAGAAACCATAGAAACTGTTAAATTCCTATTGTCTTTTAATATCCATCTAAAGTTTAAGGCTCTTACCAAACATATTAATAAGAGGGTTTTTTATTCTCTAGCCCTAAATATTATGCATTAATAACAACTATCTATAAATAAAAATCTCATTTATATGTTTTTCATTATAGTACTGTACATCTTTTGAATATATGTTACTTCCTATTRTGTCATTATATTGACCCTCGAGGTCTCTGTATTTCCTAGTTTTATAACCTCTTATTTTAGATGGAGAATTGCAGTCAACAAAATGGCRTTAAGAAGTTTTCTTTATGCCTACTAATATCACTATTCTATAAAAAGAGAGGTCAAGATTAAATAATAAAAGATGCTGCCTCTTTGGAATACAAAAAACGCACATATTTTTATACCAGTTCGGAAGATGAGAAAAGATATAATGACATAGTTTGTGCTTTGCTGCCCTGTGACAAATACCATGCAAGACTTGTGTATGAATTTTAGCAATGTCTACAATGCATATTTAGATTAAAATAACCCAGTTAGAGCAAGAATAAGACTAAAAACTGCACCAGATCTCTGTTCATTATTTTTTCTATCCTCTGGATAATCTCTAGCTCAATTTCAGCCTTCTTGATCTATTGCAGCCAAAACTGAAAACAGTGCATGTTACTTTATTTCTTTAAGATTAGGRTACAGAGGAATAAACTACTGATGAATATAAAGAACCAATGTAGCATGAGACACTTATGACAGACATAATTTTGATGCAGAAATCAGTGGGTTTTAGTGTGCTTCTATTATGCATAAAACTTGTTTCTTTTACAGTTGACTCAACTGTTCCTGACTTTTTGCAGTCTCCAACTTCCTTTTATTTTGAATTTGAAACGACACTGCAATGCCCTGAAAAAAAAGGGTAGTGGTAAATTGGAAACTGAAGTTGTTTTGGAAATTGAGAAATTTAATTCAGAAAGCTCTAAGTCCAAGAAGGATATATTCTCCTTGCTTCATTTAAAAGAGCTATGGTTAAGAAACTTGCGCTAAGTATGTCAGGCATTTGTACAATTTTCTGCTCCAATAAACACTTATTTATGTAATGGAAGAGCTACAGTCAGGAGAAATAAGAATCCCACTCTACATAATCATGGTCTTGGTGGAACACTGTCCACTTCAAATAGTGACTGAAATCATGTAAGGTTTGATTGGATGCACCACAGGTGAAGTGACTCATTTGACAGCAACTCTTCTATTACCAATCTCACTCTCTACCCCAGAGATGGACTCCAATAAAAAGTTAATTGATTAAACTTATACATTACCAATGAAATTTAATTTTCAAAAAATCTACAATTCATCGTAAAAAACCACAAAGCAATGACAAAAGTATTCCGGATGAACCGTTTGGATCAAATGGAGGCCTGAAAGGAATTGAGTATACATTCAGAAGATCTGGTGACCTGAAAACTCCTCAAAGAGTGACAGAGAATCACAGAATCATAGAATGGTTAAATTTAGAAAGGACCTTCAAAAATCCAATCCAACCCCTCTGCCATGGGCAGGGACACCTTAAACTAGACCAGGTTGCTCAAGGGCTCTTCCAGTCTCACTTTCTGCCTTATATCCAGTGTAAATCTGCCCTCTGTCAGTATAAAACCTCTGACCCTCGTCCTGTCACTAYAGATCCTGGTAAAAATTTTTCTCTTTTTATTCTTATAAGCCCCTTTTTATTTTAAAAGGTGAGTCTGGAGTCTTCTCCAGACTGAACAGCTCCAGCTCTCTCCTGTCTTCACAGGAAACCTGTTCCTGCCCTCTCACTATCTTCATGGTCCTCCTCTTCAACCCCTTTAACAGATCCTTGTATTTCTTAAACTGGGCACTCCAGAAGTGGAGAGATTATTTCCTGTGGGGTCTCATGAGAGCAGAACAGAGGAGAATTACCTCCCTCCTGTGACCTGCTGGGCTCACTTCTTTTTTGTGCAGCCCTGGATATAAAAAGTTTTAATGTAAGAGGTGATGGTACACATGGATTTTATGAGATTTTAGTGCTTCCACTTATAATAGGAACAGGAAAAACAAATCTCTAAGACCAGTATATTGTAAGAACAAGAAAAATATCCAAAAATGRTCCTGGTTGCATTTGTAGCTTACAGATGAGTTGATAGTTTGGATGCAAATAATCTCACTCATCTTCAGCTACCTACATGCCTAATTTTTAGGCTAATTTTTAGTTTTACAAGGGTTTTCCTATGTTCATGCTACTCACTAGCAAGTAACTAGCTAGTAAGTAAATGAAGTGACAGTGTGACAGTGCTCAATCTAGCAAAATCATCAGCAAACAGAAAAATGCTGTAAACAGAAAAAAAATCAGTGCTGGAAACAATGATATGAGGTATCATGGAAAATCTCAGATGCCAGGGAATCATTAAGTTCTAGCCAAAATCCTACTTCTACAAGCATGAAAGCAATAGGAAAGCAGGACTGGTGTTTGGTGCAAATTCAATGAGGGATAAAGACAAGAAAATTATGGAAAATACAAAAAAGGCAAGTCAACAATGCGCCAATAAGTGGAAACACACCTCAAAGTCCAGAAAAGGCATTTATATAGGACTTTAGTTATCAATGTCTATATAAATCTGTACTGCAACTAAAGGGATTTTCCAAAGCTGTTCTCAGTCTAGGCTCCATGTCCACACCAGTGAATTTTGAAATTTGCCCCCCAGTGTGGATGCAGCACAGGTAACCTGCAGGCCCATGCATCCAATATCCTGTTGCTACACAATCAAGTAATTCATAATTTGTTCCTCTGCCAGGAATTAGCTGAAAAGTGCCTCATCTTTATTTGATGTGGAACTAAGACAGTACCATTTAACAATACATGCCTAAWAAGAGTAGAAAGGAATACTGGCCTCACACCCACAAATGAGGAGCTGAAAAAAAGGACATCTCATTGCTGAGAAATCCAAAATACATGTAACCTCAAATACATTAAAAATACTTAGCTAGGGGTAGGACTGTACACAAGARCTGGCATTCCAGACAACATGACATTAAAACCAAGCCCAAATAAAGGATCAAGACAATGAATTAATATAAAATGAATATTAGTATCCACATAATTATATAGATAATAAATTTAAAATATAAGGGATCAAACCATGACAACAAGGAGGAAAGCAGGTGACCTTAAATACAGGCATGTTTGTCATAGTGCACATTATGTGGAAAACAATGTGCAGAAAGAAAAACTGACTACTTTTTGAAAATAAAGCACAGTGTGTAGAAAAGAGAATAATTTTACCCTCTAAAGTTATGCTGTCTCAAGAGGGTAGAAATAACAATCAACAAGGCTGCAAAGATGTCTAGTAAAGGGAAGGAGAACTTCAGTGTAACTTTAGAAGACAAGGAGAAGCTGAGGATGAAGTTTTGCAGAAGGATTCCATTTCTATGATTGCAGCTCTGCTGTTAGACCAGTAAGTAAATCCAATTGCTACCGGTTTAGGGAGCCAGGTATAATTTAATATCAAGTAAACAGCAACATTAGACTGAAGAAGTGAGGCCAAGTGTTGCTCATTGACAATTAACTCAGGAGCCAGTGGACAAAAGCAGACTCCTGGTGAGAATCCCATGAACCAACAGAGAAGGAAACCAAGGAAAGGGCACACATAGAGGCAAGATGAAGCTGGAAATATTTCCTCACAGTTTGCAAACCTACAAGAACMCAGAATGTCTTCAGTGTTGTAACTAAGAGAGATGGATGTAGCTGCCTACAATAGAGGCATCATTTCAAGCCCTGAAATTTTCAGCACAGCTGCCTAGAACTGGTGAGAACAAAAAGTTCTCACTATTTGGTGAGAACAAAATAGTCAAGTGCTCAACCCCAAATTTTTAAAGAAAAAACAGAAACCAGTATCATGACTAAAATGCCACTATCCTGCAAAATTATTAGATCAAAGTGTGACTTTCAATGGCAAATTAGAGAAAAATATTCATCTAAAACTAGGAGGCCAAAGTTAATGCTACTAGATACTTAATATGCTTAGAAAATGCACGTGGAATAGTTGAATAATTTGAGTTACAATCCTATCTTAGAGCTATTAGAAAAAGGCTGTAAAAAAGTATTACCAAAGTGTGCCTGAATGGTTACAGGACATGCTTTGGAAGCTTCTGTGCTGTCAGGTAAGATTGAAAGTTAYTCAGAAAAATTCACTTTTGGTGGAAATATAGCATATGGCAAAATTTCCAGGACATGGAGAGCAGTGGATCCTGAGACAATGTTATCAACACTCTGTAATGTCTCTGCAAGGCTGAAAACCAGAGCAGAGTAGCGGCAATCAGCCAGAGGGCCTCAAAAATGAAGAGTCTTGGATATCATTTGGCTTGTGCAGGAGAAATGTAAAAGTTAATGTCTATTAAGAACTACTGTGATCCCACCAGACAGTGAGGATGCAAATAATTGGGGTGAGTCCCACTGATTTCACCACTGACACAAAATCCTTTGAGGATCATTAGGTTGGAAGGATTGTGATGGCAAAGTCCATGCAGTGTCAATGTAGTTTACACCATCCACATTCCAGTAACATGTAGTCCCAACAGCTTATCAAAAACATGTGAAAAAAACAGCAACAAAAAAAGCAATATTTAAAAGGCAGTAAAAGAAACCATAAGAAGCCTGGGTACACATCAAGAGGTCTTAGTCTGCAGGAGGCAGCTGGAAGTCAACCTTAATTTTACTGGATTAATAGCTAGAGTTGTAACCCTGTTGTAATAAAAAYTTTTGTTTAGGCTTTCAATCATTAGTCTTTCTGTGATATTTATCAGCTCATGGCCCATAAATCAAGTCAGATGGTTTTTTTCCACCTCCTTTTGCAGAAATAATTATCTATCTTTATTCTAGCAGGAGAAACAGCTGAGGGGGCCAGGGAGATTTGTTTGTTTTTTGTTTTGGTTTTTTTTTTGGTAAGCCATGTTTTCAAAGACTTGAGAAATTTTCCAGAACCTGCTCCAGGATATTCTATTGATATTTCCAATTCCTCAGAGGTTGTAAGAAGAGATTAACTGTTGGACAATATCCACGTGAGAGACCATGAACACTAGAAGTTGACAGCTTTGCAGCATAATAATCCATGGAAATGTCATCTGAAAAGCTGAGATAATGTCTGAAATTTGCCAATGGGCAAGAATAGTGTATCTGGGGATGTAAAAAAGATAGGATTTAGCTTGATTATAAGAATTCAAGAAAGATGGAATTGAATCTGAATAGAAAGACTTGTGGCTCTTTGGATTTAGTCTCACAGGAGATAAGGAYTTGCTGACCTTCAGTTCCTCAATGCTCTTCTGCCCAGACTTCTAGTGTGCTTGAGTGTTTGTTTCTTGACCTTCAGCCCTAGCAAAGCAAAGAGGTTTAGAAATACTTGAATTGGATCAGTTGTTATGATGATCTTTTCATGAATAATTTTTTGGCAAGGTTAGTGTAAATTTGGATGCTATTCATGAGCTGTTAGTATTGCAAGGTACAGAGGAAAATCACTGATTTTATGAGAGGAGCAAATGGCAATGAGCTGTTCTCTGCAGGATGAAGATTTTAAGGAGCTGAACATCAGCTATCTTACAAGTCAAGAACTGCAGGAGGATATAAAGGAAAACATTATGTAGAATTTCTGTTCCTTGTAATCAATTAGAGATAATTATGTGTAGAAGACTATTCACACAGGTAGTATATTAGCTGTGCTTTCTTTGGTGTTGGGCACTGAGTTTCTAAAAACATGTCAGTGTAGCTCTGTGTCATCAAACAAAGGGCAGACAGCTCTGCCAGCAATCAGAAGTAATGTGGCATCAAGACATGCAGTCTTGCTAATCTGTAGCTTTCTTGAATTAAGTAAGTCTGGGATGGGATGCAGTACACTAAATGAGTATTTCTCAGAGTGGTGAGGCATGGGAGATAATCTTTTATGACTCTACATATGTTCTAACAAATGATAGCTATTATTTTGTGATTGTGTATCATTGATTCCTGTATGCTTTGTGGTTTGTAATAACTCAGCTTTATTTCTGAGGAACTGCTACCTAACCAGTTCTTCTTCCTCTTGCATTTTCACAGATGACATTTTCTTCTATGGAATACTTTGCTCATATCCTTATTACTTTTTTCAAGCCTCTATTTCCAGTGCCAACCTTTCTCTCTTCCAACTCTGTCTGTGTACTGAAACAATTTTTGGCTCATCTGAAAAGCAGTACCTTCAGGAGTGTTGGGCACTCAGTCACTCTTAAATGGTTATGTGCAGAATAATATACCTTGCAGCTCAAGATATTTAGAGGTTTTGGGTACTTTGTTCTTTTGATACGAATGTAGGCAGTCTCTACTATTTTTCTCTCTTTTGTATTGATGTTTCTGAAAGAGAATCTAAAGCAGAASAGGAAATTTTTCACTCTTTTTCCTTTGGTAATGATGCATTCAATTATGTTCCCGATGATTCATGAGGTTTCTAGTWGTGACGATTATTTATCCTGCACAGCCTCCTCAGGGAACACAGGGTGCCCAAAAGTGTGACTAAGATGGGTTAAATGCCATATGCTCCAGTCAAAGTTAGTTATGTTTCTAGGAAAATCTTTCACTGCTTCTGAGCAGTCTGGGGTCTGCTCGCATTTGCAGGAAGATCCTCCTGTTCCTCTTAGTCTTCCAGGCTACAACCTCCCAGTTCCCTGTGTCTTTTCCTACCTTCATCCCAGAGTATTCTTCAGACTCAGTGTGATAATTTTTCTTCAAGTATTTAGAAATCTGCTTCTCCTTTCTGTGACCTCTTTCTGATCCAGTGTGTTTAGGTGGGATAAGACAAACAGGTCATTACCCATCCTGCTCACCACATCCTCTCTAATATTGTGTAATATTTACTGTTCACACAGCAAACTGTGGTCAAAGAAACAAACCAGTAGCATTTCTCACTCAGAGCCTGATGAAGTGCATGTCTTCAACATTGCATTTGGGGGAACTCAGAAACTGGTTGGTTATTTTTCATCCMAGCAATACATTTGTCTTAGAGAGGACTGGTAGCAAGGTGTCAGATACTCCATCAGATGCACCTGGAGCACTGGTGCTTCCAGGTGTCAGGAAGAACATTTCAAAGAAATAATACTCTGCCCTCCAGAGGCTTGCCAAATTTTGTCTATGTTTTGTATGTTGTCAGTGCTGTCAGACAGCAAAAATAATTCAGAAAATGTTTAGGTCATCAATGCCACCACACCACAGATATAAGGCAGGTACGGAGACATCTCAGCTCTCTTAAACTCTGAGCACTTCAGCACAAATCTGGCAGCTGGAATTCCATTAAAAAACAGAGATGTCTAGGGAATGCCAGGGAAAAAAACAAACCAAACCAAACCATCCAACCAACCAAGCAAAAAAAAGGTACCTGAATTTTACAGTGATGGCATTTTCAAGTTTCTTAAATTATTCCCTTTACTAAGTTCTTCCTTCCAGTTATAACTTAGCCAGCCAGCACAGTTCTGAAAGTACCAAATTGCATGCTCAAACACTGCTAAGAAGTGTCTCAATTAATTTTATAACACTTGAACAACCCCCAAATTTTATAGTGTTATGATGCCAAGGTCTTAGTGATATTCTGACCATATATGCAGAAGAGGAAGAACCACTGTCATTTATTTTCTTCTCTAGGAGTATTTCAGAGTTAGTTATCTGCTCACAAATTTTCTATTGAGGGGAGCAAAGTGTGACTGCAGCACTTCTCCAGGGAAATGGGTTAACACTTTCAAACTCTGTTGTCATTCTCATTAATTTCCTAAAAATATAATTATGAAATTAATTTCTTAAAATTATATGYCCAATATTGAATGTATAAATCAAAGTTTATTGTGGCTTTTAACAGAGATCATTAATATAACCTCTCCTAGTAATTTGTATGTGTTGTGCACCAGGTGCTGACAATTGAAGATATGAAGTATTTTGAGAGTATATGTACTTTTCATGCTGGCTTTCTCAATTATCTTTGCTCTTCAGGGCTGATATGGGGCATTATAAAATGTTTTAGAGTGATGCACATTACAGACAAACATCAATTGTCATAAAAATTTTGTCGGTTGATGTTTGAAGACTTTTGAAGCAAAAGCTGGGGGGGAAATGTATTTTCAGGTCACTGGATGCAGTCAATAGTGCTGAGTCTCATTTCAAGTGACTGAGACATTACTTACAAAACCCAGAGCATAAGATCTTATTCCATTCAATCTAAATAAGTAAATTAATGGACTGTATCAATTTTTGAGTACACAGAGAACAAAAGGCTCCATTTAGAGAGATTTGTGCAGCTAAAAATAGTTTTGGTGCCCAGCTCAAAGTTTTGAGACTGAGTTGCAGTCTTGTGTTTCAGACTTAAAGTTTGAACTCTGGTTAGGAAAAAGAACAGCAAATATTKTCAAGGAAAAAGAAAAGTTTATATTCAGGTGACTTTCAATGCTTCAAGTCTTCCTTTTTCTAAAAGAATTTTGCTCTTTTTCAGTTTTTCTACTACTCAATTAATTTTTTTTAATTATTCCACATTGTCAGGACCCTGAGGACATAATAGGAGATAATGGTCCTGAGCAGTCTCCTGGAACTCGGCACCTGGGACCTCATCCATGCCCCATCCAAGGGCTCGGGTCTCCTCTCCCCACGGGGACCCTTCCCTGCTCCCAGGGCTCCCCCCAAAGGAGTGACTGGCCCTGCTGCACCCTGGCACCCATCATCACATAACTAAAATCAGCGGAGTAGATGCTGATTTTGGCTGAAGACCAAACAAATATTCCCCCATTCATTACAGTTCTGKGCTGCTGCGAATCTTAACACCTGTGTCTGTAAAGGATTTCGAAGCTGAATGTTTTAAGATATAAACTGTGGAGTAGATTGATAAGAAAAATGTAGCTTTGAAATATCTTGGCAGTTGGAAAGCAATAGTTCAGCAAATAAATGCTTTACTGGTCTTATATTTAAATTTTTTCCATGAAACATTACCCTGATCATTTTTCTAAGAGATTTCTGAAATAAATCTTACTCTATAGTTGTTCCTCAAACCAATAAGCAAAAATGTCTCTGATTTGGCTTGGTGAAAAGGTTTCTTTTCATAAAACCTTTCTGAATATTTACACAGGCTTCATTTAATCATCTGGAGCCATCATTTTACTAGTAAGATACAGAAAAATGAATTTCTATTAAACTTATAAAAAATATTATTGSTTTGAGAAACAATCTGTGGTGCAATTCTATATTACTGTTGCTGTTTAGATGTTGTTACTCTTTAGAGAAAAGAACAGAACATTAATTCATGGTTTCTTTCAAGCCTGGAATCAGATGAAGCCCTGACTTTTCAATGCCCATTGAATGGGTGCTGACCGCTCCACAATTAATAGTCCTGCAACACKGAATCTTCCAGGGAGGAGGGAATTTCCCTTTGCATAGTTCAGAATCTGTCTGTACTTGGATTTGTTTCTAGATACCTTTGGAAAGCAGGAATACATAGGACACTGTGAGTTTAGGGGAGGAATGTTTAATAGGTGAACAAATAGCTTTGGTTTTTATGCCTATTCACAGCATCACTATTTTTTTGCATTAAGGACTGGTATTCATCCTTTCATCGTTCATCCTGAAGCTACTGTTTGATTTTAAGTTCACCCTGTCCAGAGCAGACCCTGGAAAAGCGGGGATCCTGGCATGCAGCCTGATCCATAAGGCCCCATAGACTTTCAGGGGTTGGATTCAGTACTGGGACAACCAAGACCCTCCTTTCAACCCACCCTGAAGCCACACTGCCAAGGCTTTCATTGCAGGCAATGTAATAAATCAACAATGACTTGCCAGSTGCCAGAGGATTGCAGTTTTCTTTTGGGAATTCTGCAAATTTTGAGATGCCATCAAAGTATTTTTTCTCTTATAGAATCCAGCATTTTTCATCAGAGGCTCTCAGTGTGACTTGAAGGCACTAATTGAACACAGGTGTATAATGATTTTGAACGAAGCACAGTTCAATTTTTGCCTTGAATTAGTCCTGTTATAGAATGATATCAGGCTTGTTCCACATAATGWATTTTTCATGAAATGTATTGAACAGTATTGACAATATTTTTGGTCTTTCTGAAAATAACCTAATACACTTCATGCGGCTTATTTTTCTGTTTATACAGAACCACCATCTAGGAAATTATCTCAAATTTGGAAAAGCATAGGCCTCAAAAACATTGTTGAATATGCTTTATTGAAACTGAGTTAGCGATATTTGACAAAAACACAACATGTTCTTTGATATAGAGGKATCTCATGCAGCTGGAAATCTTCAGTTTATTGCATGATTACTGCTTGAAAATGTTACTTATGTGTTACCAGAATGTTTCTACATACACAATATAAAAAGGTCCATGTAAAATACCCAGTAGCTTGTAGCCAAGCTCAGTGAAGTTCAAWTCTTTGAATTTATGATGGAAGTTGCTGTTTTTCAGGTAAGCATGGAACCCCAAATATGTCACCATGCAGAAACTCCAAGCCCTGTGTGTGCCAGCTGCAGGGCCAGATGAGTACCACAGTTTCCTGGCAGAGCAGAATAGCTTGGGTTGGARATCATGCCATTCTAAAATGGGACATTGAAAGCTTGCATTTATTTATGCTGCAAGGAAGACATRTAACACAATCACAGCTTTAAAATGGATAGGGTACAATTGTTTTTGGAGAAGTTCAGAAACCCAGAAGTCAGATATTTAAGTCTCAGCTGGTTACCCCTTAGTTCCCTTTGTAGTCAGTAGGTAGAATCAGAATTGAGCTGTGAGAGACTTTGTTTTATATATCCAATTTAAAATAAATTGAAACAAAGTCTGCTTTTCTAGAAAATCAAAGTGGAAGGAATGGTTTTGGTGATTAACTGAAATATTTGATCCTAACTCTAAAATTATTACTCTAGGATATACGACTACATTTCTGACTCTCTTGATTTTTCTACACTTTCAAAAATTAGTATTTACCACTATCTTATTAAAATAGTTTATGCATAGCATGAAGAAACTGTTGCCTAATTCATCATGTTCTGCTGTTTGGGGATTGTTTGTTTTTCTTTGTTCATTTCTACTTAAAAATTAAAGATCTTACTACAAATAAAATTTTAGTTTTCTCTTAGGTTTCTCTTACTGTAGTACCAAATGTCATTACCCATGCCTTGCACTTCAGTARTTGCTTGGATATTTGACAAAAAGATAAAAACTTATCCACTAATTTATAAAATGTACTGTATAAATTAGATAGAAGGTAATGGGGGATATTAGACACTTATTTATGTTTTTGGAGCAGGCTTGAGAAGATACAGATTTGGCAAGCATCAGAGTAATGTGAAAAGAGGAAATCACACAATGTTATCTTGTTCCTTCCCTTTTTTTGTTTCATGCAATCCAGGAGATGAGGCTCTCGTCACCAACTGAAACTCCCATTATATGAAATTTAGCTAGTGTTTTGTTTTAGAATAAACTTGCAACCTTGTAGAAGGGATTTGCCTTTCACTTTTTTCCATTTTATGCTAATAATATTTATGTGTGATCCTCTAAATTCAGCAAAGTTTTAATTTATTATACAGTCAACTTGGAGAGCAGAATACTTTTATATCAAATAGAACACATTCATATTAAGCTAGAAAATTAGATATTGCACAGCAGCTCTTTTTTAGTAGCCTTGTTCTAAAACATCTCAATCAGAAATCACCTTTGGATATGTGAGTATTATTGGTTTGTGGAAAAAACACTTAACTGAACTCTTCAGTCCTAAAATTCTGTTTATTCCTTGCCACAGTCATATATGGCAGACAATTCTTGATACAGTAAATTTGCATGGAGCAACCTGGTCTAGTGGAAGGTGCCCCTGCMCATGGCAGGGGTTGGAACCAGCTGATCTTTAAGGCTCCTTCCAACCCAAACCATTCTGTGATTCCACAATGTGAACTTTTCAACCTAGCACCACCCCAATGAATTATTCTAACATTTTGTCACAATTAAATAATTGTACAAGGTACTGCAGTTTTTAACATATCTAATAATTGTCAGTTTTCTCTCATTGCAACCAGATATGAGCACTAAATATCCATATAAGAAGTTATAAATAAATGTAAATACACACACATATCTATTTTTATGAATGTGTATAAGCAATACAAGTTTTGTAACAGATTTAGTRTTGTTTTCTACATAATTTCATTTGTGAAAAATGTTTAATCACCATATTTTGAGCAACCTCTAAGTATGAAGGAAAAGATTTTGCTACACAAAATTACAGAAACATTTCCTTTCTGAAATGAAAAAATAATTTAGATATGGGGAAGGTATATGAAAAACCCAAAGATTTATTTCATCTAATACCAGTTKGACTATAACAGCAGTGAATTTTCTCTGGTAGAAACTTATGCTCTTTATATTTTATGTCCCTTTAAAGTTCTTCACATTACCTTTAGCTTTGATTAACCTAAATYGTTATATCCCATGTGTGCTTTTTGCCTCCCTGTTGCTCATTCATTTCCCCTACAGATAGATAATGAACMCAAAATTAATTCTAATACAGACTGAACACATTAACAGCCTTATTGGGCTTTTGTATTAAGATGAAAAAGCTTTAAAATATGTTTTTAATGCAGAGAACAATACAGTAATGAATTTCAATATGCAAAACTTGCTTATTCAAAATATTTCTAAAAAGTTATTTATAAAARTCTTTACTGCTGTAATATGAAGTTGTAAGCTTCTACATTTTTCAACAGTTAAAAGTCAGTGCAAATGAAGAAATCCATTATTAAAATTAAATAAAGAAGGTCCTTTTATTTGTGCATATGAATATCCCTTCTGTGTAGGAACACTGGGAGTTCTGAAAGGACTGCAAATTTTAATTCTATTATTTTTGCTTTTCCATTTTTTCTTAATAATTTTGTATTGAAATGCTTATCTGTGTTCACTTCTCCCAGTGAATACTTGAAGACTGTAAACTTTTCCTAAAGGTCCAATACCTTTCCCTCTACCCATAAATTACAACTCCATTGTAATGAGTTAGTGCTATAACAAAGACTCACTGGCAATGCAGTGTATTTTAATAGACAAATTGCTCTAAATTAAGCTCTAACCATCTGCTCCATTCTCATTTATGGCTCTAAAATGAACGTATTTTAAAATTATATCATTTAAAAATAATGCAAATGATTGAAGTCTGCAGTAAGGCTTCTGCATATTTGTTCATTCAGTGTAGCATAGTTATGGTAATAGTGATGTTTCTTCCTTGCTCCAGGCATGTATGAAGGAGAAAGTGGTTAATGCTTGATACAATAAATTTGCAGTTATTATGACGCATTAAGTATGTCAAAAAAGATAGTTTACTCCTAGAGAGTTACACTGAATGTAAATCTCTGTATTGGAGCATCCTGATGGGATACCTGGAGGCAAAGCTTTAGCTAATTCTACAACTTGTAGGGGGTTAAGGATATCAGAGACATTAAATGCTGACAACTGTAGTTTTAATATGCTGGGGAAATGAAGCTGTTCTATATCACTTTCTGTATTTGTTAACTGTTATGCCACCACCAGGGATCTCACTAGGATTTATAGAGAAAGAACATGCTGATAGCTATTTAGAGGGAAAACAGTAATTTTTTTTCTCCAGTAGTAAATTGTGGTACAGACTGATGGAGCAGCAAGGAGGAGAAAAGACATGATATTCTCAAAGGATGGAGCTGGAAGTCCAAGTAAATCCCATTTCTTCTCATTGCCTCTCTGCTTTGCTTGTGTCTTCCATATTTTAAAAATATTGTATTAAATGCTTACATTGATCTCATAAGTGAGATTACTATTATTTTTGACTTCAAAAAAAGCATCAGCAGTCTAAGAACATTTATCTCTGGCTTCCTGTGACTGTAGCATTTACTTGGGAGACCACTTGTGGAAGGTGCTAAATATTACTCACCATGCAGAGACACTTTTTCTCCTGCCAGMCTGGGCAGGCTTCTCATCTTACAGAAACATAAAACAAGATCAGCTGAAATGAAGAAGAGAATCTGACCTGCAGATTGTGACCATGTTCAGCTAAAAGATGGCATCAGTTTTACCAGTTTGCAGTTTCAAAGGTAGCAATTTTGACTGAGCTAAATAATTGGGCTGCCTGCAGARACAGAGGGAGGAGTGTCATGGGGCTCTTTCCTCCATGTGTTTTTAGTGAGGGTGAATTTCCTTTTGGAAGTGTTACTGTCTGTGGAGACAGCCTGTTTGAGCCAGGCAGGCCAGATGCTTCCCTCTTCCACAGCTAAAGTTAGACAAGAACACCAAAGTTCCCATTCACTCATAGCGCCCCAGCAATGTCTCCTTTTCAATCATTTGGGGAATGACATCAATGATTATAAAGGAACATCTGCTGATGGCTTTAGGAGGTATTAAGTTTGGAATGACTAATTTAGTCATATAATTAACAGAAATACGGTTTGTTTGGCAGAATGGGAAAAACACACTGTAGAGATACTGATGATAATTGTGAGGGCCAGTAATAGAAATCAGAATGTATCACTTTAGTACATTACATCTCTGAGTCTGTCATTCCAAAGTAAGTGCCTCTTAAAACCAGATGCTCCCCCTACAATATTTGATATGTGTTTATAATGGATGAACAAAGGAGGTATTATATCTTTTGTTATCACTAAGCACCAAGGTCAAATTTGGTAAGTAAGCAATGATTTCAGAGTTTTAATTATATACMAAATAATTCTGCTTAATTCCTGCAGAAATGTGTCTGCCTCTGGGAGATGTTCTAGAAGGGAGGATTTTAAAATTTGCCATCTTTTTAAATCCTTCAGAAAATATAAATTTTAGTGTATGCATTCTTTTCTTAGCCTTGTAAATATTAGGAACATAATTCAGATCTTCCCTGTTTGATTGAGGGTGTACTGGAAGGACAATGCATGGGACTCTTCTTCACAATGTAACATAGTAAAACTAACAAAACTGCATCTTCTGTTTAATATTAATCACTGGAATTACAAGATGTATTAATACAGGATAAAATGTGATTTTACTCTATCTAAATAAAACTTATTGAACTTTTCTTATTGAAGTTATTAAAATTTTTGTTTCCAGAGTCTTCTGAATTTATTTTTCAGTGGTTCATTTATTATTTAACACATGATTTCATTCTATTCCATTCAAATTTATAAACTAAACTTGTAACACTGAGAATTTTCCAATACACAGCTAAGAGCTGTGATTAAGGCTGTTTATCTCTGTTCATACTTTTCCATTCTCCACCCTATTATTTGTAGCATTTTGTTTTGCCCGGATTTAAAAATGTATTTTACTACATGTGTTCTAATTAGGCAAAAATGTTAAGAAATTAATCTTGCATTTGGAAAAAGAAAGGCAGCAGTCTTCCCTTACTTTTCAAAACTTCCCTATAGWTTTTTTTTTGGACAGTTACTTACATTTTGGAAATCATCTTTTTGTTCAGTCTCACAGAACTCCTGCTTTTGGCAGATTTCTGAGAGTCTGGTACTGTTCCACTCATCCCAAGAGGAAAGGAGTCATCATCAGGGCAAAGGTGAGGAGTTGAGAGTTCACAATAAATGAMCATTCTTATATTATTCCATAATCCATACTGTGGATGTTCCTGCTATCTTGATGGAACCTTTTGGTACATGTGTGTACATGTTCAAAAGAATTCTTTTTTTTCCCCTGTAGGAGCTGAATTTCTGCTCATGCAGCTCTTTATCAGAAGATTTTCCCTGGTGAAAAGGAGAAGTGTGCTACAAGGGGGAAAAGAAAATTCAACATTCTCAAAATTACTTAAAAAGTAGTTTTTTTTTTCCTAGAATTTGGTTCACTGACATTGGTCTAATTATATAAGTTAATGTGTTAGGGGTTCTTTTGGTGTTGTTTTGGGGTTTCTTGGGTTTTTTTAGTGAAATTTTTTTTACTAGAGGAGAAACCACATTTAATTTTCCTCCTGTCTAAATTTTCCATTTGTATTTAGGAGGTGATAAGTTTGGGGCCATAGTGGCTATTACTGTTCTTTCTATGCCCTTTGAGAGTTCTAACTATGAAATGAAGCCAAAGCTGCAGCTGCAGCAGCAAAAATGCACTTTTTAAATGAGAAACATCTTGCTTTTTTCCCCTTCCCCACAGTAAAATTTTGCTTAATTTGGTAGAGATAAAATTAAATACAGGAACAGCAGATATTTTAATAGATTTTGAGTTTTGCACATATTATCACACATGCAACCATTGTATGTAGTACTGTGCATTCAGAACAGAAAAAAATCTTGTGTTTTCAGTAATTTAACTCCTAATTCTTCAGTTTTATATGAATATTCTCAATTGAGAGCAATTTTGTATACAAACATCATCCTGAYATGAAATTTTGGTTCTATTTCATGCAATACTTTCTTTAAACACAAATTAGATTCAGTGTGCAGAATCTAAGCTTTTTTCAGTGCGAGACATCAGCTTCATSTACTTTTAAAATTTTATTAATTCTAACATTTGTCCTTTGAAGGGGTAATGATTTGTGTGTGGAAATTCCACAATACCCTATTTTGCTTTGACAGCTGTATTTATTCCAGTGAGCTAATTAATAGGAATCACAGTTGTTAAGATGGTTTTCTGATGTGTTGACAAAACCCAAATAAACAGCTGAAAATTACACACTTTAGTTTCAAGAAGGAAAAGTGGCTTCTTTCCTTTCCTTGCCTGTTCTTCAGGTATAGAATACAAGGATTGTCTATTGGAAAGGAAAATTAATCCAGGAAAATCTTTCACTTTCACTTTAAAATACATTTTTGTAATAGTTGCTTTTTAGGATTTGTCTGTAATATTTCTAAATTAAAGAGAAAAAACAATTGAAGCAAAAACAATTTTATTAATTTCTTAGTTATTGGAATTACTTCCCACAGTGACTTAAGCAATGTGATTAAAGTGACTACTTTTCTTTCATAGTCTGATTTATACAGCAATCTATGATCTGAGATRTAGGAATATTTGATCTAGCATTTAAAGGCATAACAAGATATTACTGAGGCTGAAAGCAGAAGTCAGAAACATATAAACTGCCAATTAAATGCAACTTTGGAAAACATAATGAATCTGACCTTATTTTTGAGCATCTTGCTAGATGGAGGGCAATTAATGACTGACATTTCTTCTCATGGGAAGTGACAAACTCATAATCATTTGAAGTCTTGAAGTCAAAATAATTTGTCTTTGAAAAGAACGTTCAACAGCCCAGTAAAAAAATTAAGAATGATAATTTTACTTTATGGTAAGAAAAAATAATAATTTCTCCACTATGAAATAGCAAGTTTTAGGTTCTTGTTATTTAGCAGCTAGAAAATATGATTATAGTGGATTCTTCTGGTCTTAACAGTCAGAGGATCTGTTTAAAACTGTTGAAATAATACATGATATGAGTACAAGGAGGAGATAGAACATTTTGCAATGAAGGATGACATTGGGGAGGCAGGCTGGTTTAGCAATTAGTGCACGGATTCACAAGTCAGAAATTCTACATTCTATTCCCATACCTGACATTGATTAGCAAGTCACATTAGGACTTATTATCAAAAGTCAGATATGCAGCTGATCATCTAATTAAGATCATCATGCCATTAGCATAAATGCATTTGCAAATCATGTATGCAGAGCTTTAGCCTTTGTTTAACCTTGATCTCTGATATGAAAGCAATCTATGATTCAACCCTCTCACTCCATAATTTGAGCTGCTCACAATTTTTTGATGTATKTATTCTCATCAGATCCCGTCAAACTGGATGTTATTATTTATCCTTATTTTTAGAAAGGGAAGTGCATCACAGAAATAGAAGGTTCTGAATTTTGAAGATRCTTTAGCATTTAAAGATGCAGATAATCAATTAATGAAATTTTCRTAAGTCCCAAAGATGATCATATCTCTAAGTCCTATATACATTTTAATGACATTTTAAGTGCCTAAATTGTATTTGAATTTGATTCTACATCTTGTGAGGGTCTATGAAATCCAAGTCCATTTAAAAACAGTGTCCACATGTGCAAGTAGCACAGACCAATATAAGCAAATTAATAAAATGAAACAGTTTGTAAGAAGGATCTGGCTGTCACACATATCAGGAGGCTTTATTGCTGGTCCAGTTCTACTCATGCTTGCCAAAGATCACCTCCTACTCACTTTCATTCCAAAATTTAGTTTGTGTGGGAATCCAAGACCAGTCAGCAAATACAAAAAAAAAAAAAGAAGCATTATTAAATGGGAATAATCAGGGAATTTGCTTCAAAAGATGACAGCCRAGCTGAAATGTTGATGTAGTCTCACCCTGTGATTCTTAGAAACAAAACAATCTAAGAAGTGTAAAAGTAATGGAATTTCACTCTGAAAAAGTAGAGAATATTGACGTCCTTACTTGAAAATTTAGTACTAGCAAGCAGATTTGATCATCTGAAAAGTATGGTAGGATTGTTTGGGAATAGCTCACTGAAAACCTGGACAGAAACTGTTAAAACTAACCTTGGAAGAGATATACTTGATTTATGGAAGGTTAGCCAGCTTAACAAAACAAAATACTTAGCACCTGTCCAGTCTGAAAATATTGCTGTATTCTGGGATTATTTGAGTAAGCATTCTCCATTTCTTGGCCAAGTTATGAGAGAAAGCAATAATTTTCCATCCACTGCACTGCTCTCACACTTTAATGAATTTTCCATATTATGAGAAAATGGAAGAAGAAATGCATAATTTCAATGTTATTAAGGATATCAGTATAACAAAATTAAGCTTTCATGCAATAAGATGAAAAGAGATTAAAATTTCAAAGAAAAAATRTGATTGAGAGCTTCATTCATTCTTTGGAATAAATTAATTTTGTCACTCTTACACATTCCAGAGGAATATCATGGACATATAAGAAGTGCTCTGTAACCTGATATTTCTAACTTAAACATTTTAATTTTTCCAAAATATGAGATGTTACGCCTGTATATGAAAAAAAACCCAAAAAACCTTAGAAAACCGTCCTTTTGACAACTGCATATGAGCAGCATTTCCTAAGCTATACAGATCTCCTCCCTTCTTGTGCTTTGGTAATGCTGACATACTTAACTRATAAACACACATGAGCATTACTCAAGAGAGGTCAGCAAAAGGATGCTGGAAAAGAAGGAAAATTCATTGTTACCACAATAACCTTTTCATGCTCTGAAATATTACATCAGAGTTAAAAATGCAGGATGTAAACAACAGCTATTGAAAACACCCAAATGAACTGAATAGGGTCAGACATTATTAACTCTATATAAAAATCTATAAGACAATAAAAATTCTTCTTTTCATCTGAATTTCATGTATTTAAGTATGCTTTTTAAAAATTTTCTAGGATTTCAGTTATGAGGTAACTACAATGAGTTTCCAGGCTTTTCTTGGAATGTTCCCAAATGAAAAGATGTCTTAATCCACAACCTTCCCCTATCTTTATTTTTGAGTGAAAACTAGAGCCTTCAGGACTTGTACCAAACACTCTGRATGGCTCAAGAGAGTATTTTTTCACCCTAGAAAATGAAGCTCCTTCTTGAGATTTTCCATATGTCACTGCCAAAAGAATTTGTGATATCCTAATATGCCCCATCACACTCTTCTAGTCTGATGGATAAATTGAAAGAGGTAGGTTTATAGAAGTATAATATTCTCCTTCTCTTTCAATATTGTGTATGCAGACACCTTGGTTGTCTTTTTAGTATGTCTGTGCTAATAATGCATATCCATTTACATTGTTAGTATAGCTTGGTAGATAAYTTACAGGGTCCAAACCTAAAATTCCACATTACTCTGTCTTAAAAAGTACTTWAAAAGTACTATTTGAAAAAATATATCTGTAGTTTTGATTTAAAACTAGTGAGAATACTCACAGTTTAATTAGCTAATTTTATAAGATTTCCTAGAAGTTTTTCTCATGGGGTCTCTTTCCCTGCAGTTTTAAATCTGTGAGGGCTTTCAGACTTGGGGCAAGATTAATATATTTTTAATCACAGYTGTTTGATTTCTTAGCTGCATTGCCTCTGCTGCCATGCAGAAAAGAGGATCTCTAGACATCTTGGAAATAGAAGGCCACTAAAAAAAAAAAGCTTCCTAGTATGCTAATCTATATACTTGTTATCTTGGAAGTTACTTAAAAATTTAAAATTTAAAGAGAAAATATATATATTTTTTAATTCTTTTACCACAGGCTTTTATTGTAATTTCTYTAGAGAAATTCTGTCTCCCTTTATTGAATACTAACAGGTGCGACATATTCTATGTTCTCCAATTTGATCTCTGAAGCCTCTGTCTTGGATTTTTCTTGAGAAATGGGAAGTCTGGGAAGTGAAATGAACATGTCCACAGATCCTGGAAACATCTACCTATGGAGTTTTAGCTTTATTTTTGATAAAAGATCCTTAYCCTCTCAGAAATGTATGAAGTTTATGAACAGCTGTTAAAAACCAAAAGTTGGAGTCAGAAATCTGCTTCATTAAAGGCTGATAGAAGCTGAYAAATATCCTAAATGCTCTCAGTGGCTTCAGAATGGCAGTACCACAGTGGGTTTTAGTGAAAAATCCCACATGTGGCATATGGAAATACTCTTCAGAAAAATACATTAATCTTTGACATTTTGGGTATGAATGACTGGGTGTCTGCCAAGATATTTGCTACAATGGATTAAAAATACTAGGTCTGAATGGATTTTAAAGGTCACTAGAGAAAGAATTTACAATATACCTGAAGGAAACATGAGCAAGGAAAAAACCTTTCCACCAGAAAGGCTGTAAAGACATGATGTGTCTCCTTTGTATACTGAGTGCCTAAGATAACAAGAAACAGACAGAAACCTGAAGCAGTGAGGAGTAGGGTATGGACCAGCATCACTCAGGCCATGGTGAATCCCAGCAGMGGAAAGGTCTCTCATGTTAATCAAAGTTGAAGCTGATAAACTACAGAAAATGGGATTTGGAATTCTTCAGTTTTGTGCAGATTATCCTGACTGATACAGTTCTGGAAATCTTACAGAGACCAAGGAGGCTTATGGTTATAGAAGCCATTCTGATTACCAAAAGGGTCCTGATTATTGTTTATTTTCTCTCACAACACCCAACAGAGTGTTTTGGCACATCCCAGAGACTGTTTCTGCTTCAGGTGAGAATTTTAACTGCAAATTCCTTTATTCCTTCAAAAYGCTATACATTTGGTAATAGCCACCTCTTTCACTGAGTTTTTCTGAAATAGAAACTTCCTGAAGTTATGCTTTGTTTTCCCTGTGCACAGATCAGAATCAATCTTACATTTCATTATTTTAGGAGGCAGTCAGATGCCATGACAACAGGTAGCAGTGCTTTGAGCTGGACAGACAATTAATCAATAGCTGTGAGAGGTGACTAAAAGATCAGACAAAAGGAAGGCATATTTTAATTATTTTGTAAGATCTATCCATCTGCTCTTTTCTGTACTGCCTAATACCAATTGTCATATCATCCTCATTCTAGACTATGACAGTGCAATCCACACTCTGAAAAATGAGTATGAGCAGAAGCCTGAACCACTCTGGCTCATGTATTTGCATCCTGTCTCCCCACAAACCAGGGCCTAGGAAGAGTTCATAAATCCAGGTCTCACCTCAGGTCTTACTCAAGGTAGGAAAATGGAAAGGATGCATATCTGAGCCAGAAAACCAGGAAAGACTTTGCAGTTTGGGTGGAAGCACTATAGACTGCCTCCAATTTTGACTGCTTCTTGCCTGACAGATGACAAAACTGTTTTTTCTTCTTGTCTTAGTCTTTATTTTGTKGTTGTTGGGGTTTCTTTTTCTTCATGCTTTTTTTAAAAGGGTGTGACAGAACAGCAAAAGGGCTGCCTCTGCTTTTCCTGGCTGTGGCAGTTTGGGTCAGGTGGACTGTGGGGAGGAAAAGGAGGAGATTACAATGTCTGCACACACATGGAAAGACTCCTGACAAAGCACATGTCTTGCTTGTTGCAGAGGAGCAGATGCTGGCCAAGCCTCAGAGGTCAAGGAGAGGATACATTCCTAGAGACCCAGAGGGAGACTCTGAAGGTTGCTGCAACCCAGGAAGCAGTGCAAGCTGCTGGGCTCCAGAGCATCTGGAAGGAGAGCTCAGTCTGAAAGGAAATAGAATGCAGGGGGAAGATCTGTTTTCCAAACTTTTGTTTATTGCATCATAAGACCTGCATTTGGTGTATTTATTAATGGGATGTCTGTGCTGTAACAAAACATCAAAGTTAGAATTACTTTAGTGGTTTGGGGGTGTTCATTCTGCTGATAAAATTGGTCCTACCTCAAGGTTCAGACCTCYTCAGAGACCCATCAAAACCCCATCAAGGCAAAAGTTTTTATATAAGCTTTCTGGAACTGAGGGCCTCTATTCCTAATTCAGAAAAGACTAMAGAAACATCAGTAAATTATGGTTGGTGTAATTTATTTGGCCAGGCCTGCTGGTAGAAGGAGAAAAATAGCTGTTATAATGGACTAGACACCATGGAAAAATAAGCTTGGTGTTTAATCTCTTGAAGCTGATCTAATTAGTGATGACAATTTGTCTAGCTAGTACAAGAGATTTAAGAGCTGTGTGTAATGCTGGGTTTGTTTCCCTCAATTTTTGACTGCTTTTCTATCTCTCGATGCTGAATTCAAACATTTCAGTTTTTCAAGAAAGCATTTATCATATAATACACACTGTAAAAAATGTATATTTTCTATTCTGTTTAAACTGTAATTTATGCATAAAATATGTGGCTCAAAATTCCAAACTCGAGGRTGTGTGGGCTCCCATACAGTTAACCAGGTTCTCTGCTGTCCTATATATCCTCCAGCTATCCTAGTGGAACCCAGGAAGATAAATGCATAAACTATAGGACCAAACCATCAACAACTGTAAACTGAGCATAAAGAATTATGCTTTTTTTTAAAATCCTCTTGATTTCCTGTTTTGGTGTAATTGTTAGTGTCACTGAATATGAATTTAAACCCAAATATCACATACTTACAAGCAAACCTAAATCCTGTCTGCATCACCTTTATAGGACAAATCTTAACCATACTTTGCTTTGGTTATATCTGTTGAATTACAYTATCTAGCTGTGGTGGTCTGACAAGAAGTAGATTTTCTGGGATATGCTGTGATCAGCAATGGGTGCTCAGATTTTAATATTGGCACCTGGTTTGGCCATTGGAGCATGGGATACGCCGCTGAGAACACAGGGGTTAAAAGGAGAGCTCTCCCCAGAGAAGCTCTCTTTGGGTTTCCAGCGGGAAAGGGGTCGGATCTCTGCCCCGTCCCAGCTGCTGGCTGGGCAGGGGGAGGGGAAAAGCCATGCGGCCGGGAGGAGGTAGGCCTGAGCCTGAGGGGGGGAAGGGAGGAAGAGAGAAGTACCGGGAGGCACCGGGCAGCCCCCCGCCATCCTCGGAGACAGAGAGAGAGAGTACAGCCTGTGCCAGTGACTGTGTTACCTTGAAACTCGATAGCGCCGGCAGCACGGCTGAGAAGGAGAAGAAGGGGGGGGGGGGGGGGTGCATCGAGAAGAAGTCCAGCCATTTCTGGGAGCTTTTAACCCCTTTGTGGACAATGAAAACTTTGCAGAGCATTGACCTTTTCCTGGAGGGGAGATGGAGTGGAGGATGAAGAGGGAACTGAGCAAGTGGTGAAGGTCTGAGCAAGGGAGAGATGTGAAAAGAGTAGAGAAGAACATTTGAGAGGGAAGAGATGATGGAGTGGCTTTTATGCTGGATTCTCTTTGTGTAGCCATGGATAGAACCATGTTTCTTTGTAATACAGAGACTGCATATGGGGGGGGGGCAATGCCCTGGAACCAAGAGGATTCAGTGTTGGTGCCCTTCAGCCCTAGGGGGAATAATTTGAGGGGGACAGGTGTTCTGAAGGAGAGACTGTGCCCTTTTTGGAATGGGACAAAGCATCCTTAAAAGACGACCCTAGAAGCAGCTCTGGTCCGCGTTCAGTGGTGAGAGCACTGGACATGAAAGGAAGAGGTCACCATGGCACAAGAAGGACTCCTCTCCTCTTGATGAACTGAGGATTGATTGTTTGAAGGGTGGYGCCGGACCGAGACTCGCTGATATGGGGGATGTATTGTATTGGAAATTTGGTGGGGGGAGAAGGAGATGTGTTTGTAAGGTTTTCATTTTCCTTGTGTGTTTCTTTTTTTTACTTGTAGTTTAGTTAATAAAGTTTTCTTTATTTCTAAGTAGGAGCCTGCTTTGCTTATTCCTGGTCACATCTCACAGCAGAAACCAGGGAGAAGGTATCTTCATGGGGGCACTGGCATTGCGCCAGTGTCAAACCATGACACTAGCTGAGGTGCTAATGGATTGGAGTAGGAGATAATTGGCTGGCAACAAGTATAATTCCAAGGGCCTGATTTGCTGTATGTGATGGGACTTTCTTGATATATTCAACAAAGAAGGTGTGCAAAGAATTTGATACTGTGAAATGATAGGATTCCTGTGATAATAATTTGAGATTTGTGATGTAATGTGCATATAACATAACATTACCTTCAGAAATCACTATGAATTTTGGAGTAAATTTTACAAGCTATTGTTATGAGAAATATTTTATTTTATTTTATTATTGTGGGGAAAAACCAGGCACTGCTGCTACCATTACTAGCATTTGTAAAAGTAGCACCTCATACTAAGAATCAGGAAAGATCTACYTGACTGCAGATGCAATGAAATGACTGCTTTTATTTATATCAGTTCTTATAACACTGAGATAATTATTAAAGGAAAAATATCTGTATTTTTTCTGGGGATGATCAAAGTCTTCCAAATAGTAAACATGAAAATAAGGAGATGTGACAGAAAAGAAATATGTTAAGCAGAGTATTGCTAACTATCCAAGTCTGGTTGAAAGAAATCACAGGGAAAGAATTCAGGACTTTGGGAAAAGGCAGAGGATCCACACTTGAAAAAGGTAAAAGCCTTTTCTTTATATCATAACTACAGTGTGCTATAAACATATTACACTTGATGAAACAGGGTATTGTTGGAAAATTTCTGACAATATTTACTCAGTGGAGTGGCCAACAAGGCAAAGAAGGACTCAGTACTGGCAGATGATGTAGGGGGTGAGAACAGCCATAGCTGCACCTTGGGAGGTTCAGTTCAGAGAAGGAACACTCCAAGATGGGATGTGGTGTGGCACTGGACTTGGTTACCCAGGGAGGTGATGGGAATCTCCACCCTTGATGCTTTCCATGAGCTGCAAAGCTCTGACCCAGCCAGACACAGGGTCAGTTGGCCTGCCCCAGTTAGGTGACATGGAATTCAACACATATTTAATAATATAAAATATTCACAAAATATTTAGGAATCAGTTCACTCATTACCGAGTATTGGGCCTGATATTTAGCTGAGCAAATCAATGCTTTTACATTTCTGGTTTTGATTCTTCTGGCTTTTTTTATTTCAGCAATTCTAGAGGCAGTTATGAATAGCAAAAGTGTTGTATAGGGCTATTACTGCACATATAGAATGCTAAATGTAGGGGCTAGGAAAGAAAAGTGTGAAGAAGATTGCTGAAGTCCTTCCCCAGTTCTGTGCTTGTGTACCCTTAGTTTTAAGGGAAACTGTAACATTTTAATGCACTTCCCTCTTTTTTTCTAATCATCCATTTTATTCATAATTATGAAATGTTGTCCAAACAACTCCGAGAACAGTTCCTCAGAATCCATAACTGATAATAAATCAGCAAACTGCACTGTCACTTTGAAGGACAGGTTAGGACAAGACATGAAGAATAATATCTTTCCTTAATTGAATCTGCAAAGGGAATTCATGGTAGTTAATTAAAATGTGATCTGGGCAATGACTTTTCTGTTGACAAAAGGAATTACAATATGAGCTTTACATCTTTTAAAAGAATAGGTCAGATTCAGATTATGTTCACATTGACATAAATGTAGAGTGTTTCTATTGATGCTAATTCATATTTATACCAGTGCTTCAGAATTAAAAATCCATTCAAGCATTTCTAGCAATACAGTGGGTCCTAGAATACTGYTTGACACTGATTAAGTTTTAGAAGCAAAAGAAGTAAATGAGCAGCAAAGCTTCCTGAGATATAAATTGATATCAATTTGTCCCTAATTTGTGGTTAAGGCAGAATACAATGGAGAAAACTTAAACTTATCATCTTGTTGTAGAGTACATTTTTCATGGTAATAATTGATAAATAAAATTCACACTTAGGCAATTAGAATTATTAATAATGCAGAGATTTGAAACAGCAGTAAAAATTGCAAGAAATCATATAACCCATCATTAAACCAGATGCTTTCTTCAGTTTCAAAACAGCAAACTTTTTTTTTTTTTAATATAATTTCACTTTCTTCAATGCTGGCAAAAATACTGATTTAGAAAATATTTGTTCTTACAGTTTGTGTTCCCCTGAGTTTTGTTGAGAACCAAAGGGCAAATAGAACATTTTATTTCRTTCAATATTTCTGGGGAAGAGCAAGTTTTTGGTTGTAGACAAGTGATATTGGCCTGTGGTCAGAAACAATAACGTCTTATATTTAATAGTCTTGCTTCTTCTGCTCTGCAATACTTTTAATACTTTTTGTGCTCTTGGGTATGTATGCCCTGAAAGCTACTTCTTTTCTGCTGTCAGAGTTGGTAATTCTTTTGAAAGTTTCTTCCTGTGCATTGGGGCATACATATAGACTAGTAAAAGTCCCAAGTATTTCTATATGCAACACAATGTATCTACAATAGCCTTCCAACTCAAGGGCTTTAAATGAGGATGGCAAGCAGTATAATGACAGGAGGATTGTTAATTAAGAACATCCATTTGATATGAATTGGTTTCAAACCATTTGTAAGAGATTGAAAAAAACTAGCCTGGTTACTTTTTGTGAGGAGGTCATAAAAGACTTGAGGTTTCCCATAATAAACTGTGATTTGGCATGCATTTAGTTCTCTACAGTCATATGTGTGTTTCAGCCAGAGACCCTCCACAAGCACATCACCACCTCTGTGGAAGCTGCTGTCATAGAACAATGTGCATACGAAAGGGTTTTCCCAGAACCCAAAGAAACACAACTGTGTTTTATTACCCTGTTTCTGAATGCAAAGATACCACCTCTCAGTCAGTTAATTCTCTCCATATTCGCCATGCTCATTTAACTTTAGTATATTGAGTATTGGTTTCCTCTAACTCAGGGAATTCTGTCACAGTCACAGTCAAAAATTTCTGGAAAAATCCCTTTGCCCAGGATTCTTCTCCTGGAAAGTTAAGAAGCCTCAGAGAAAAAAGAAAACAATCATTATCTGATTTGCTTCTCCTGGGTTTTGCTCCTTTGGAATGTGTTTGGAGATTTTTTACCAACAGGTCGTTGTTTCACTGGTTTCATGAGAATTGTTATGACTTATTGGMCAATCAGGGTCAAGTTGTGCCGAGGCTCTGSAAAGAGTCACGAGTTTTCACTATTATCTTTTTAGCCTTTTCTAAGTATCCTTTCTCTATTCTTTAGTATAGTTTAGTATAGTATTATTTAATATAATACAGTATCATAAAATAATAAATTAGCCTTCTAAGAACATGGAGTCAGATTCATCATCCCTTCCTGCCATGGGGCACCCTGCAAATACAATACTGCACTGAATTCCATTCTAAGGTGAAGAGAATTCCTATCATCAGTCCCACATCCTCCTCCTCTACGAACCTTAGTTTTACAATTACATTCCCTTTATTAGGAAAGATAAATCTCATACGTGGAGAGAACCTTTGAAATTATTAGAAAGGTGAGAATTTCTTGCCACTAACTGAAGCATTGAGGTAATATCAGAAACAAATTTTCTTCATAATATGAGATCATGGGATAGTTCAGGTTATAAGGGACTTGAGGAGGTGTCTCATCCAATCTCATCCAATCTCCAAAGCAGGGTCAGCTTTGAGATTTGATCAGGCTGCTCAAGGCTTTGTCCTGTCTCATCTTAAAGCTCCCAAGGAGGGAGACTGCCCTGCATCCTTGGACCAACTGCTCCACCACTTGACCGCTTGACATTACGATGGTGAAAACATTTTTCCTTACATCCAGTTTGAACCTCTCTTGCCTAAATATATGCCCATTGTCCCTTATTCTCCGAATGTCCACCACTGTGAAGCATCTGACAGGACAAGAGGACACAGTCTTAAGCTGTGCCAAGAGAAATTTAGATTAGATGTTAGAAAAAAGTTTTTACTGAAAGAGTGATAATGTACTGGAATTATCTATCCACTGAGATGGTGGGGTCACCAYCTCTGGATTTTTTTTGAGAAAATATTGCATGTGGCACTGACTAAATGGTTTAGTTGAGTTGTTAGGGCATGGGTTGGACTCAATGATCTTAAAGGTCTCTTCCAGYGATTCTGTGATTCTGTGATCCTGATGACCTCCTTAGAGGCACTGGGAGGCTACTATCAGGCTGCCTTGATCACCTTCTCTTCTCCAGGCTGAATAAAATTTCCCATGAGCTGACTCAAGTTTATCAATATCTGTCTTGTTTGGAGGTTAGGTGAGGTCAGAAATGTGGATAAAACACTCTTGACGAGGTCTAATGAGTGCTGAATGCAACACTGCAAATACTTGCAGTCTCTACTATAAGATATTCTAATGCCCTTGAATGACATAACCTATTATATATCAACTGTCATTAAATTGGAAATTCCTAGTTTTTCTTAGTGTGATTAGATCCTATTCATAACCAAGCTAAGGAATGATGACAGAATTATATAYGTAAGCTTAAGGTTTTACTGATTTTCCTATACAATTTCCATGGCAGAAGGTAAATAATTACACCTTGGTCCCCAAAATGTGGTGCTACTCTGACAGTGGATACAACTCATTCCAATGCAACCCTTATTCTGCACTGACTCCTCACAAGTCTTGGGGTGGGAGAACRATACTGTGCTATCGTGGCAATTAATGGATCTTTTGCTGAACTAGACCTATGTGCAAACTGTGATGTATGGATGAGTTCCCAGAAAAGAGCAATCAATTCCTTACTCCATTATTCATATGAATTAAAGATGTAACTCCAATAACTCCACAGCTATCATTCAGTAGATTTAAGCTCTTTGAAAAAAATACAAGATAAATCAACAAAACTGACTGTGAAGCAGGACATAATATAAGCAAAGAGTGGCATTGATGGTGGCTACTTTAGAAATATAATTTGGTGGCCTTCTACAATATTGCCACAGAGATAGATGACTGACATTTCTACAAGTCAAAGAAAGCATCAAATTGGTCTTAAAGGGTCAACACCTTGAAAAGTAGCTTTGTAGGGTCTAAATCTTTTTCTAGTGGAAATTCAATAGCAAAAAAGAAGTTCAAATATTAATGGCACAAGCTCATTTCACTTTAGAAATGAATTGAAAAATAATAGGATTGGACTTGCTGGAAGATGCAATCCATATTTTTCACAAAATGAGAATTAATTTTTATWATTTTAATTATGCTGCTGTAGTTTTGCCCTGTTCTCCATAGCCAGTTTTCAGTTCTCTTAAACCTTTGCATTTACAGCTCCTAYGTAAATGCTTTCTTTTGTAAAAGCTCCCAAACCAACACCATAATTTCTCCATCATAAAACATTCTGCTGCTTGCCACTCTGGTCCTGAGGTTTTACAACTTAGAGCTCAGAGGGTTTTGATGWATGCAAACCTTTGGCATTGCTGAGTGTCCATAATTATATGTGTCTCCATGGTAACCACAGGAGAGAAAGTATAGCTGTATAATCCTTCTTAAGTAATACAATGTTATGTTTTTCTTGGTAGACAAAGAGATTCTAGCTAGTCATAAGCATGTTAAGCAGCCTGTGAATATCAAAGTTGCACATATATTCCTTATCAGCAGAATGGAAATTGTTTTAGCAAAACTGAAATGTGTGTTGATACCTCAGGAATATAAACACAAAATTTCTGGAGCTTCTGTTTTGAGTAAATCTGGGCAAACTACCTTCAGATTAATCATTTTAGTAAATTTTCCTTTCTCTTAATCTCATGGTTTAATAGAAAAGTCATAACTAATCATGGCAATCTGGTTGCTTGCCAGAAAAAGGGCTAAATTATTCCCTGACTAATCAAAATGGAATTTACATTCTTTTAATGTACTATATGCCTGCGTGATAGCCTGAACTTGCTCATTTAAATGTTTCAGTACAGTGTAAATGATTTCAGAGCCAACATGAAATTGATGATACTGCTGTATTTTTAAGTAGGTTTTTTTTTGTTTCTCATTTCTTTAATTATTTTTGGTTAGAAAAAATACAGACTATTTTGGACAACCTAATGACTGACATTTAAAAACCAAAAGTATCTGAACACCATTTTTGTTTTATACTTTCCAGCTTTCATCCTCTGAATCTTGGTAAAGACTGCAGGAACTGTAAAACTGTTGTCATATTGACAAGAAACAGCAGAAGTTGCACACTCCTGCAAGCAAAATTTAACCCAAAGCACACTTTGGCACTGATGCTTAAATCAAACAAGTTTTGTATGACTAATCCCTCCAGGATTCAGGGTCTGTAGAGGTACATATGTGGATAGAAAATAGGTGTACCAGAAGAGACACAAACTTGAAGAAAAATAGATATTTTGTTGAAAAAGAAAGAACACATTTGTAATACAGGCAATTTTTTTCTAAAGGGAAACTCTTCTTCCAGCTTTCCATGAGTTCTCAGCATATTCCTAATGGGACATAAAAACTGAAGAAGGAATGCAAGCATAGGTTATGATCCCACAGCATTTTTTTCTCCTACTGCTGGCCCACACAAATTTTTCATCTGTGGTTCCCAGCCATGAAAGTAATCCATTGAGTGGAAATTTTCTTTTTTTCTGTTCTTTGTTTTCCTTCCCATCTATGAGACACATTTTGGTGGTTTGATGTCCTTCACAATGTCAGAGACTGATTATGCTTAGCACAGTTTCTATTTAAAAAATAGGACAGTGAGTCTTCTCAAGTTAGGATTTTCTGACATTACTCTGCATGTTTTTTTCTTTTTTTTTCTCTCTTCACTCAGCCTTAGGGGCTGGGGGGTAGGGAGACAAGACAAATAAATTAAAAGTGCTTTCCTCAATTATTTCATTATGAATTCAACAAGGATAAGAGTGAGGCTCTAGGTCCTGAAAAACTTAATCAGGAGAAATCTGTCCTACTAAAACCCTCATTGTAAACAGGGAAAGGTCCAGTGCCAAGTTCTGCAGCCTGCATGTATTGTCCCATTCCTGGGTACATTCACAACACGTAGTCATGGAACCAGAATAATCTAGTCTGGTGATGTGCCTTTTGCCAGCAATTTATCTTTGGAAGGAAGAGGCTATTCTGATAAATTAAATATTTCTGTGCCAGACCCAGAGCTAGTTGCTTTGTTCTCATTTTGTGTTGTCTTGGCAGTGCCACGGCAGGTTTCAGTATGTGAAGTTCACTGGCTCAGTAATTGTGATGACAGACAAAAAAACCTACTGAAGTTTAGGGCTATTTAATAATAAATATCAAGCCTTGAGTAGTTTTAACAATACACTTAGCAATATACTTTCAAATTTGTGGGAAATTTGTGTAGTTCTAGTAGGCTGCACAGGCTGGATGTCATTAAATTAAAATCTCTAAGAAAACTGTGGATCTGGAATTCTGTGTGTAGGAGGGAGTGAGTTGGATGTAATTCAAGTATAATTCTTCAACAAATACTCAAAGAACTTGTATAAAAGTATACATGAAGGCTCTCTGCTCTTTTTCTTAGTGGAGTCTAGCTCCTGGAAGAGAAATCAAGTMTGGAAAACATACCATTAACATAGGATGGAGGAAGAGACCTTGGAAATAAAGGGCATGTCCATGCCTAAATGCCTTAACCTGCTACAGGATTCCCACATCTACCCAGACACAGAAGAATTGTGACCACAGGTGCTGTAGCCATCTATGTTGAAACTTGCAATAGATTCCATGTTGTCAGCAGAATAATTGATAGAAATTCCATCCAGACATCCCGGTTTGTTCACCTCCTGGCTTGGATTTACCACGGGGTGGGAGGGAAGTTTCCAGTTAAAGTGCCACAAAGCTCAGACATGTTTGGTGGACAAGAGTGTGTCACTAGAGCTGTGTGATGTGTGCTTAACCTGTGATGCCCTGGGAGCTGCATCGGGAAAATAACTGGGTTTGTTTGGGTCTTTTCCCATATGCTGCACCATCATGTTAGAGATCTGGGGAAGTACTTAAGTGACATTCCTTACAATTTCTAAAGAAAACTCTATGAAATATTATTTTCATGGTTCACTGTAAAATTTTAAATTACTGATTAGCCATAATAGCATTTGTTAACATTACAGGTTTGCCACAAAGCTCTCTGCTTTCCCTTATTTGAAAGGTGGCTGGGAAAATAAAATAAAGATTAAATATTATTTTTTAATTGGGTCACTCCATGACGCTTATTTTTTCATAAACAATTTAGAAGTTTTTAATAATGTAGGTATATGTACTGTACTATAGAGGATGTACGATCTAACAGTAATAATGAGATTTTTATTTGGGGTTTTTTACTCTGAAGACAGCTAAGAAAAATCTCTGAGCTTCCCAAAACCACTCTTTCCAAAGAAACCACAATGTTACAGAGCCCTTTCATCATGCAGCATACAGTACTGTACACACAAAAATATACACTGTACTGCTTTAAATTAATTCATATTTGCAGGAGACACAGTCTGTGTGAGTATGTGCAATTATGAAATGTAACTTTTTTTCCTCTTGACATTTTTAGCTGCCTCACCCCTTTTATTTGAACACATACATATGGTGTGTGAGAGTGAGCAAGCTCTCTGTAAATGTTTGGAAGGAGCATCTGTCAGACAATAAAACTTACAAGAAAACATGTTTCTCATTTAAAGAGTATTCACTTGAACTATTTCAGTGTTGGAATCAGTTCATTTGTATAGCTTGGAGGCATTAATAAGAGCAAAGAACTGCAAAGGCACCAGAAAACTCAAACTGTTACTAAGAATCCAAGGTATTTTTAAAAAGCATTTTGTCTTTTCGGCATCTCAGWCTTCTGATAAGGAATCTGAACCAGCTGACAGACAGGAAACCTCTGCTAGTCCATCCAGAGGGATTGCAAACAAGAAGATGGCACRATTTTTGCAAACCTGGAAAGTCTAAAGATTGCAATAATTGTTGGACCAAAGGGACCCTCTTCAGGCATAAATAGCAAGACTCCTACTGTCTTCTCTTGCAGACCAGCTCAGCTGCCAGCAAAAGCAGGTGCTCTCCCCCTACCAGTGCTCCAGAGGAATATTTAGTGAGTATTCAYAGATATTTTTACAAACTAATGTATTATTAGTGATTTACATAAGATTGTATAGTTTTCTCAAAGGACAAAGACATTTAAAAATCAGTTTTAAGGTTGTTATTTTAAACAATTGGTGGAGTTCAACAGTCTGATGCAATTACCATGTTAATTTAAATACAAAATTTGCACAACTTATGACAGTAACTGTAAAAAAATTCTGATTTTCTTAAACTATGTAGTTTAAACAATCTAAAGGARTTACAATGTTTTGAATTCACATTATGACAGCAAAGAAATTTATATAAATATGAAATCTATTTGACTTTAAATGTTATGCTATAAAACAGCCTTTGTAGAACACAAATTTAAAATAAATCATTTCTTTTGGCAAAGTAACCTGCAATTTAATCTTTAGAAGAATAAATATACCACTAATGTTTTCCACAGAAACAGTTGCTACTCTAATTAAATCAAGATGTGACTCTAATCAGATTTCAAAAGAAAATCAGAAACAGATTTTYCTCTGAGGTAGTACTATGGACAAGGATAAGATATTTTTATTTTCATTTTTATTAGAAACACTTGTCCCAGGTAAAGTTACAGGTTTGTAGCATATACCATGGAAATAACAAATCTGAATGCATKATAATGTTTTCAGAAGCACAGCAATTTTTAGTGTTTCAGATATCTGCTTTCTCTTTGGCTATAACTTATGCCACATTACATGTTATTAGGTAACTGCTATTATTTTTTGAGTTTAGAGTGACTAATATGACTAACACTTTTTTTCTTTCTTTTTGTGTGGAAGGGAATGGAAAACCTRATGTTTGTCTACTGGTCCTGTAAAGTTATCTGGACAGTTCTTGTAACAATACTGGGTTATGCCAGCAGCCTGCCTGTGGGGGAGGATGCTCTTTGCACAGCAGAGGAACTTGCTAAGTACAAGATAATCTTCACAGGGAAATGGAGTCAGACTGCTTTCCCTAAGCAGTATCCACTCTACAGGCCCCCAGCTCAGTGGTCATCCTTGCTAGGTAAGTRAAGTATGCACAGTACTAAGAGCAGATAAGCCTCTTGACCTCTGTGGTCTCCTTTTCCTTAATAGTTATGTAAGATAAGTAATGAAAAAGGAAAAAAAAAAGCTAAGTTATAAAGAATGAAATGCAGATATTGAAGTATCCACAATGTTCTCAAAAATCTCCAACTGTTTTCAATTGACTTCTGTTTTCAATTGGCTGCAGCTGAAAGAAGCAGTGATAAGCCAAATGTTTTAGTGTTCACTCAATTTTATACACTTTTTTTTTTAACCTCAGAAATAAAACAGAGAAAATTAAGAAATAGGGACATTCTAAATCAGACTTTTATGTCATGCCATGTATTCACTCAAATAGGTGTTACTCATAGTTCTGACTACAGCATGTGGAAAAAAAATGAATATGCCAGCAATGGTGTACGTGATTTTGCTGAAAAGGGTGAAGCATGGGCATTAATGAAAGAAATAGAAGAAGCTGGAGAGAAAATTCAGAGTGTACACGGAATCTTCTCTGCTCCTGCAATTTCCAGTGGTACAGGACAAACCTCAACTGAATTAGAAGCGCATCTAAGACATCCCTTAGTAAGTAAATGTACATAGTCATTTCAAAAGTTTATTTTATGTTACCAGCAACCAAAATTAAATATTTGAGTTCTCACTTGTAGAAACAACATAATGAAAAAGAATTACTAAAAAGCATGTCACATTGCAGGGAGCACTGTACAGCTTCTATAAAGTAGAAGAGCAAAATGACATTATTTCAAAAACTTTGACTGAAAATTACTAAAGGCAGGACTGAAGCATTCCAAAGCAAGTGATGCAATCCTAATGGATAATTTTGTTTCATTAGGTTTCATTCGTYGTGCGAATTGTTCCCAGCCCTGACTGGTTTGTGGGCATTGACAGCCTGAATCTCTGTGAAGGAGACCACTGGATGGATGAAGTATCAGTGGATCTTTTTCCATATGATGCTGGAACTGACAGTGGATTCACATTTTCTTCCCCAAACTTTGCCACTATTCCACAGGACACAGTTACAGAGGTGAGTGCATGAACATAGTTTGGCACTTCATACTGCTATGTTTTGAGTCTTCCCTTTAAAAGATAACTAGTCTAAAATAGTGAAACTGATTACAGTATTTGAGGTGCTGATGCTCTTTATATATGGATTTATTACACAGCTAATAAACCTACTGCTTTTGTTTATCTTCTGTATCATTGAAATTTATTAGGTAAATGTAAATGGTTCATGAGAATTTGTCTCTACATTTTCTGGAAAAGCTGATAATTTTTGTACATGATATTTAACAATCCTTAAAGTGCCAGGAAAATGAAAATAAAAAAGTCCTGACATCACCAAATGTGAATCTAACCAGGAAAATTCTTAGTAGTGAATACTGCTGTGAGGAGSAGTTTTCAGTTGAAAGCACTGCTGAAACCCGAAACCTGAAACTGCTACATTTGAGGGAGAGGACCTACAGGAAAGCAGAGAACTTCACTGTGGTGACATTGCTTTCAATTTCTTTTGCTCATTTCMTCCTCTCTACRCCCCATACTTTGCTTTTGCCATTTAAGAGAGGTGGTAAATGAAGGATTTTGATTCAAATGGTTTGAATACTATAAGTATTCACTTAATCCTTTCTTAAAGGTGAGTTTTTCTAGCAACAAATCCTRTGCTAATAAGTAACGAGGAAAGGAAGAGAGAAGCATTTGGCCTTTCATATCAATATGGCAGCTCTTATAGCATACCTAATATTATTGTTTAATACTCATGTATTCTTCTTGTAATAACATCCAGTTCCTTCTGTCAAATCTTTTTATACAGTACTGTGTTTGCAGGACCTCCTACCACAGTCCTGTATCCAGTCAAGTGTCCTAATTAAAAATTCTGGGCTGACCAGCATAATTATGTGAACTATGTGTTCATAGAAACTGGTTGTATGCAAATTATGATTTACAAACATGATTTTAGTTACCTTCTTAGTTTTTTTTTTTAATATTCCCCTTTTTATTTCACAGATCACTTGTTCCTCTCCAAGYCACCCAGCAAACTCATTTTATTATCCCAAACTCAAAATTTTGCCACCAATTGCTCAAGTAACAATGGTGAAAATAAAGAAAAGCCAGCTAGGTCTTTCTGCACCTTTTATTAATCTTCCAGCTAAAAGCAATGAAATAATAGACACTGTCTCAGGTAAGTGATTAGTAGATGTTCTCAGTTCTGTTATTTCCATTCACTCAGAAGTATGTGGAAATCTGGCAGGTGATGTGGGTGAAACAGGTGATCAGGCAGAACCTTCTCCTATCTGCACAGGAATAGCTCCAGACTCACAAATGGGAAATAAAACAAGCCAGTCGACATAAAAGAGAATTCCTGAAAGAATTAGTAAAGGATTGCATATTTCAGCTGTGGTTCAAAGGACTGGGCTATATCCAGAGTAAAAGCTACCCAAGCCTTTGTATCAGTGTAGCTCAGTGAATTTTATAAGAAACAAATGACACTCAATCAGAATCAGCATTCCCAAACTCTTTGCAACTTTGAAGTAAATATTCATCCTTAAGCTTTTACATGACAATGAAGCCAAGAACCATTATTGTTGTCTCTTTCTGGCTCAGAGCGTGGCAGTTATATGCAATAAAATTCATACAATCTAATTGATTTGGACATATTTTCAATAGAAACATCAATCCTGATAACAAAAATAAAGTTCTCTCTCATTTTCATTTTTTCAAAAATATTACCTAATAATCTTGAATAGATAGGAAGACATGCAAACTACTGACTCAAGTCAATCATAAGGGTGATTTTCAAATCTCTGAATTAAAATACATATATTGTTAACAAAATATTTGTTCCAAGRGACCAGTGTATTCCCAAAAGAGTTGCCATGCTCCAGGAGCTCTYGCCAGGAAGTCTGGAGATGGCATGTCTCTAGCACTGTGCTGGTCACCTTACAACCACTAAAATACAGCTCATTCTCTGCTCAGTTAATGTGTTATTTATAATTTAATAAATGCACTTATCAATGTATAGGGGTTTAATGTATTTCTATTAGTAAACAATACACATGCAAAGTGGGTGTTACACATCTCATTTACAGTTATATATCCTTCCCATAAGATTTGAAAGGAATATTTGGCATTATTCATGATATAAATTTTAAATTGCATTTAAAGTATAGTATTTCAAATAAAATTTTTAAGCACAAATTCCACTTTCTTGTATATGAACCAGTATATTAAACCAGTTTAAAAACTTATTCTGGAATCAAAAGGGCAGATTTAATTACCAGAGGTCAAGCAGTGTCCCTCATTCCCTATAGAAACATAGAAATGAGTGATGACAGCAGAAGTGGTGAGTTCACTGTAATGCCAGAAATTTATACCAGGTGTTACATGTTTAGTGTGGCATTAAAGGATGGGCTTGTGCACACTTCTTTTACCCACAAATGCTGGAACAGGCAGTTTTGATGCTGCTTCCTTGGATAGGCAGTATTTTAATTTAACCTGCTAAGGAATATTCACCTACCTTTTATGATTTTTACTTTAGATAGAAGCATACATTATGGATAGCACTTCAGAGTTTCTAACTTCTTTTCTTGCACTTAATGAAAATTATATTGAAATCCTTTCAGCATTAGAAAGCTTCTAGTGACAGAATATCCTTATTGGCAAAGGGAAGAGAAGTGTACACACCAAAAAATAGTAAGATGATAAAAAATGGGACTTTATTTCCAAAGCAAATTGGAACAAAAGTAAAATGGAGTTTGAAATGAACAACTCTAGGAACAATAGCTGCCTGCAAAGAAATAGAAATATACCTAAATAAACCAGAGAAAAGCTTTAATCTCAGTGTTTTAGTTAGTCACGAAMAGGAAAATGAGTTATAAAAATTGACAGTAACATTTTTTTAATTCAATCTTTTGAGTACAATCATTTTRAGCATAGTTTTCTTTTAAGGAATTCTGCATTTTCATTCAAGACATAATATGCTTCAGAACTGATATAATACCTCAGACAGGCTCTAGACTGGAATAACAATAACACAAATGAGTTTAGGAGCTGAAACCAGACTTTTTTTAAAATTTATAAGACAGCACACTGATTTGATGGATATTAYATGTATTTTGTATCAGAAAGGATGCTGTTTGATGATCACTCCTTAATATTTTTCCAACTGTGTATTCGACTCAAGTACAACTTGATGTAAAGTTCCCTCTTTGCTGTGTGTCTTGCAGAAACACCCCTGGACTGCGAGGTTTCACAATGGTCTTCCTGGGGGCTCTGCAGAGGGGTCTGCAGAGAAACAGGGACCAAGATCAGAACTCGTTTTGTMCTTCTTCAGCCTGCCAATAATGGAATGCCTTGTCCAAACCTGGATGAAGAAACAGGATGTGAACCAGAAAATTGTGTCTGAAATAAAGAAAAGATAATAATTAAGATAATTTAAAAGTAGGATACATTTAAATCTAAACTACATGTCAATCAATGTTCTTTATCATTTGGATACGCTGCACTATTTTGYTGAAAAGCTGCATAAGAGTGGTTTTGAAAGTTTTTATTTAATATCAAGATTTTGGGGGGTTAAATTCCTAAGGTTTAGTAGGACAACAGTACTGGATAATCTAAAGAACAAAAACCCCCAAAGAAATCCTTCCTCCAAATACACTGTAAGTTCTTGGAGTACCCTCTAGTGGCAGAAAAGAAGACATTTGGAAAGATCGTACTTCACATTTTTACTTAACAGTAAAAATCTTTCAATCACAAAGTCTAAACTAATAACCTCCTTAAATACTGTAATTTGTTTATCTACACCTATTTATACCTAGAAAATAGTTTTTTYTTCTAAATTATGTTTTTATAATTTATTGGCATTTTTGTCATCTTTCTAACCTTGCTTAATGTGCATTTCTTCAGAAACTACTTACAAAAGTCAGAGYGACCAGATGTTTGCAGTGTGGTTAAGACAATAATGGAACTGAGTAAACTTGTCTTGAGACTTTTGAATATATAAAAATGTCTTTTTATTTTTCCTTCTCAAAAGTGAGAAGAACAACTGCCATGAGGACACTCAGCCAACAAAATTATTAGGAAAAAAATCTGAAGTGTGGATAGTAGTAGAAAACATCTGAGCTGAATTAAAAGTGTTAGCTGAGATTCAAAAACTGATTGTTGCTGTGTGTCCCTCATCAGACAACTTTAATATCAAAGTTAACACTGTTGACCATAACATAAATTATATCATTAACCTTATATATGCAGTAAATGTGTTTCTTTATATGGTTTGCTGCTATTTGTGTATATATTACCTAAAATTAAGATATGCACAACTCTAAAAAAACACATGTCAGAAACTGTTCCTGACTGCAAGTTTTAATGCTCAAATAACTTATAAAATGAATGCAACATATGGCTTATGAAGAGCTGTGACTACCAACTAGGAAAAGAATTTTGGAATAATACTTATTCAATAGAATAAGTTTAAAGTCAGCTCACAAAACTTTTACAGCACACTGCAATTTTACAAATATACAGCACAGGTATTGAACAGGAGAGTTGGTTTGTTKTTTTCCAGAATATGCCAAATACAAGATAATTTCTCTTGTCCTTGAAGGAGCACACTGTATTCTCCATAGAGCCTAAACACCTCTCTGTATTTCTTTTTGCAGGAGAGATATCTTGCAAAGATACAAATAAATTTGAAACTTTTACCAGACTAGACTTCACTGGTCCTGCAAATGCTGATAAATACACAATTGTTAGAACTAAGTGTAGGAATTTCTGCTCTTTCATTCTTCAGATTCCCATTGTTGTCTGTTCAAAATTGCTCACTCAGTCAAATTGTTCAATTACAAAATTGCACACTTACTCACTATTTTATAAAGTTTCCTCTATTTCCACTCTATAATGGGAGTAGTGTTACTACACTATTCTGTGTTTAGTTAATGGTTAGTATTTTTCTTTCTTCTTTTTATACTAGTTTTAACAATTCTGTGTTTTCTGTTACATTTATTTACTTCCTGTTTACACATTTATCATCATATCAGAAAACATAAGCATATATTGTAGTATATATTTAAATATTCTCAGAGTGTAGGAACTTATTTCAAATTGATAGTCAAAAGACAAATTAAGCTCAATCAAGTTTTGGGGCAGATATCAAATGCAATTTTAAATTATGCCTTAGGAAAACCAAACTCAAAACCCACAAGGTATTCTTTGAGGTACTTTCCTGGAAATTCTCTAAACACTACAGTTTTTCTCCTTCACATGCCTAGAATAAATAAAGGCCCAGGCCCAGTAAAAAAATACCTGCATTTGCATTAACATACATGACCTGAAACTTGGATTTCAGTCCTACAAGATTTAATTTGAGTGGAGGAGTCCCAGTGTTTGCTCAAACTCTTGGAGAAAAAAGTTTTCCAAAGGACACTGAAGGAGAAAGGATGAGATAAGGACAAGGAGTAGAAAGAGAATATGTAACCAGCACACCCCAGAAAACTCCAGTCAGTGATACATAACTTTACTGTTTTAGTGTGTTTACATACATGAATATTCACTGCATCTTCCTTCAAAAACAGAAGTTCCCTATCCAGCCAGTCACCCGGATATGGGGTTTTTTGCAAGCTGTAAATTCAGGAGACCTTGGTAAATACATTAAGGATGCCTCTGCGCATTGCTTGGCCATAAATGAAATTCTAGGTATTCCCTTTGCAAACCACAGGGATGGAGCCATTACTTGGCAAGACTGTGGATACAGTGAATGAAATACATTCTAGTGATGGAGCATATTTCTGATAGTATTTATCTATTAAACTGATTAGTGAGGTACATTATCCCTGCACAGATATTGTCAGGACTTTGTAGCTTCAGCACCCTTGGAATTCCCTTAAAGATTTTGGGACCAGGAAGAAACACAGAGAAGCTCTTCCTTCTTTTTCCTTTGTATCTCATGTTACAGATGGTTGGCAGCCAAGATGCTGAGGTCCGAAATACATGAGATTTAGGGAAGGAAATAGGCAAATTAATTCCTGGGTTAAGCTTATCTCAGAAAGCACTTTGGAAAGAACCTTGAAATGCATTTGTAAAGACAATTCTTTTCAAGAATAGCTCACAGAAAGAATCAGCTTCAATACCTTGGCAGATGTTCTTGCAGAATGAAAGATGTGGTTAATGGTAAAGTGTAGCAACAAAAAAGTCACCACAGAATTAAATTGTGGTCCTACAAAATAATCAACATGAAAATAAATTCCTATAATGGAATAAGTGTGAAAACAAAAGATCTGAGAGTATCTGATCTTGCTATTCAAGGCAAAAATTATATTCCCAGTCCCAGGTAAATGAAGTACATTGGGAATAACTAACCTATCATGAATGATCCAACATAATAAAGTAACTCAGACTAATCCATGACAATATTTAACAGTCCCAAGAAATAAATCTAACACTCAATCCAGCAATTCTGGTATCAGCCAGATGTTGTTCAATGGGATTTTTGCAGTATGCAGAAGTTCTGTCCGTGACAATTTACAGAACTTTGAATGCCTGAGACAAATTACAGCATCTTTCCAGAATGCCTGAGACAAATTTACAGAACTCTGAATGCCTGAGACAAAAGAAATCTCTCCGTATGCTGCACAACAACCTGATTACTTGGAGACTAAATTATTTTTGTTTGCTTGAAGTCCAGCAGCCCTACTGGACATTTACTAGCCAAAAGTACAGAAGTACTAGCCAGCATTTACTAGCCAAAAGTACAGAAGAAATGTGTCTCTTCCAACAGGTCTGGGCAGAGGGAAGGATAAAATGGTGTCACCTTGTATATCTTGTGTTCTACCACTGGAACTCAGAACTTTAGAAGCCACAAGTTCTCAACAAAAAGCTAAAAAAAATGACAGGTCAAGTAGCTCACAACCTACAGACAAACCTATATTTCCTGCAGGTATGAGTATGGCATGGGAATTTATGCAGGTGCATCACAGTAAACATCTCCTGTGGTAGAGGGGCAAAAGTCCAATATTATGATGATATCCTGTATAATCTAGAATTATTTCTGATGGATAAGTGCTGAAGTAGTAATGGAGTCCTAACATCTCCCCTGACATTCCTAAGGATCCAACAGCCATGAGACACAATTTTTATCCCTCTATCCATATGGAGTCAAAGCACTAAAGTGTAAGTTCTCTTCATCTGACAGTCTTTCAATATGGGGATGCTGATGGGTGATTTTTGGAGGTGAACTAATACTTGTGCTACATTTTCCATGAAGATACTCCATGCTGTGAAATGGAGTGAACCCAGGATGGTCCTAAGCCTGTGCCAGTGTTACACAGACATTCCTTTATTGAGACAACTTCATAGATGGCAGGTGCAGTGAAGGGTAAGAAACACGAATCTGTCCTCCTTCTGCAGATGTGAAATAATCCAGCAGGAGTTTACCCCAAAATTTTTATTTAGGTTACAGATATTGAAGATGAAGGGTTGTGCACCTTCTTCCTTCACACAAGAAAAATATGTGCTCTTGTGCAATTGGGATAACATAAATTTTATGAGGAAAGATGGGTCCTCCCGACTGGAAGTGATTCCAGAGATGGGTCCTCCCTGCTGGAAATGACCATTCAGACCCACCTTTCAGACAGAGTGATCTCCACTTATAGGACAAGGAACATTTAAGTGATAAATGAGTTTGTCATCAGACATACACATTGGTCGATATTAGTACAAAGAATAAAAATAAGAATCTCAATCATTGATTTACACTATAACTTTCTTCAGAAAAGGTATTAGGAAGTATCTAAGAAATAGTCATTCCTATATTAAAAATCTTATTCTGAAAGTGTTCATGTTGTTATTTTTCCTTGCAATATCATATTCACTAATGTTATTTGATTATTTAATGGATTATTTGATTATTATTCAAGAACTTATTCAAGTTCTTTTGCCTTTTTTGGAGTTCTCGTATGTAGTGCCTGTGGGCTTTAATCAGGTGCCTACATTCGTACAATGATTTAGGATGGAAATTAAAAGTTTGCTTAACAAAGGAGGGGTGAAGCTCTGGAATAATCACCCAGAATTGATGGGAAATAATAACTTAATTTAAGTTGAAAATACAGCAGTTTATGGAAAGAGGTAGTCAATGTAGTTGCCTACAGTAATCTAGGGAACTGATCTCAAGCACCTGAGAAGCCCTTTCAGCTTCATGCTCTTCTAAGTGTATAAAATAAATTTAAATCTAGATGCTGGGAAAGAAGAAAGAATTTTTAAGGTGTCTATTCCATGTTATCTCATTCTCCAGAACATGCTGTAGTTATTTATAAATGTGTAACCACCAGCTGCCTTTTCTCACAGTTTTTTTCTCTCTCAAATTACTCTGATAAGCAGCAAACAAGGAACAGCCACAGGACTACAGGCACTTGTATGTAACTATCTTCAAAAGCAGTACAGCAGGGATATATAAAAAACATGAAAAGCAAATTAATAGGATTTCTTATGAACTTTTGGATTTCTTTTTCACTCGCTTTGTATTTTCACCTTGGAGAAAGAGAAGAGAAATGCATAATTGAAGATATTCCCAGTGACACCTTGGTAGTTGGTAGGTACCTGTCAATGCTTTATGATGATCTAACCCAGGCAGTAACAAAGATAACTGGAAATGTAACAGCAATTTCTGTGACTGATGAATATGGTAAAAAACCAGAAAAGGGCACTCTGAAAATAACTCCCTGCAGCAGGGATTAGGTCTAAAGTCCTCAAACACTGTATGTATCCATCACACAAAGAAATGCAGGTTGTCAGAGTGCTTTACTGACTAAACAGAGAAAAAGAAAGTTTTTAAATTCTACAGCTGTGGGACTGCTGCTTCCATGTGTGCTTCTGCATGTTCTGACTGATGTACTCATTCATATCAGGATTTCTGAAACACAGTTTTCCCCATATGAATGGGAGAGTTACTTTTTTGATAAGTGCTGCTCTGAAAAGAGACAATTCACGATGTACTAAAGTTTCATTTCTCCTCTGATACGAGAAGCACATTAAATTAATCTACAAGTCGGTAAATGTAAGATTTCAAGGGGATAGTAAAAAATAATACAAATTAATTTTTTTTTAAATAATGTGATAAGTGTGAAAGACAATCCATAAAATGTAATTTGAGCTTTTGGAGGTCTCAGTGTGCCTTCTAGAGGCTAATCTTCCCAGAGCATTAGGAGTAATTAGAAAGTTTTTCTTGTTAATTAACCCTTTGTTGTAGTACTTTAGAACATTTTCTACTATAGTAAAAATTTATTGCATTTGACTCTGTTATGAAGTACCCCTGAACAATATTAATCACAAACACAATAAATACATGTATATTTCTATTTTTCCTGAAAAAGTGTCAAGGATGTTTAACGTTAAGCTATGTTTTACTTAACAGATTTATCTCTGTTTTTATTCAGGCAATTACAAAGTCCAACGCTGGGATTTACACATACGTGACTTTCTTGAATCTGCTCCTGGCTTGGGAATGTTTGTGACTGTCACAAGCCCTACTAGTGAGGTAAAAATGCTTTATGAATGTTTCTCCACAATTTATGACTTGACTTCTGGCACTGGCAGGCAGCACTATCTAAAAATAAAAGATACTTCTGAGGAAGAAGTAAATCTACAGTCTACCAGCTAGTTCAGCATTTTGATGCTGAAAGATGAAAAGTAAAAATAATTATAATAGTTGATAAATATGTCTATGGACAATTTTTGAATTACTACCAGATTTGGGAAACAGTGTCCATAAGAAGAATTAGTGACAACTGAGAAAACAAGTTAAATGAAAAATAAAACCCCAAAATTCACTAAAGAAGTAAGATGGTACAGAATCCACTTGAGCATCAGAAAGGAGTGCTTATGATAAACAAAACCCAAAGTCAATGTCACCAAGGCTGCTCATAGCCCTCATGCAGAGCAGCTGCCTGAGGTCTGAGCTTTTCCAGCAGTGGAAAAGCTGCTAGGCAAGGTGTCAATTTTATTTCCCTGCCTAGGCAAGGTGTCAGTTTTCAGACTTTGAATGATTTAGAGAGCATTGGCTTTTGTACATTGCAAAATTCTGTAATGTTTTCATGTTCACTGTGAGCTAAGATTGTTTTGTTTTCTCTAAGTGTGTTCTGAAATTTGGATAAATTTAATCATGTCAGCAGCTTAACTGATTCCTTTTTGCATTCAACTCAGAGTACTGTTTTTTGATTTTTTTATTGGTAGTTATAAATTACAAACCCAATGCATATCTCTAAATTGCAGGTACTGCTGTCAAAACTGTACGGGCCACAAGGGACCTTTACGTTTACATCCTACATCTCTGGGGAGCATATCATCTGTTTCCAGTCTAACTCCACAAGATTTGCAGTGATTGCAGGAAGTAAACTGGTAGGTGTATTTCCTAAATAGTCTTCGTTGTAACAGTAAAAATCATTACCAATAGCAGAGATTTCAAACTGGATTAGAAGTTGGTCTAACTTCTACCAGATAATTCAACGTTTTTTTAGAGATTAAGGAAAGCAAATACAGAATTATGCAGATAAAATCCTCTTCTCATATTTAAAAAGTCACCATTCAAGAGGCAGGACTAAGGATAGAGAGATTTAATGTTTGTGATATGCTTTGAATGTGAAAAATTCTGATCATTAAGAATAACTAATTTGGATCAAAAAGACAAATATGTAAGATTGACTAACACAAGAATTTGACATAAAGATATATTCCATGTATTCATTAACTTAGATTGGATTTCCAAAGAAAATGTAACATTTTAATTTTTGAAAGAGATTCAAATGAAGAATATGTTAGCATATTTGTTATTGTCTACTCCCAGCAAAGTTGGTTTTAATGCAGATTTGTGGGGGAAAAAAGCCATCAGAGGTGATAGCATGGCTCTAAAAATTTTTTTCTTGCAGCAAAAAAAAATTTATAAATACTGTTTTGAAATTTAATCGATTTGCTGCTTCCCAAAACCAGGGGAGAATTACTCTCTAGAGTGGTTTTGGGGCTTTTTCTCTTCAGCTGACAGCAAAAGAGTTAAATAACCAGCTAAATATAAACATCTTCTAAATTAGTTAAGGTAAGCTAAATCTCATCCTAGCTGTGCACTTCGGAAACATGTAGATAACACAGAAATAATACTGGAGTAAGATTATTACACTGGAATAACAAGGTGTTCTTACAGGCTGATTGATAGAAATTAATGGAAATTTAATCATATACATTGCAAAAGCAATTAGCTCTAATCATAAAAAAAATAATTGTGGAGCTTATCAACTAGAGAGTGTAAGGGGGATAAAGCTTTGGTTGGTCACAGTTAACTATGCACCATGAATGTGATTCTGAGGATGTGCAAGTGATTTTATCTGGAATAAATGGGGGTGTATTAGCATTATTTTACATGACACATGCACCATGTAGAGTTCTGACTATCCTATATAAAAGAAGCCAAGAGATGCAGGGAAGGAGAACATTAATATCACAAATATTAAATAACGTTTGTTTGAGAACACAGAAATAAAAAAGGATTTTTAATTATATCTGGAAGAATAAAGGTCACAAAAGGAAACACATTCTTTAGCAAAGATAAATCTTTAACTGTTCTTTGTAAGAATCAGATGGGTATCTGAACTCTTTCAAACAAAAATGAAGAAATTAATGGACCACAAGGTTGTGAGATGGATTTCTACCTATACAGTTAGGTAACTTGAAGACAACTGAAAGAAAATACACTCCTCATTTACGGCTGATCTCTGAGCAGACCTAACTTCTATTATGTTAATATCAGTTTCTAGGGTTTTGAAGATTATTTGTTTGGGTAAAACCTTTTTATTTTCTCTTAGGCATTAACTGGCTTCTGGGAGAAGTTTCCCCCACTAGTTTTAGTAGAATTTTTCATGCATGCCAAAATGAGTTGCATAACATTGCAAGTTCCATTCTTCTCTCTTCTTTCTGTGGTTCTGTTGCTTAGCTGGCTTGAGGCATTTTTGCTATAGATCATACAACAACCTGGAGGATATTGGGAGATATTCCAACTTGGATAAAAAATGTGAAGAAAAGTTATGTGAGGGGACTTAGAAGTGCATTTGTAAAAAGCCTTCAACAGTACTATTAAAAATAGTAATTTCTGCAATATCAGGATGAAAAGTGAAATATAATGAGCAGTCTTTTTTTTTAAACCATTTTGGGCAAAGGCAACATTTTAACGGCAGTTGAACCAACACTAGCATAAAATAATGCCCTAACATTACTGAAGATTGTAAATTTTTATAACTAATTCAAAAATAAAATTAAGAAACTCTTCAAATTTTCCACCTGATTCCAAATTTAGGAGGAATTCTAATTTTTATAAGCAATTAAAACTTTTTACCTGCAATGATCTTAAGGGGAAATTTTCCATTGTTTCATTTTTATTCTAAGGAACTTTGAAAAAGCAGAGGAGACATTAATGAGAACATTTTTTTCTTTTTACAGCGCATCCACTTGGACATCAGGGTTGGGGAACATTTTTTGGATGAATCTGCTATTCAAGCCAAAGACAAAGTGAATGAAGTTAATATCAGACTAGAGCATCTAATTGAGCAAATTCATCATGTAACCAGAGAACAAGAGTATGAAAGAGTATGTATGTCCCCTAACGTAAATGTTAAAAAATATTGTACATAGGCTTATTGATTTATGAAGTATTATAAGGTTTATTATCCAATTGCAGGGGTATTTTTAACTAACTCATAAAAATCTATAGCTATTTAACCAAAATAGTCTCTGTTACCTTGAAAAATATTTTTAAGTGGTTACATAAAACTAATTAATCACTGTGGACTCATGCTTGTAGCAACAGGTGTCATTTTCTAGCAGCAGGTGTTATTTTAAAGCAGGATTTTCCAAGCAGAGTTTTCTTGGTCAGACTCTGCCACAGCCGCCAAGCTGGTGGCAGGTAGCATTGTGGGTGATGCTGTTGTTTCCACACTGCCCTGGGTGCACAAACTCCATTGAGTGGGGAAAGAAATGACTGAGTGTACATTTATATATCCCCATGAAGTGTACATTTATATATCCCTTCTTCAAACAAGTGTACACTCAGTTGCTTTCTATATCCATGCAGATAGACTGAGAAATGTATCAACTCATTACCCAAAACCAAAAATTTGGCTGCAAAAGGGCTCTTGACAGCAGTACGGAAGTGACTGTAAACCTAAACAGGTTAAAATCTGTACTGATGGAACATTTTTAGCACAATGCATCTTCTGTGAACAAGGGAAGCTCTGTTTACCCTGCTGCTTCAGGATGCAGTGTGCCTGCCTCTCAGTTTTGATTTGTGCAGATACCCCCCATACAGATAAGTACAATCCTTCGCTTTTATCTATGTGGAAAAATGGTTTTGTTCACCACTATGCAGAGGAGGGATGCCTTTCTGGTTACCATGAAACATACAGATGGCAAAAGGTTATAATTATGCTTTTCCTTTATTCTCTAGGAGCGGGAAGAAAAATTTCGGAAAACAAGTGAAGAAACCAACAGCAATATTTTGTGGTGGGCTATAGTACAAACACTAATCCTCATCTCTGTTGGAATCTGGCAAATCAAATCTCTCAGAGATTTCTTCATATCTAAGAAACTTGTTTAAGTTCTATAAAGTCAATGCACAGATTCCAAAGTCGCCCACCATGTAACACTGAACATCCAAAGAAACCCTGCACCTATGAGAAAATTGCTTGTATAGAACTCTCAACCTTCTCTCATCTTCTGCTCTAACTCTGGTTTTTCCAGCTAGGTCACAACCTCTGGCACCTCCTCACGTTTTGCTCCTTGAACCCCATCTTTTATCATTTTCTTTCCCCATCTATGGATGTAAAGCTAAATATAGAAGGAGTCAGTGACTAAGGCAGAATTTAAGTTCAATACCTAATGAAGAATGTTTAATTTAGGTTAAATCTAAAATAGAAATCTAAAACAAAGTTTCCTAAGATTTTAAATTACTCTGCTTGCTGAGTTATCTTATTTGGCACTACCATAAACAGTTCAGCACTTCAGTCTGACTAGGATTCAGATAGTAAACAGAGAAATAATTACATCCCCTGTGGTGTTTAATTGGGTGAGAGTGTCTTGAACTCAATATATGTATGTGTAACACCTAAATATAATTGTGAATGCTTTCTTGTAAAATATTCAGAGTTTGAACTGATCAGTGGTGGCAGCAATTATCATAGAAGAGAGAGACCCAGGCAAGCAATTTGGAATTRTACTTACTTTTTCTTTCAGAAAAGCCTTTAACATTAGGCTATACAATTGATGATGATCAGATGCCTCCCACAGTTGTTTATGTAAATTACAGTCTTTATGAAATATACCAAAGAAATCCAAATTATTTTGTTTCCTGGTAAACAATGCCAATTTTATTTTAATTCATTCCTGCACTGAATGCTTCTGTGTTGAGATTTTTTATAATTTTAATTATTTAGCAACTTTAATATGACTGCCTACAGAAATTACCAGATTTTGACTTAATTTTCCRTTTTACTTATTGCAGCTTGGTTACATATACCGTTATGCCCTAATTTAGTTAGTTTATGTACAAATAGCAGTATAACTACAGTTTCATACAATGACAAGTCAAAGGCTGTGGTTAAAATTCCAGATAATTAGTTTGACAAAGCAGTAGCTGTAGAAGGAGTTGGAGGTGATTACATACAAAGACATGGAAGCTGAAGTTTCTAGAGCACTGTGATAGCAGAATATTGTGGTTTGTTTTCCTACCCATCTTTTCAGACCCTTTGCTGGTTGAAAAGGTAGTGAAAGGTAAAATACCCRTAGACCAATTATTGTTCTAAAGGCATGGCTTTCTTTCTTTTTTCTATCTTCCCACCTGTTGTTTTCTTTAGCAAGGAAATGACATTTTCCTTTAAGTCTACTTATATTTCCAGCATGGGAGGTAAAAGACAGCTGGTAGTATGTGAGAATCAATAAAATTGATATAAAGTAGAGACAAAAAGCAATGTTCCAGGGACCAAATCAATCCAAATAAAATCTCATAAAGCTACTCACTGCATTGTGTCCTATAATTAAAAATTTGGATACTTCAGAGGTGCCACTTGGAATGACCAGTAAGTAAGTGTTATTAAATTAACTTCCATAGAGCACTCACTCAGAACATGTGTTGTAATAACATCTCTGGTGGTGGGTAAGAAGGAAATATGTGTTAAAACCATATGGTATATGAAGTCCAAGGAGAAGGTAATAAAGTGTTGTGACAAGGTTGTGGCTCAGACTTTAGTTGATATTTAGTGTAAGGCCCCTAACCACATCCCAGTGACAAACATAACTCATTTCACTTACAATACACTCCAGCTGGTAATCCAGGACAAGCAACATTTCAGAATTCATAAAAGAGCTGATCATATTTCACCATATTAATTAGGTCTATACTCAAAGAGTATAGACTCAGCACTGACACTTGGGCATCTTGAATATAACTTGTGATTGCTTAGCTCTTTACTACTACTAATGGTACTATTATTAACAATAATAATAATCATCATCCTATTATCATCATCATCRTCTTTGCTTTTACGAAATGTTTTCAGTCTCCTTCAAGATTTTTAATTAACTCCATAAAGTAGAAGCTGACTCACAGCTCATTTGGGAAGCACTTTGAGGGCAGAAACCTTTGTGAAATTAAAAGCTTCCTCTGCAGTTTGTGGCTCTGTCATACCCAGAGCTACAGCCTGCACTGCAACTAAGTCTGTAGGGGACTTTCTGCCTAAAATTTTCATCATGGGACACTAGCAAGCGATGGGGTCTTTCTTTGTCTAAGAAATGAACATCAAATCTCCTTGTTTTGCTCTTTTTCCACAGCAGAAGATGCCACAGCAAACCTGTGTTAGTGAATTAACAGACTTCCTGGATTCTTGCACTTAAAAGAATGAACTCCACAATGATTTTCTCTGCTTTTCTTTTCTTTCCCTYCTGACCCGAGAGGAGCGAGCAGGGCGGGGCTGCTGCTGAAGGCCCTGCCCGGAGCCCTGTGGGTGCAGCTCTGTTCCCCACGTGTGGGGACGGCGAATCTCTCAGAGAACCGTCTGTGTCGGCACCGCTCCACTTTGGTAGTGAGAGGCCAGAAAACCCAAATTTTATTGCGGTGTGTGTGAGGACCAAGCTCTGCTGCCCTGAGGCCCCGCGGCGGGAGGGGCGCGGGCCGCGCTGCCCTCAGGGCCGCCTCAGCGGGCGGGACATGGCGAGGACGCCCCCGCGGGGCTAGGCCTGAGGACGAGCGGCTCTGCCCGAGCCCCGGGCCGGCGCCAGGCCGTCCTGCCCCGMTGCCCCATGGCCGTGCCCGTCTTCTGCAACTCCTGCCTGTGCGAGCCCCGCACCCCCACGCCGCGGTTCTGCCTCACCAGCTGCGGTCACGTTTTCTGTGAGGTTTGCCTGCAGAAAGGTAATAATGGCTGCTGGGGCGCGCCCGGCGGGGCGGGCTGTGCTGCGTGCACACATCCACCTCAAACGTTGGTATTTCTCACCTGCTGTGGAAAAAAAGAAAGCCCTAAGCACTTTTAAGAATGTTACTGATAAGCCTTTCCAGTCCTTGCTGTTGATTCGCTTTGAACAGTAAAACTGTGTCCACTTCCAGGTGGATGTGGCTTTGAGAGCGAGCCTTGGGCACACGCGATGGAGGTTTTAGTAAAACTGAATTCTGAGTGCTTATGATCCATAATTTTGTAAAAAAACCCTCCACAAATAGATGGCCTTCTATTCTGACTAATTAGGGGAAAATAGTGTTTTGTCCTTAATGAAAGAGCAATTGAAAAAAACGTAGGATTCGTTTAGGGTAGCTTTTGGAAGTAGTTTTTATAGGGTTTGAGGCTCAGTGTTGTTCCTGAAGACGTTCAACAGCATCTGGGAAGATTGGAGGTGATGTTTTGAAGCTCTTGTRTTATGTACAATTCCAGAGTCATGTTCTGGGACTCGTGTGAAGCTTGGTTTTTGTAAGGGCACACAGAAGAAATGATAAATCTGTATTCCAGAACTAAAAGCTTTTGACTAGATGTTTTCGCAGGATGCTGTTGAGGGTAGAGGATCATAACATGCAGCTTGCAGGCCCCTAGAACATGAACAGCATCTTTCCTCTCTGCTCTTAATTTGGTTTAGCAGAAAAATATATGAGGGATTATGTATCTTTTTGCTGTGAATTCAGTAGTAATGAGATTTAAAATGTATTTAAAAATGTTTATAAACACCAATCCTTAGAATTTTCAGAATGGCAGTAGCTAGTAGAATTATAAATTATAAATATTGAAATAATGTGCATTTGCTATAGATATTTTCTAATATGTTTGCAGATAAAGAGCTTAAAAGTCATAAAGTTTTTAAAGTGATTTTATTGTTTTCTCACTGGAGGAATTCAAAAGGCAAAATTACTAATTTCTTGACATTTGGGTTTCATATATTTTGTTGGGACAACCCAACTGTGCCCCAGTCTAAAAAGCCATTTATCAGATTGACTGTAAGTCATTAGTGCACTTAAGCATACATTTAATTAAACCAGGCAAGTAGTCCTATTTAAATCAAGGGAACTAGAAGTCACCTGCATTCTGTGACACTAATGATATTCATAAAATCATTTACATGAATACTTATTTACAGGAGTAAGACCTGATGACATTCACACACATTTTTCCTGCACAACTCAGTGCTATGGTTATAGAATCAAATTCTTTATTCATGTTTATTCATATTTCTTGTGTAACCTGCAGATTTCTTCCACAAGCTCCAGAGTTTTAGGCATCATATTATATTTACAATGTATTCAATATGTATTCAGTTTGATCTATATTTTAAATGTGTCTTTACCTTACAGGCAAAAAAGATGAATGTCTGGTCTGTAGGAGGGCTTGTCGTACTTTAGTCCTTTCAAAAGAGGTAAATCAAGGTTTAGTTTTGTTGCATTACATTAATCTGTGCTTTGCTTAACAGCTAAACTGTTTGTATTAAAAAATGCTGCCTTTTTTGTTTTTGCCAACTGTGACATGAATATTTACTGATAATAAGTTGCTAAACTAAGATACTTAGACACTAGACAGCTCTATTTTTTGTTGTAAATGTTCCTGTAAATTAAAGCCTATGGAAACTTTGGTTTTCAGGTACTGCTAGACTGTAAATCATTCTAAACTTTTCAAGAAATGTGGCTGGTTACTGTGTAACATCAGTGGCTTCTTTCAAAATGTGGAAAAATGTTTATTGATTTTGGCATTTGTACATCACAGAAAATGAGCTGTAATGAATTATTTCATGTAATGGACTGAAAGCCTGCCTGATAGCCCTGCAGTGTTTTGAAGTGGATCAGGTTTTTTGCCCGTTTCCCTTAAGCTTAACTATTTTCCTTGTGGCTGTGTGATTAAGAAAGGGTTTGAAATATTGTTGGGAATTTTTGTTACTCACTGGAGMATTAAGAGCTTTTAATTCCCTTTCTTGATTAATCATTAGGAATCTTTAATTTTGCATTTCTCCCAGGAGCAATCTCCTCTTTAGCTGATTCCATAAATAGGTTGTGAAAACATTCATATTTTTGCAGACTGATGCCTACCTAAGAGCCAATGCCTTATAAGGATAAAAGAGAAATACTAAAAACATTTAATAAAGTTCAATACAGCTAAACATGAAGGCCTCCTMGGAATCTTGCACATCGAAGAAGACAATGCTGCTAAAAAAAATTGCAACAAAACAACAAAATGCAATTATAATACAAAGGAACAATGCACACAGTAATCAAATATGAAAGAAATCAGAAAGCCCTTCATAAAAATTCTAAAGGGCATRTTTTAATATGCTTTCAATATCAACGTATTCATGCTGCAAACCTTGTTAATAATTTCAGTCAAAGAATAATTTAAGTTGTTGAGGACCTCTGGAGGTCATCTTRTTCAATACCTTGCTCCAAACAATGTTAATTTTTAAGTTACATCAGTCTTAAATTGCACCATTTCAGCAGAACTTCATAATTTACTTCAAAGGCACAGAAGGAATTTAAAAATGCAATGATTGGGATACTAACAAAAATATTAGATGTTTCATTAGAACTTGCCACTGCTCTGGAGCGCTGGAAGGAAGCATATTACCATATCCTTAAAAAAGACATTAATGATGATTGCTTATCCTTGATTAAGAACAGATAAAATGATTGGAATGATAATTAAAGATGCATATAAAGAAGTCATGGCTCTATAATTCAGGAACCTGAGTGGAAATATACCTGGTAAGCTTTACGAGCTTGATGCTATGGAAGAATTCCCAATGAGAGGAGGTGCTATAAATGTGTTAGAAGTCCTAATTAAATTGTATGTTGGGGTAATCAACATGTACACATTAAATATTCTCATCTTTACAGTAATGCATTTTTGTCACCTTTATGTCTCCCTTCTGTGTCTCATGATCCCCACTTGSTTTTCCCCAGAGGATGGTTAAGTGTTACAATAAATCAGATTCTGGCTGTTCAGTATTTCAAAATATCAAAGGAACATCTGCTACTCCTCCATGCAGCAGATAAAATATAAACAGTGTTACACAAATCTTTATTTGAAAAAGTTTTTATATCAGTATGAAGCTGGTTGGGTTTTATTTTTTCAAATCTGATAGGTACTTAAACCAAGATCATTGCTTTGATAAAACGCTAAAGAGATTGCAAGAGCTTGGTTTCTATGAATGCATGTCATTTAAAGAAGCTGAATATATTTTTATTAATATCTTAAGTTTTCAAGATGGAATATTATTGTATTGCTTTTATTTTTTTTTTACTGAAATACCATAGGTAGATTAACTGTGCTGTCTGTCTGCGTTTCTCCATCTGTCAGCTGGAAATTTTTTAATCTTTAGCTGAAGTCAACCAAATTCAAAATTGCAGAGGAAGTCTCAAATACAATTACTTACCTTCTGTGAGTTCTGCAAGAATTAGTAGCTGACGAAAGCCAGGAAAAGCAGTTTTCCTGAAGCATGCACAGCTCTGATTAAAAGACACAAGTTATAAAATATTTTAAAAATTCAACAATTACGTTAAGGCTCTTTCCTTATTCTGGGATAAAATTCTGCTGCCCAGTGGGCAGGGAGAGACAAAGGGATCYCAGTCAGCATTGGAACTATTCTGAAAAAGGACTTTGAAACAAAACTGATTGTGGGATGCGTCCCATGTGGCTGGGAATGGTGAGAACCAAAAAGACTGGAAAGGGGCTGCCAGAAACGTGGCTTTTGRTGTGAATGCAATACCTGTTCCAAGYGCCACAGCACCCTCCTTGAATGTCCTCTGTACCCTGGTACTATCTTAATCACTGTAAGTATATATGGGGGTAATACATTTAACAAAATCCCAGTGCTTTCCAGATGGTTGATAAGGCCATTAAAGAAAACTAGGCTTATTTTCAATTTCTGCATTATCCTTCTCTAATCTGTCAATTTTTTTTTATTTATATCCATCAGTCAATTTAAGAAACACTTTACAAAAGACTTTATTTAATATGACTCGCTAATAAAAATGCTAACCTTGGTATATTTTCATTTCTTCATAGACAAGTCCTGATATTCAATCACTGTTCATGCCAATAGATGTGTTAAGCAAGAAATACTCAAAAGAAATATCACAGGTGAATCTGCCTTTAAACTTTTTTACTCTATAAAATAATCAGCAACTCCTACTGATTTTTATGTGAATGGGAARAGTGAATGAGTGAATGTTTGAAAATGAGTGTATGCCCATTACCATCTTTACTTCCTTAATTCCACAGTTTCTGAGTTCTTAAGGAGACATAAATTATTCATTATGGTCACTGCTTATGTTTTCAAACTCTCTCTAAGGACCACTAGTCWGGTTATTTTAATGGTGTAAAATCACTTTCAATGCTATGCAGTGAAAAATTAGATCTTCCAGAAGCTTAAACGTGCCCAGATAGTGTGCCTTAATTATAGCAATAAAAAGTTACACAGTGAAAACCTGAGCTGGATACAGTCCTGAGCTGACTGTGCTCTCTCTTCTTTCTAATTTATTTTTTTTCAATCAAAACACAACTCTTTTTTTTCCCAGGTAGATACAATAAATGATTCCAAGGTCATTTCCCCCCTACTTTCTGTGAATTCCAGATAGGATTCCTTTTGTCAGGCCTAGTTTCTAGTCAAGAACTTCAGTAGCTGTCTRGGTTAAATGAGTGCATACAAACTCACTTTTCCTCCTCATTTTCCRCATCTCTTCAGCTTGGCTTTGGGGCTCTGTGTCCTTTTCCCTCTCCCTGTGCATTTCAGCAGCAATTTCAGCCACTGCAGCAGTACATTGTCCCTGGGCCCGGCTGCAGCCTTCGTTGGCTTTCTCATCTCCTTAGGCTGGGACTTGCTGACCTTTGGGTGAGCTTCCTGATCCAGCAGAGCAAGAAGCCAGGGGATACCACCTGTGTGATCACAGTGGTCATGGATTCATATTTGCTCTACTCCAGGCTTCACAGACTTTTCCAAAGCTGAGCTTGGCCCCTTTCCTGAGCAGTGCTCCTCCTCAGATGCAGAAGAGACACAAGGTAAATGTGAACCCTTCCTCTGTCCTTCCAAATCCACTTTTTAACAGCAGGATCAGCAGTTACTCCATAAACTGAACAAATGCAGGGAGCCTGTGCACCTCCAATCGCATGGGAATGCAAACTTCCATAGTGTGCCAAAGGAAGGAAAAAGGGGGCTCAGTCTCTCCAGGCTGAGGTGGGTTTTCTGTAGCCCGAGATAACCTGTTGGGAACACATTGAAGTGTAGTGAAGGTATTGAGGTGTGTTCAGAACTTGTCCCAGTATCAAAAGATGTAAGAGTAACTTCTCTAATCTCTTATCTAATCTAATATCTTGTCACTTTGGTGGGTGCTAGGAAAGGATGAGAGCCAAGCTGGATGTAGTGATACATCTTCAGACGAGCCTCCTAGCTTTCAGCAACTTGTGTCACAGGGATTTCTCAAAGTGGGATTGGTCTTCTGCATTCAGAAGCTTTGGTGCATATTTTTCCCCACATAATTGTCAGGTTGTTTCCTGAATTTTAGCATCTGTCACATATTGTGGAAGGGAGGTTCACAGGTTGTTCACTGCACGATGGTTGTTTCATTTTTCAGCTTTTAACCTGTTAGTTTCATTTCTTACTCTTGAATTTGATTCTGGAGGAAAAAGTATCCATTCTCATGCAGTATGTCTGTGCTAATCATTAGTTTTAGACTGCTGATGCAGCCCTTCTTCAACTGTCTTTTTTTCAGCCATGAAGATTCATATTCTATGTGGTCATCTATCCCTTCTGAGATGTTAAGCAGACTCAGGATATAGGAACATACATTTTTTTTAAAGGGGAATTATGATGTCCCCTATTCAATTTTAAACTACTGGTAAGATTTGATTTACTTTTTGACTGGTACTGAGCACTAAACTAACAAATTCAGGTTTCTCCCAGACCCAATAACTCATTTCTGAGTTAGTGGAGACAGCTCAGAGCCATCGTTTTCGAAGTGAGCATTTCTTCCATCAGTTCTTCCAAAGACACACTGATCCTTTGCTGAGTATTCAGTGGGAACCTCCCAGGTCCTTCTGCAGGGAATAAAATGAACCATTTAACTTGGATAGTCCTCTATGGGTTTATACTCTCAGAGTGTTTCTTGGTTGTCTCAATTCCTGCAGATTTTCTGGCAGTTTTCTTACATGTGAGAAGAAAGATTTATTAGAAGTTACTGCCTGTGGTAATTTGTTCCTCAAGCTCTTGTCTTGCCTACCTTGTCATTTTTACTTTCAACTTGTCATGGTTTATGATCCTCATGTGGACACAAGAAGTGCTTACACATCACCAGACAGTGTGTCTAACAATTATTTTTTAATTAACAGGGTATTTTTACAAGGCGTATTATAATTGCCAGTAAGACAGATTACTTTTTATGTTGCCATTAATTTTATGTGTTTGCTTAGCACTGATGAATAAGAAACACTGCAGCTAAACTGGCTTTCTAATGTCTTTACCTTTTTATTGAACTTAGTGTTAAAATATAACTTCAGTGAAATAAATCTACCAGCTCTCCTGTAGGTCATATTGGATTAAATTARCTTCCCTTCATAAGATTTTTCTGTCAGTGATAATAACTTAGAATAGTTTGGGATTTTTTTTGAAGAAGATTTAAAAAAGATATGTTTARCTGCCTATAAAAGACGGAAAACTTTCAATACTGTGAAGTAGTTATTTTCTATGATTTCTTTGCTGAGGTGCATAAATGTAATTGTGCGAAGCTTGATATAACTGTATTTATTTTTAGGTTTCAGAATTTCAAGAAAAATATCGTAAACGTTTATTAAAATACCACAAACAAAAGGTAACTCTAATTATGATTTTCTAGGTTTTGTTTGTTTGCCTTGTTACTTTGGGTTATTTTTAGAAACTATAGTAATCTATAATGGGAATTCTTAGAATGATTTATCAGGATTGACTCATTACTGTCATTATAAATACCAGTTTTTAATTGTTTAAAGTCTGTGAGGACTGTTAATTCTGGTTACTGTTTCTAATAAAATATTCTAGTTGTAAGGTGGTTAAGATTAAATGGAGAATCAAAGGACAGGGAGGGAAGAAACCAGTTCACTATATGGAGGGGAATATGGAAGAGGTGGGGAGAGAGGAGTGCTAGAAGATAAGCTCAGAGGAAAAGAAGGGCTGACAAAGTCAGTGAGAAGCTTGAGCAATGGGGAACAAGACTAAGGGCTAATACCCTGAATTTGGGGTAGCTGAGTGTGAAGGACAGAATTAATTATTCTGTGGAGAGCAAGTACTGTGTTTGTGACTGTGCTTCTTCCTTTGTAGATTGGAAGGCAGATTCCTTTTTCATTTTTCAGCTACTTCTAAATATTTGATTAAATTGTTGGTTTTTTCTTTTATTTCTAAGGACATGGGATGTTGCTTAAAGCTACTTGGCAGTATTGGTGACTTGACCTATGAGTGGGTGCCCCATGTATGAAATGACAGAAGAAGCTCATGTAGCTGCCCAGCTGGCATTTCATGTGTGAGGAGAGTTTCTGGTATGATTGCCATGGATAGAAAGCTTGGAAAATTAGGTGCTCTGTGGCCCATTCTTCCTTCTTCTCCATGAATGCATTTTGGGATCACTCATAGRGTAGTGTAATGTGTGTAGGTCTTTTAGGGTCCTGTTCTTCTGCTTTCACCCAGGCCAGGGTGTAATCCTGATTTCATCCCCCTTCTAATCCATTGTGCCAACTCCAGATGGTAAAACTGAAAMCTGTAGACAAAGTAAAACAAATATCGTTATAGAATTCAGCATAAATTGAGATGTTATCTCCAAAGAATCTGTGGAGAGTTTTGATACTTTGTAATGGTAATTTTTTAAGTTTACYCTTGAGACATTCACTCAGCAGTGTTTGTGATGTATTCAGGGGTGGTGCTTGACCTAAGGAAGTTGTCCAGGTGATGGTACCAAAACAGTTGAAAATATATTGGTTGCTGCTTCAATGGCACACTGTTTTGGGTGGGTTTGTTGTTATTTTTCCCATTCTGTGTATTGTTAGTATGTTAAAACTACTTGCATTGGATCAGGGTCAGGAGAGGCTGGTTGTATTAAACACCATTCCAGTTTCTCGTGCTTGGCTGTCTTGTTGCAGGTCCCTTTCCTTATTTCTGGTTTGTCATCCTTATCACTATCAACCAACARGGTCTCATGGTCTTCATTAAACTGCTTTCTTATTTCTGTGGGTTGTGCAGGTATTAGGGTGCAGGTGGTAGTGGCCACTTGCTGTCCATGTTCCTGGCAGGTCTAGATGTCCTGTTATGGTAGGATCCCAAAATACTGAAAATCAAACAGTTACTCGTGTTCTTTAAGGTACTTTGGTCTTAAAATTACCCAGTCCTACAGAGCAACAGGGTAAAGTGCATTCTTCCTGACTGGTTCCTTTCTTAATCAAACCTAGCTCTCATTAGGAAGGAAGAAAAAAACCAGTATACCAAAAACCAGATCTTACATAAATTACATTTTTTCTTTAATCTGTTTTGCAGTTTTTCATCTGCAAAAAGAGCATAGTATCTCCCACAAACAGTATGATTTTATAAATCGGATAATTTTATTAAAGGATTCAAATAATAGTTTGAGAAGCATGAAAAATTAACAAGCAAATTCATAATTTGCTTTCAAATCAAAATATGAACAGTGTGAAGGATTAAGGTCACATAATGGAAATTAGGGATAAAACATAGATGCAGTATTGAGGCTATTCAGTAAATTTTTACATCCTTCATAAAATRTAATATATGTTCACATAATGAAAGACTGTAAAAAATACACATACTAGGGAGCTGACCTAGTCTTTTTGACCTTAATATTCTTCCATTTTGCCAGCTCATAACATTTTAAATGGAGATATTTCTGGTTGTGTCTCTTAACAGAGTAGAAAAAACTTTTCACTAAGGCTTACTACAAATAGATACTGAAGTGAGCTGAAAGCATTTTGAATCTGTAATGAGAAATATGGGAACAATGTATTTTGTACATTTATTAGTAGCTTTTTCAGGTAACCCTATATTAATCATAACAAAGCTTTTAATATCAGATATGAAAGATAGGAAGCAAAAGAAAACTGGTTTTAAGCACTTTTCCTAGTATTYATTCATCCAGTATTACCAGCATACTTAAGAAAAGGTAATCAAACAAAGTCTTTAACTGCCAAAAAGAAGCATATCTTCCAGACTGACTGTTTAATGGGTCCATAACASAGCCATAACAGCTCCAATAAATCTGGAATTGCAGTGATGTCTTAAGATTAAAACCAATAGAAAGCAGCCTTTCAACATTTTCCAATACTAGCTGGATGAAAATGAAGCTGTATATCACACAAAGAGACTTTGTTTAAATCTCTGATTATCTCACAGATAGCAAAGCTGGAAGAGTCTCTCAAGAAAGTAACACAACAAATTCAACAGTTACAATGGTAAGAGGTTTAATCCAGAAAAAGTAAATGTAATCAGACAACAGTAATTTTAATTTATAAAGGAATAAAAATTCATGTTTTGTTTGCCTTCTTTGTGTGTTTTTACAGAAATAAATGTATAGTGATTTTTGATGTCAGATTAGTTTTATTCACGATAATCAATCCTGTCAGGAAGGAATCCTTTTATTTTACAGTACAACTCCGTAGTTAACTGTAAAAATGAACTTTTAATAAAGTCTGTCATATTGATATTCAGTTTTAACTTTTTATTTGCAGTTACATAACCAYGTTTGTGTATTTTGCAATGGACTTCATAGCATCAGCCTGGAAAATACTATGATGCCTTTCCTGGTATCTTGGCCCATTTATAAAGTTACCAGAGTTTTGTAACGTGGTTCTCATTGTTTCTATTTCTAGTAAAACTTAAATTCTTCTCTCATCTTGAAYTACTCTCTTTTCTCAAATGTTTCAAAGTGGTAGCCAAGAGGTCACTCATCCTTATCCCTCTGSTCAATGACTGATATACCTTCATCTTTTCATCTTACTTATTTCCAAGATAAACCAAAATTGTTATTTWAATCTCCTTAATAAGCCAGTTCATGAAACCAGCGTTTTAGTTGCACAGATTTGATCTTTAACTGATCTTTATTCCTTTTCTGTGTTTTTTTTTAGTACAGACCTTCCCTTGACTCTTAAATGCACATAATTCTGTATTTTGCTCTCTCAGGCTGCTTGCTGTAATGTAACAGAAAGAAAAACCCTGTATAAAGGAAACTCTGTATGTGGTGGATTATTGCAATTTATATGTTTTTATTCATTTTATGCCTCCATTTTCTAGTCTGCATCTCAAATGAATAGCATCTTGGTTATATCAATTACAGAGTTCTTACTGAATTTTAGATTTTTTTTTTGAGTTCTGCCCAGAGAAAAGTGTCCTAGGGCCTCTTTTTGCTTGCCTAGTAAACATATTCCTCCTGTTTATGATTCTTGCCAAAGGTACCAGTTTTGCRAAGTTATTGTTGAATAGCATGAAAATGCCAACATTTCATTTGATAACTAGATTTCTTAAAGTTTGGTAAATGTATAATTTCATGAAATGAAATGAATTTTGTGCTTAGCCATAATTAATAGTTCTGTTTTAATGTGTGTTGTYCTCTAAAGTACTCTGCCATAATATTGTGTGTTGGGTATATAATGAGCACTGCAAGTATTACGATGTAAAGATCAAGTTCATAGATTTACCAAATAAATTCTTACTTTGCTTCATGGCAATAGTGTCATGTTAAAACCTGCTACTGATGGATAAATGCTTTGATTTTTTTACTTTATTGACCAGTTAGGCATGTTAACTAATCAAACCAGCTTTCAGTTTATATCTGTTGTTTCTTCTTTCCCCTTTAGTATGAAACCTCCTGAAAACACTACACCACTGCCATTTTCCAGTACAAGCAGAAATCCATCCRGTAAGAAGTGTTGGTTTAAAATATTAACTGTGAAATAACTGTCACTGGACATAGCTGTGTTCTAATAATAAATTTCTTAATTACTTCAGTTCCTTCAAGAAAACAGAATGTTTATTCTTCATATTCTCTTCATTCGAGTCGTCCTTCCACTTCTGAAATGTGGGTACAAACTTGTTCATTTTCAGTGGAGACCTTAACTAATATTCTATACAGAAAGTAACTATTTTGTAGTGAATTTAAAATATTTTTTTATTTTTTTTGTGTTTTGTTTTTGCAAACTGTTCAAATATGAATGAACTGAGGAAAGTCTTATCTATTCAAGTGTACATCACAGTTGTATGGATGGTGGTTACTGGAAAGAAATCTAAGGCATGATGCACCTTATTCCAAGAAACTTTTGGATGAATAGATAGATAGATGARTGCATAGATAGATAAATTAGTGAGRCACTCTCCATTTGCCATAGAGAAAAACTAAATTTATTGTWCAGACATCTATATGTRCACTGTAGTGGTCGCAGGATGGATGGGATGAGCCACTCCAGTAAGGCTCATTTAATTTTAAGTATAATGAATATACAGCTTGCTCAAGCTAAAATATTTCTATACCTTTGATTGTGACTTCCTTTTCTACAAAAAAACCCAGAGATTCAGAGTGCCCTTGTTGTGGGTACAAATGAAAAATACATAAATATGCATATTTATTCAGACAAATAGAAGAATAACCATGCTAATCATAAAATAACTTACTCTGTAAATGTCTAAACCAAATCTCAGAATCAGTGAATAGATTTTTCTTACTGCTAGTGAGTTTTGGAATAAGTCCTAAATACTTATGTATCTTATGCATTATGTATTATGCTTTTCCATTACTAGTCAAATTTAACATTAGAATCTAACATGATTTCAGTCTTTATAATGAAAATGTTATTTTTACTACAATGTCATACTTTGACCTTTCTTGCAAGGATGGAGGCAATGGAGATTGATCCTGTACCTTCACCAATGAGGAAAGTAAGTGGGTTTTTTAAAAACTTGTTTATGTATAGTTACACACATACATCCTTTTGATTTCTCTTCATCTGTTAATGCTGCAAAAAATAGGAWTTATCCCCCATCCCATTCAAAACCACTCTGATGTGCGTGGTGATTTCAGAAATGCTTGATGCAGGATAGAAATCAGATGCTCCCCAAAAGAAACCAAAAGCAAATAAATCACAACATTAATTTCTGGAATTATATTCTCCACATGCCGTGTACAGGCTTTTAAACTTGTGATGCCAAAGTAAATGGCAAATTCTTAAAATCCCAATATTACAAAAATGTCAGTGGTCTGAAAGCCAGGTATTTAGATTACTGAGTACTCTGATACTTGAGTAGGGAATTGCAGGTTTTGAGTGATACTGCTAACATGAGAATGAAGGCAGGAGCTTTTCATGGTGTTGGTATCCTGGTTAGGAGAGGTGACATCCGGGAACAGCTGCTGGCTTGCAAATGGAATGTTAGTACTGAAAACAGTGAGAATGTCTGATAACACTTCTTATTTGAATGTGATAGGTTATATAATAAAGCTAAAATACATGTATTTCCCACCTGCCCATAGATCTTTAAAAATAGTAACTTAATTCTTAGGTTTTGCATTTTAGTGCTATGAACAAAACTGACAGCAGAGAGTTCTAGAAATCTGCAGGCTCTGTAGACCTTAAAAATATCTTAAAATGTCTTAATTAATATGCTTATTAAACTGTGGTTAATGACTTGCTGTTCATTTAGCTGGAGACACCAACTGGTCCAACAAGATTATCAGTAATAACTCCACCACAGGATGGACGTATGGGTGAGTAAAAGTAAACTTTGTAACTGAATGACATTTCTGTTGTATTAGGAGGATGAAGAAATTAAATTCCATACATTAGAAATTTACTAAAAAAAATCTGAATTGTGTTGAGGTGTGAGGAATTTACCACATGGACTTCAATCCAGCAGCTGGGAAATCGTTAAAATGAAGTATGAAGTGTTTTCCTAGTACTTAACTCTTCTGCTCAGTAAATGATTACTTGTAACCAAACCAATTTTTGCTGAAACTGTATGTGTGATTGAACAGAACAGGAATACTTGCAATATACATTGTTGACCCTCTGTTAAGCTTCATAATTTTGTGTATTTGTGGTTAACAGAGAGTAACATTGTCCACAATGCGATATTAAATGTTACATGAAGAAAAAGGGGGAAACTAAATAGAAGTTAAAAAAACACTTAATAACAGAAGTGAGGTAGTTAAGATAAGGAATTTCTTGAAAAAGGTGATTTTTTTCACCTTATAACTGTTATAAGACGTTTTACCTGCCACTCCTTTCTTTCATTCCTTCATAACCTGAGCTTGGGTGACACTCAGATGTAAATAAGAGATGAGTAACAGCCTACTGGAATTGGTGCAGTCTCTTGAGAACTGTTTATTTGTGAGGACTTTCCCAGAATTCCTAATGCTTTGCAGGCCTGCTGTCTGTGTGTCTCCCATTCTTTGCTTTACATTCAGCATTTTTCTTTAGCAGTCTGTGCTCAGGCAGCTTTCACTTGGCTTCAGCACTTCATAGAATCCATCTGCAGCCACATAAAGAACTTTTAGCACTCTTGTGTTTTTACATGGTGTAAGTGTCCTGAAACAAAGACAAATGCAATTTCAATGGAGGAGGAAAAATTGCTTTTTCTATGTTATGTCTGATTTATATGCTCAGATCCTTCGTAAATCCATGGTTGCATATAAATTTAAGCATAACAAGATAAAGAGAGCTGAGGTTAACTGTATTTTTTATTGTGTCTAAATATAAATAGATATTTATTAGACGGTAAAATTTTATGTAGAACAGTTATGTATTCAGCAGATTTCAGAATTTTCACATAAAATTTTGCAATGGACAAGGCTGAGGGAATCAAAGTTTATGTGCAAAAGTAAGGGCAGGTGGAAACAATGATTTATTTAATGGTGCACTAAGGAAAGTTTCCTTCTCAGAGGTGGATGGGGCAAAAAAAGATAAGCTGTAGAACTGAAGCACTTCAGCCCAGCTGTCTTGATAGTCTAATAATAGTCTAATAAATGAAAGTAAGTGAAAGAAACCAACATGTGTTTAACTGGAACAAGATTTGCAGGGATGGTGCAATATGATGTTTTTGTGACAGCTGAGCTCTCTCACTGGCTATTGTAATTGTGCACCATTTTTAGTTCTTGAATGAATCAATCATGAATTTGTCCCAAATAATGCGATAAAAGTACTAATCTTTCTTTCCAAAGTTTTCTCTTAAGTAAAATGGGTAATTCATGTTGGTCTTGTTTTCAAAAATCTGATTCCAACAGGGAGTGTATCCTACAGGACTTCTCAGATAGCTCTAATAAAGCCAAGTCAGAGTAGTGGAACAGGATCTATAAGGTAATTTAATACTTTTTCAAGAGGTTACCATCTTCTACAAGAGAGTGAAATGTCCCCTCTGGCCTTTATTAATCTGTTTGTTCAGAGGTTATAGTCTAGATCTGAAGAAGTGTTACTGTGCAGCCTGGCTATCATCTACGTAAATGTTTGGTTTTGGGGGAAAGTTTTATTTCGAAATCACATTTTTCAGTAATGTGCAGTTATAAACTGTGCTTCTGTAGCTGTTGGCATCTGCAGTTGTGGTACTCCTATAAAAAGGGGTAATTTTATAATGAGGAAGTTTAACAATGTCTCTGCTGTGTCATTCTTACAAAAATCAGAGATGAGAGCACAATATCTGCACAAGGGTTGTCCTCTGAATAACCTGAACTTTTCATGCAGTCTGCAACAGGTGTTTCTGTTTTTTTCATTTAAACATTGAAAATGTCTTAAACTGTGAGAATTATTAACATCAATAACTTTAAATTATTCCAGAAAAATTAAACTGTTGTTCTTTATAATCATTAGGCCAAATATATCTTCCTAGGAGAAATTTAAATATGTGTAACAAAGCACTTCTTTTCCACTTCTGATTCCATAATTGTTTTGTCAGTCTGCTTTTTGAAATACGTAAAAATATTCAGTAAGTAAAAATATATAGACAACAAATTGAAGTAATTTTGAAATCTTTTGTATTGTTATAGAAGTAGCCTCAAATCACATGCATGAATTAATTTCATTAACAGATCCACCCCTGTGCTGAGATTACCACATAGTTCTTGTCCATCATCATCTGGATCCCAAAGCAGTCAAAGGGGATCATGGGCTAATTCTGATTTCAGAACCCCTCAGCTGTATCCATTTACATCACCTTCCCCACAGCTGCCTCTGTCCAGGCAGCCAATCAYCATCTCTGGACTTCTGCAAAGACAACAAGGCAAGTATATTTATAAACTAGCATTTAACACTGTCTGAAAAAATTTTCAGCATAGCAACTTAAATGAATGAACCAAAATAAAAATTGTATTTCAGAATTGGAAGTAGGCTTTCAGCAAAACATGAAAGATGTTGGTATTTATGACTGTATTTTGCCTTGGTCTTATGTGTGGGATGGTATCTGCTGTGAAAATATGTTCTTGCTTCACTCCAGAATTAGATTTTAACAGAGATTTAAATCTGATAATGTCCAAGTTTTCTGTCTCAGCTGCACATTTCTTAAAGATCTGCCTATCAAGACATCCATGTAAATGTGCACAGATCACAGTAAAAAGGGAGCTAGTCCAGGGTGTTATTTGTTGAATGCACCATAAAACTAGCAAAAGCAGCTGCCTAAACATCAGCACAAGGGGGGGTGGATTTGGGTAGGAATTGCACTGGAGCAGATTAATTAATAAAATTACGGAATCAGAGTCACAGAATCGTAGAACAGCCCTGGTCAGAAGGCACCTTGAATGGTCCAGCCCTTTCTAGGAAAGAGAACCTAGATGAGATCAGGTAGCACCCTGACCAATCACATCTTGCAAACCTAATTCTCGTTATTGTTGAGTTTGCATCACCATTGAATTTTTTTTTAACTTAGATTAAAAAGATATTTCATCTCTAAAGCACCTTTAGTCCATACTAATAAATGTGACCTTCCTGCAAATCTCAAGTAGTTTTGAGTTCATTAAACCAAAATAAAAATATTTTAAGAAATGAAGGTTTATAGCTTGTAAAAGCTTACATCACAATTGTTTTAATTGTGAGACTTCTGGAGAGTAGTACAGTRTGTGAAATAATGCATGAACCTGATAGGATCTCTAAATAATGTAGGAGAAATTAATGTTATTAAAAAAGTAGGTGTATTGAACGTTAGTAATAGATGTCATTTGGCTACATGAGTGCAATTAACTTCAGTTCATATACAGTGTAATGCTTTGGAGATTCACTTGTGTAGCTAAAATTGGAATTTGGCAAAAATGCTTTTATGGAAATACAGAGGAGCACGTTTACATTCATGAGAATGGCAATAGAAATGTTTTCATCATTTGTGTAGTTTTTTTAAAATGTTGATAGTTTTGCTTTTTCTTATATACATTTCCCATATAATTTACAAGAATAAACTTTAGTTTTACCAAGGTTCTTTTTTTCATTTGTACCTGTATTTTTTATTCTAGGATCAACTAATTTAGGAGGACGTTCAGCAGAGAGATGAGCAAACATCTGTGAATTGTTTTGGTTAAGAAGCATCTGGAGAAGCACTGTATAGTCTCTGGATATCAAAGTATTTGTAACTTCCATAATATGTCAAATTGGCATAAACCAGCAAATTGTTCGGCATGAATACTGTATTTAAAACATCACTGATCTTTCTGATTAACATCTACTGAAATTTTGGAGGGGAGTACAAAATTTTCTTGTTTTTTGAAATTCTAGCTTCAAATATATTGCATAAATAAAAGTCCTTCATTACCTAAGYGTTAAGGCAAAATGTGATTATATGTTGAATGTGCATTTTTTKCTGTGAGTGCTTTGAGCTGCGGGATAAATAATTGTGCCTGTACAGTATTATAGATAGACTTCAATCCTAAAAAAAGAAATTTCTTTATGGATTTTTAATTACAGAATTACAAAGTTTGGTTCTTCCTCAATGCATCTCCTTTTGTTTGCACTCTTGAAAAGGGCTGAGTTTTGAGGGATATTACATTCTAGCAGGCTCTGCTGAGCTCAGAACACAGGATCTGTTCCATGCTTGTGAAAGTTCACCATTTGATTTAGGTAGCAAGGATTTCTTCCCAAAATGGAATTAAATGGGGAACTGGAATGAAGAGCCAAAACAAAACACAGTGAAGACTACTTTTGCTTTTGCACAGGAATAGCAGCTGGAGACTCTGAATGAAGGGTGCCAGAATTTTTTTTTCTGCGAACAACTCTGAAATTGATATGCCTTTGTTTTGTTTTGACCCTTAACTTTACCTGGACTATTTTACGTATAATAAAACTAGAAGCTGGTGTGTTTTTTTGAGATAAAGTTCCCTGAATATATGATAAATTTCTTTTGAGTTGAAATGTTTTGCTTTTCATATCACAAGTGGATGGGAGAGAGAAAACTTAGTCATTCACCAAACACCATCATGGGCAAACTACACACAACTTGAGGATATTAATTGAATTTATTACTAAGAAAATCTCAGCAGGATAGTGAGAAGTAAAATAAATCTTAAGAAAACTTCTTCCCTCACCCCTCCCTCCTTCCCAACTACCTCCACCCTGAGAAGTGCATGGAGTCAGAGCAAGGGAGTTACAATCAGTTCATCACAGGTTTCTTCCACTGCTCAGGGAGAAGAGACCTTGTCCTGCTCCAGCATGGGAATTTTCAACTTCACATTTGCCTTATTTCAATGTATAGCTGCCCTTACTTTTTTTTTACCATGGGAAACCTGCTGGGTTTTCTCCTACTCAGTATTCTTATACTTCAGTTTACCTGAGGTCTCAAAGTCAACTTCCTTCCAAACAAACTTCCACTCAAAAGATTTAATTTTACAGTGCCATAGACATGTTCAAATAAAGGTGTGTAGTGAAACTCAAAGAAATTCAACTCTTTTAGTTCCAGATGAGCTTCAATAGCTTGAAAAGTGAGGCTGGTAAAAAATATTGCAAGATTTGACGTTATTTGTGCCTCAGTGAGTTGCTGCATCTTTCTTGACTCCAGGAGTATCAGCAGCAGGTGCTCATGCTGTTTTAAACAAATTGGGATGTTGGCTCGCTAAGCAAACCAATGCCACCTCCTTGGCACTTTCTAGGCTTTTGCTTGATGTCGATTCGATTAGCCATGCAAYGCTTYAGAATAGAGCTGCARTTGATTTTCTTTTACTCGCACAAGGCCATGGCTGTGAAGAATTCGAGGGCATGTGTTGCATGAACCTTTCTGACCATTCACAGTCTAAACAGACACATCAGTGGTTTTCTGTTTGTTTGCATCCCAAGAAGGGATTCTCTCTAATCTCTGCTTCATCACACTGCAGAGTTGTCATCCAAGTCTGTGAAGTCATATTGTAGCTTTAATAATTGCTGGAAGATCCATTCTGCAGTCAGGTGGAATACTTTGCTTTTTATTGGTTTTGTTTCTCTTCCATCCCACTCTGCAAGCCCTCATCAATTGCAGAATTGAGCTTCATGAAGCTGAAACTTCGTGTGTATAAATGGGCCCTGTCTGAAAGAATTTGTGTAGGAAAGAGTCATACATGCTAGATCTACAACAGTCACAATAAAAAAGAATCATCCTGTCATTCAGAGATGTGAATATTCATAGAGGACTGAATGATTCCTGTTTCTTGCTCACCACAGTGGTTTCCACTCAAATTCAGTAACAATCTTCATGGTACAGGTAGTTTATCAGTTTACCTTTACTGTGGTGAAAGCTGGACACAGGCAGACTGTTTTGTAGCTGTAGGCTGAGAACTTGGAACATCACATCACATCACATCAATAAAGAAAATAAATACAGTGTGGAAATAGATATTTATTTTATTGCTGCTTTGAACTACTTGGTAGTGTCTGGTAGTATCTTCCACTTAACATGTATTACTTAATCTATTTGAGCCCACAGTCTAATCCAGAAGAAAAAAAAAATCCAGCAATCTCATCTTCAGAAATATTACAACTTTGAAATACACTTTGAAGAGAAACAATGTGATTTGAGAAAGAAATCAAAGGCACTGGAGCTATCCATGCTGAGGAGAAGCACTTCTGAATGACATCTTCTTGCTTCCAGTTCAGAAAAAAAATTAAAAAAAAATTAATGAACTGAATACAATGTGATTTTTTTCAAAAGTTACATCTAAATGGCTCTTATAAAAAATGAAGTAGTAGGTAGGAAAAAAATAGTTTAAAAGGTAAAACAGTTTGAGGAATGTCATTTGCCAAGTTCAATGCATCTATCATTTGTTCAAAAAAGTTGAAAATACTATATTTGGTATTTCACTCTTTAAGAAGAGAAGAGAAAAAAGGCAAGGTTTGTTCTATCTTCCAATAGGCACAGAAGTTCCTATATCACTCTTTTATCATCTCACTTCACAGACTTTTTCTTGCTTTTGCGAGGAATTGGTCTTTGATGTRCAAGGATATTTGCAGTTCGCTGAGGATACAGCAGAGGGTGCTGAGCTCCCTCTAAAGAAATTCACTCCTCACTGCTCTTTGGCCAACGGGACTGAAATCCAGTCTGTGGCCTTTCCTGTATGGAGCTTACATGGACAAGCTACAGATGGTGACGGGAAAAGCAAGGATGTGATGTAGAGTCCGATTGTGAGCCCTCAGAAGAGCATCCGAAGGAGAAGAGCAAATGYGAGGGACTACATAAGGTCACTGGAAGTTAAAACTAACTCAGATACAGGAGTCTTCAGGGATGTAAAGGGTGAAAATGGAAGCAGAGTCGGTCATGCTGGGGAGGGTAAACAGTAGTGGTCTGAAGGAATAAATTATTTATTAATTTTGAAAATTTCTGAACAGAGGACCTTGGCAATGCACAGTGGTTATTCAAGACTCCAGGATTAAGAAGCAGCAGCTGAAGCTGTGCTGTGTAACTTTGAGAAACAGACTGAACTGGCCTCCAGTTCTCAGTTTCTGTCTGCAGCTTTCTGGCCTTAAGGCGTAAGAGGGCACTAATTTATCTTTTTCAGTTTTCTGGGAGAGAACACGAGTATATATTTCACTACAAGGGTGTTTTATGCACACACAGACAATAGCAGAGGATTTTATTACGAGACAGAATCATGCTATTCATGCAATGGGGTCAGCACTCATGCTGAAGGTATCCTCTTGTTTGCATTATCGTTGCCAACTTCAGCTTCATTTCACAGTCATCACATCTCCCTCACAAGGTGATGCTTATACCATATAAGGCAGCATCATGTCTATTTATTCCTGTGTGACACAAAGGAAGTCTGTTGCAGACAAATGCTTGGTCTGTTAGACATAATACCTGATACTTGCCAAGGAGCATTTTCTACAATTGTGCCAATTAAAATGTGAAATTGCTACCACTTATTTTTGAACTCTCTTGTTCTGGCAGTCAGGAAAGAATGCCATAACTCATCAAGATGCAGCACTGTTGGTTTATCTATGATAGCCCTATTTTCCCTTTAGAATTTAACCTGCTCCTGACCTGAGGAAGTGCAATTTGATAATTCTCTCCTTCTGTGGTCTCTGTGTCAAAAATGCCAACATGCTTCAGTCTGTAGATCAGCTTTGTGTGCCTTGGGAGCACATGCTGTTTCTCATGGTCCATTGTGCCAGAGTCTTTCTGCAAATCTCTTGTGCAGATAAAAATTGCTGTGCAAATAGGAGGACACTGCTCACATCCACTGTAGTGTTTGGGATTCTTCCACATTGTGCCTTTAGGATTGCTGGGTATCCCACCAACTCCAGAAAGACTTAGCACTGCTGTGAGTAATTCATCTGCATCACAGGATCCACTGACTGCTACAGCATTTTGCAGGGAAACCTGCCTTTTGTAACAACAGGATTGACTTGCTGAGTGTCTCCATGGAAAAGGTTCTGCCCTGAGGATCCTTTGTCTCTTGTGTCACATGAGCTTTGGGCAACTCTTCCCTTTGTTATGTCTAAAGCTCTGATAATCTGTCCCTTGCAATAGTATTGAATATTTGTCCTGAACTTGAACACTAAAGTAGTACCAGAGACTCGGGTGCCAGCTGGGTATCTGGTATCTGGTATCTGGAGGGATGGGGAAAGAACTTTCTTCGGAACAAAATGGCAAATTTATGTTGTGACAAGGTAGGGAARGATGTGACTCTTGACAGTGAAGTGTGAAAAGCTTTTCAGTGTTAGGATTCAGTGGACAAGCTCTGTTAGCAAGTCACTCACAGTTTGCCACCAGCAAAACAGGAAAAATCTTTCTGTTCTGCAAGTGAAGAGGGTTGCTTTCCTTTTTGACACATGGGACATGGGGAAGGTCCCTCACAGCCCCTGCCCCCAGCAAGCAGCAGCCCTCTGACCTTGCTGCCATAGAACTATTCAGAAGCCACCAAATCTAGAAAGGATTGACCGTTCTACATCATGGTCCACCTTGCAAAACTCTAAAACCAGGCACTGGTGCTGTCAAGGCCCACATGTAAAAAACTCTGCAGAAATTGAGCAGTGCTGAGAGGTTCCAGGTTCCTCCTTGCACTCTGGAGAATCGCCCCACACTGGCAATATTTTGTCCTAACCAACCCAGGGCCTCCCAGATAAAGGCACACAACACATTTCCGATCAGGGCAGTCTCCACAACAAGATCAAGGGCTGTCTATCCCCATGTTAAGGCATCTGGAGGAAAAAACACAAAAGAGAGGAGGAAATCAGTCCCACTAGACATTCCTAAAAGCTTTTTCTGGCCCCTGCCTTAACCAAGCACACATTTTAGCCATGTTTCACATCCCTGCCTAGCTCAGTGTTGAGCCAAACAGAAGCTGACTTTGGAGATGGTCTAAGTACATCTGTGTCTTTATGCATTTGGCTGTGCAAATTACGGTAAAAAAAATAATATTTCAGCCATCTCCAGCTCCTCTGAGCTCAACCACTTTGAAACAGGCAGGACAGAGCTCCAAGAGTCATTGTGGGTGACGACAGGCAAGGCTTGGTGTGATGGGAGTGAGGAACAGATGGGCCATTTGGGATTACCCAGACCAGTTTTAGCTATGTTCTTGACCTAAGTGTGCATACAGAACCCAGCCTGGGAGGAGTCAGCTCTCAGGAAGTCACCTCCAGTAATGCTGTCACCTGTAACACAGGAACATTATAAATCAGGATGGTGCAGGGGAGAGGAAGAGAAACCTGGCTAAGAGATGGAGGACAGGATAAAGGAAGGAAGAACAAGAGCAGCCAGGAGTATCAAGGAATGTTTTCAATATAAACTACATCCTTCTAGTCTTGCTCCTTGTGTGTACTCAGRTGTTCTTGTGTGTTCTCCTTTCTGCTGTTGCCCATACAATGTTAGCAGTAGAAGGTGTTTAAAGCAGAGAGAGACTGGAATAACTAAATGAGAGTTGTTTAAATGCCCCTGGTCAAGACTTCTACTATTCTGTGTTCTGGTATCATTCTTGGCATGGATATGCAGACCTGGTTTGCCTTACTAATTTCTTTCATTGTAAGCTCTGAAATGGGCATTTCCAGCTTTTTATGTATTTATTTATCTTTCTATTAGAATCTCTGCAGTTCCTAGTAATGGCAAGTAATTTAGAAATGATGCAGTTTTTCTAACTAAGAAATAAATAGATAAAAGAATAAGAAGCAGGGCAAATAATCTTTATAATGTGGAGGACTTGCATTTTCCACAAGTGTAGTGAAGTTACTGTTCCTTCTGACAGCATTTCATGGCTTACCAGTAGAGTCTGTGGAGTGTGTGGGTAAAAATARCACAGCCTAGCCATGTTACAGCCCCATACATTAGATCTTTGGATAAAAAATAAAAATAGACCTCTAGTTTGCCTATGTGAAATTACCAAGTTGCATTACTAGCATGACTGTAAAAAGCTTCTAGCCCAGCATACGGTAAATACATTAGTGCTATATTCCAGAAATCATCATTTTCCCAAGCTATAGTTCTTGCTGACATATGTGGTAGAAATGCTAGTTCTGCCAACTGTCTGCTTCCTTCGTATCCTCCGATTTTGGTGCAAGTTTAAAGCAATATGCTTAATAGCCTCAGTCTAGTACTTTGAAAAATTGCAATGCCATCTATCTGTGTGGAAAGTCACATATCAATGACATTTGGTTGGCACAGTGGGTTTGGAGAAAAATGGCAAAGAAAACAGTTGGCACTGAGTTTTGAGGGAAAAAAAATCAGAAAATGTGAGTCTGTATGCCGTAAACTCAAGTTTTATTTGCTCATATATCACTTTGTCAGGGTTTTCAATGGTTCTTGTGGAAAATGTGTTACTGAAATATAAAGAAGCTTTTACATATAATAAGGATTTTCCCTTTAACCKAATTGGTGTTCTCCCAGCCTATGCCATACCCAATATGTTGGGTAGTACAACATCAACCTCCTAAAAGAACTACATGAGCCCTCAAAGTAATTTTTTCTATTAAAAAGCCCATCCATGCTCATTTTGCAGGATTGTGTGAGACAGGAATGGGTGTGTTTGCACAGGCTGGATGACTGCTACTCTGCCATGGGTGCACAGGGAGCTGTATCTTCATGTGTTCTTGTCAAAACTGATACCATGGTTGTAGATTTAGAGGAAAGCTGCTGTGTATTTCCAGTTTAACTCAACTGGAAACTGGCAAACCACAGTTCCTCCCCTTCACACTGTAAATCAGAGACAGCTAATAATAATTAATGCTAAGGCATCAGTCTGCTGAAGCCTTTTTGCTCACTGGATGAGACAGCAGCCTCTTGGGGTTCAGAAATGAGTTCAGAGTCTCTGCTGGGCTGAAATTGGCGGCTTCTGGCAGCCTTTGTAGGAGGGTGTGGAGGGGACAGAAAGTCGCCTCTGTGCTGGCACAGGGAAGCCTCTTTGGAGTCCTTGCATGGTGGTGGCCCTGCAGATCCCCTGCAGAACACTCAGAATGGCTTTCCTACTGGCTGTGATTAATCATTGTAGCACTTCAGCAGTGAAATCTGTTCCCTGCATCCTGGCTCTGTAGCTCAGACCGAGGAGTGACTTCATAGGTATTTTTSATGTGTGCAAACATTTTATTGCCTCATTCAAGCCCTTTTTCTTGGAGGCAGTCTTTGTTTCAAACTACTGTTCCCTTAAAACTCTTATCTTGGTTGTTGGTGATAGGGCTGCAAATATTACCACTAAAGAGAGAAGCTGTAAAATAAATGTCACCAATAGACACAGACTGTGTGTAAAGCATATACACACTGAAAACCTTCCTGTTGTTTGCAATGGTTAATGCTTGCAGTGTTCCTTGGGAATCAGTTGAGAAAGACATAAATCAGAAAGTAGCTCCTGACAATATGATGCTGTTGGGGTAAGTGCAAATTTTCAAAGTGGATTGTTAATATGGCAACCGAGTGTTTAAAGGGACAAAAAAATGTTTGAGGGAAGGGAATAGCTCTTGTAAGACTCAGCTGTGCCTGTCAGAACTGTTAAAAGAGTCACAGTTTTTGCTAGGCAGTAAACTAGAATCCCTGCTGTGCTCCACTTAGTTTCCAAAATTCATAAATGCAGCCTGTTTCCAAAAAATTAATTAGCTTATGAGTAAGAAAAAAAAGCACAGAAGTTTGCATGGAGTGCTTTAGCGCTTTCTTGGGATATGCTAATATATGGTTTTTTTACTTAATTGCTGTTCAACAGTATTGAACTTTTTGAATACACCATATGTAATGGGACATACTGCATTGTCACATTTAATGAAATATTGCTGTACTAGATATATTTTCCCCAACTTTATGAAGTGCTTAATCCACATTCTTTATACCCTAAGATAGTGAAAACTGTGACTCTCCAGAGAATACAAATATCTTACGTATTTTAAGCAGACATAAGCAGATCCTRAAGGAACACATCCACACAGCACATGTAAAGCCAGGTCAGTGGGCACAGGGCAGATTTTGCCAYCACAGAGCATCCAGCAGTGAATTCGCTCCAGCAGAGACAGCAAACAGCTTGTGAGCCACTGGTCTCCCACTCACAGCCCAAAACCACAGCCAAGCAGGGCAGGAGCGACTCGTGAGCCCAACTGTCTGAGCAAGYGGGAATTTTGTTCTTTGGGAAGACTTTTGGGCAGGGGAACTTTGGATACAACTATTTGGTGCCAACAGTCACTTTTAAAATGGAGAAACAAGTCTCTTTTATACTGAAGGGTGAGAAAACATTTCTGTGGAAGTCAGGCAGGGGTGAAAAGCTGCCAGCCACACTCAGAGCTCCTGCCCACATCCAGGTTTTGGTGATGTGAAAAAAGGGATACATGCATGTGTTTTGCAACACATTTCCTAAGTAGCCGGACTTCTCACAATCAGATCATTATAACTRGGAAGGCAACAAATACAAAGGTTTTCTCAGCAAATAGCATGGRTTATGTGTGAATTCTTTTCTGTAAACCTGATAGTATTTCTTGGGCAATACCAAATGTATCTTTGATTTCTGATTATTTAACTAATAAATTTTTTTAAGAGTACAAAAAAAAATACAACTCACTTTAACTTTACGATTTATTTACAGAAGTCATACCAAAAATAGGCCATACTAAATATGTGCTAATTGCTAAACTATGTAAATACATAGTAGCTACATATATCCATTCTTGGGGTCCCAGTTATGCCTTGTTWTGCTGCTCTGACATAAATATTTATGTGACATGTAACTCTGATATTTTTAACAGAGTTCTCCATGATTTTGCAGTAAACATTATGTGCAAACTGGGAGGGGAGGAACAGCACTTATTAGTTCACCAGTGAGGKAAAAACACCAGCTGGATGCAATAGTGTTCAGGCATGTAAAAATCCACACCAGTGCAACTCAGTCATATCAGACACGCAAGAAGCCACTTCACCATCAAGGTTCCTTTGCTGTGAGCAGCCTGAGACCGCTAATTAGCTGTGAACTCCCTCTGAACTTTTCCTTGAGCTTAGTGCTACATTGTGTAGCCTTCCCAGTGTCTAATAAGGGTGAAATCACRCTGCAGCACTAATCTAATTCAGGTAAAAACAAACAAAGMATGAGATGGTGGCCTGCTGGAGGCCAGCCTTTTTTTTATTAGTTCCTGTGCTCAGAGTGGYGCTTTGTCCCTTTAATCCAAAATAGCCCTTTTCCTCTAGTACTTGGTTTAAAAACAAGCAGCAAATGATTTGTGGTAGTGATCTGGGACATTAGATGTGTGCAGGCCCCATGCCTAGAACCAGCRCTGGTCTTCAGAGGGTTTTCAGCAGAACTGGTTTGCAGTGAAAAGAAATGAGGTTTTTTTAAGATTGGTGGTTTTTTTAACATYCATATCCATTGAAAAAATATATGCAGACTTTTATAGTTTTCCTTTTTCAAAACACAAACAAACAAAACCAACCAAACAAACAAACAAAACCCAGAACAAAACAAAATAAAAACCTGTCGTAAACTCAAAATGTTTTATCTGAAATAATAGATTCTTACTCAGAGGACAGGTAAATAAGTATCCTGGCTGCCTCCTCTCCTATCCCTTTCTTCCTGGGAGAGTAAGTGGAGCTGAAAGAGCCAGAATGTCACATAGCAAAACTTGGGCAAAGACCTATTCAGCCTGCTGCAGGATTCCCAAGCAGGATCAATACAGGCACACCTGCTCTCCCAGTTTCCTGGGAGCTGAGGTGGCATCTTCTCATCTGGGGGAGTTCTCCTTTCCTACCAAGGATGTTCATATAATGTAAGTAGGGAAATGGATCCAACCATATGTTTTCAGAGGCAAAGAAAAACTTGTTGCTTCTACATCCATGAAACCGTGGTAGGATCAAATTAAACCCACATAAATAAAAAATAAAAATAGGGTTTTTATGAATATAAATTAGTTTTCTGGACTAATCTTTATATATAATCAGGTGTTAAACTTATCCAATCCATGGGCCTGTTTCTGTGCAGCATAATGTGATTTCTTAGGATTTGAAGTGGAATAACCAAGGAATTTACTTAATTTTCATTGCTGATGAATGAATGAATGAATGAATGAATGAATGAATGAATGAATGAAATCCTGTGAAATTTCCAATATCCAGTACAGCACCAGTGTGAAACCAGGTTCCCAAAATCCTCCCCAAAATCCTTTACACACCTCAAAAGATGAATGTGCAGCCTGGTGCAAATCTGAATACAGCTTGGAAAGCCTGCAATGAATGGGAACAGCATTTCCTTGTGGCAGTGGGAGAGATAACAGGATTGAGTGGATGTGGAAGCAAAAGGCACTCTGAATAATGAACTGCTGAATGAGAGTGGAGTCCAGATTGCAGTCCATACCTTATGGCTATCAGCAAGCAATACAGTGAGGGGAAATGGGCTCTGAAAAACATATTCAATCAGGGAAATTGCCCCGCCTGCAKCTCATTAACAGGATTAAGTCCTGATACAAAGTGACAGTCAGTATTATTTGYGTAGGCAAAAAGCTTGCTCCGCTTTGTAGTTTTTGGCATATCCAGCTGGCTTTAACAATATGGATCTGAGACAGCTAGTGTAGCTTTAATGTTAAATTAGCCAGGGTTAAAAGCTTGCCAAGGCCAGGCAGGAACAAAGTGTTCTTTTTTGCAAAGCTGGCACATGGGGCCAGTTTCATTTCAGTAGCACCCATGTGGTAGCTACTCCATTTCCCACATCCACAGCAGCATTTCTCCAGGTATTGGATGTCATTTGTCACCAGGGCTCCACRCTGCTGCAGCACGGGGAAGATCTGGCTCCCCGGGATGAGCAAACCCTGAACCCAAAACGATCAACTCTTTGTTTAGGGCAGACTCACTCTGCTGAAACCTGATGTCTGTTCTGCAGTCTAAACAAGAGATAAAGGCTCAAGTCCTCAGCTGGTAAAAATTAGTGCAGCTACTGTGAACTTCTGGAGCTGCTGCAGTTGCATTTCTGGTGAGGCAGCTGGAGTGTGGTTGTTCCAGCTCCCAAGGAGCCAGCTCTGGAGAGGCAGCTCGTGCCCCAGAGCTTCCCAAATAGGGATGGTGGTCTGGTTTAACTCTAAAAAAAGACTATTACAGCAGTTATTAAATTGCTGGTTTAAAATCAATCAGATTGTGGTTTATCTCTCTTTTATATTTGGAGGATAAGTCTGTGTTTGGATGCTAGACAGCAGAGGTTTTGTCAATGTATTTAGGGGAATTATTTGGGTATTCAATACAGCWGCACAGCATCCAAAGCAGGGGAATGTGCTGTTCCTAGAAATCAGTAGTCTCCTTTCTAAGTGCAACTACTGCATGATGTTCCCTTGTCCCTGTTGCTGGCACCCCACTACCCCACTGCCCAAGCCATCACAAACCTCTTCTTGCACTAAGAAAATAATATGAATCTAAGATATTTTTTAATTACATTTTTCATTATGCATAATTATTTGCTATGTTTCTTTTCCAGAGCTTAATCAAATGCCTAGGCCTGGGGGGTTAGGAATCCATTTTCTCTGGAGTTTACCCTAAATCTGCTCATTTGCACCATTTTTTTTCCCTGGCAGCTGGTGTAAGAGCCTGGAGTGCTTCTCTCACAGTGCTACAGTGCTTATACCCTTGGGACCATCCATCCCAGGGATGCTTTAGGTGCTCTGGGTTCAAGAACTGCAGTTTATTGTGTTTAAGAGAAAYCAGCACTAAACCCTATAACATTCTGCCCTGTCAGAACATGACATGCTAATATCTTAAATAAAATGTGAACTACAATTGGTGGTTTRAAATAATCGAAGTACTGTGTACTTTGGAATTAAGGGGGCAGAAGATGATGGAAAAGTTTGCTCATGTCACGACTTAGTGAAATATTAATGATTAAGGATCAGGCATGGAAGATAAAAGAAATAGTGTTGAAAAAAGAAGATTGATAYCTTAAAAAAGTTTGATTGAAAAGCAGAATATGTGGTTCAAGCTGTACCAAAGCTTTACAAAAGAGACTTGTTTGTGCCTATTGTTCTAGCACTGAAAACAAATGGCCAATATAACTGCGTAAGGCACTAGAATCTGTCATCACTTATGGCCAGAACAAGGCCATGGATAATGGACTGTAATGCAATATAAGTAGCACTGCCATGAAACCAGAGTAATTTAATTTAGATCAGAGGATTCAGTTTGTGTGATATAGACTTATGAATATAATAATTCTTAGCCATGACAGATTATCCTGCCAATGTACTACAGCACTCTGGGCTTTTACAGAAATGCCAGCCTCAGCTGCACTTTTTTTTTTTTTAGTCTTTGCCCAGTGATATGTATTAAATTTGTGATATATATGAGCCACTAAAGACCAAATTGAAATCCCTAAATCCAGTGTAGTCTCAGAGATCATAACATAAGCTGAAAACAACAAGAAAAAATGGTACCATTAACTCAGAGGATGTAGGTGATCATAAGTGGTTTTTTGAACAAGTAAGAAATAAATTCATGAGAGGCCCAAGGAACTGGGAAGAATTATCCCTATTGCAGGACAATGTCTGCATTCAGCCAAGGAAACTAACATCTTGCTTATAGTAAATTATGTTTTAAAATGTTGGAGAATAGTGATTCCACACATATTTTTTTTATGTGTGGGAAACAAGCAGGAAACCATGAAAATTAGTTTCTCCATCCACTAGAAATGTCCYATTCCAGATCTTACAGATATTAAACAGCCTACAGCTTTTCTTCTTTTGCTTTGCTTAGCTCTATTTTTTGTTGACATTTTGTTAGAGATTGTCTGTCCATCTCCTTTTGTGTGAGGATGATCTCATTCCATCAAAATAAGATTAAATTATTCATCTTTTTAGGTTCAAATATCCCAAGAGGGAGGATGTGTGTTGCCAACCATGGCAGATAGTGCTTGTTGTTCCTCACAAGCTCACACCATCCCTACCTGAACACCTCCATCTTTGCCTTCCATGATCTTCATGGAGTTTTGAAGCACAAGATGTGAAGAGCTGTCTTTGGTCAGCTGGACTCAGTGATCTAAAGGGYCTTTTCCAACCAAACRATTGATTCTAGTATTTTTAGATTGCTTTAGGCTGCAGGTCAGCTGWACTTCAATGCACCGCCACAGTCTTGGCTCTGACCAGGGCAGGGATCTTGGTGGATCTTGCTCTGATTTCCTTTCTATCCCTGTGACAGCATCCCAAAGGTTAGAAAATGAGGTCCAACTGCGGGAGGTGGAATAAGGAGGTGGGGAGTGGGAATTCATAGCAGCAGAACTGCCTGTATGGGAGCTGAGATGTAACTGGAGCTCAGCCTCGGGATCAGAGCCCAAGAATTGCTGCAGGTTCCTGCAGCTCACTCTCAGCCCTGGTTACTCCAATTGTTCAGTGTGCAGACAGAGACATCACAAAATGCAAGCTGACATTTCTCTGCAGTGGCTTTCTCTGGAGTGTCAAATCAATTAATGATTTTAAGTTTTGCCTTGAAGTAACAGACACTAATGCCCATATCCATGTTTTATTGTTACAATTGTCCAAAGGTTTTATAACTGCATAAAATAAGTGGAAAAAAGGATCCTGAGAGAGAATGCATAGAAAAGAAGCCAGTTGGATTTATTTAGCTACTTCATGTCGGATCATTGAGTAGAAACTTGATAGTAGCCCAGGAAAATAGTAACATCTTTTAACTTGTTTCTATTCCACCTATTTTAAGTTCACAGCGATTCAGAAAACAGACACTGTGACCCACAAGTGTASTTAGTTTTCAGCTTGTAATGCATATGTGAAGAAAGCATTTGTCTGCTTAGCCAAGGTTCACTTGCATTCATGGCATATGGAGCTGAACCATTCCTGGTTTCTCTTCTGGCCAAAAAAGCATTGGATCAAACTTATATCTGGTGCAAGAATGCTGATTTCAGTTACTTCAGCAGTGACTAAGACCCATAGCTTATTTTTAGGCCAGATAATGATCCCAGTAAAACAATACTGATGACTGTAAGTTTGGCTCACATTAATAGATTAAATGTGGGTAGATGCAAACAGATGGCATCAGTTGCTTTGTCGCTTCCTGGCAGAACTGGTCTCATTAAAACAGCAATTTTGCTGAAGCTTTTGTGGCTGTGATTAAAGTTGCCAAAACTTTTAAATAGGCGGAGTTTCAAAGTGATAGCTGGGATGGTTTCCAAATGTATCTGGCATAGTACAGCACTCCACATTAGACTTGTAAAGCTGGATGTTTTTGAGGATAAAGGAGATCTTTAATTTACCCAACAGGCTGTTTTATAATTCCATATGTCATCTGCTGTATTTGTAAGAATGTTTGTTTCCCTCCAAAGAAAACAGTCAGTGGGATGCAGTGAAGGATTATGTAGTAAACAGTTGCTGGATGGCTGCAGTAGCACTGACACCTCATCTCTGAGCTTTGTCAGAAAGGGAACAGGGTGAAAACATTTGCACAAATGATAATTCACAAATGATTGTGGGTGAGAGGAGAGTTTGGGAGCTCAGATGCCACATTCTCCACTGTGCAGCAAAGGCAGAGGTGACAAATACCAGCTCTTCTTACTCAAACTGCAATTTGCTGTTTTGCAGTGGGAGGTGCTGCTGCTGGCAGGAAGAGCAGCGCTGCTCTGGGGTTGAATTCATGGATATTTGCAAAAGTTTTGGTATCTATTGTCCAAAGGAAGGGTGGCTTTCAGTACTGCTCTGGTGCTACAGGAAATGCCTCAGCCACAGAGCTCCAGTGCAACCATGAGCAAACCATTCAACCTTTCYACCCCCTATTTTTTCATTGTCAAGGTGGGTTTATTTTTTTTTATGGGGTAGGCAAAGAATATAAAATTGTCTGAAGATTAATTGCTGAAGAGTGCTAAGAAACCTACCTGCTAGGTCTGTCAAAGGGATAGATGGAAGGGAAGGGGAGAGTAGAAGTGGTCTGACATTTCTGAGTTGAGGCCAGAGCTGGAAGATATAATATTAGCAGAAAATATTTTGTCTACCTGTAGTTTTCATAGAATTATAGAGTTGTTAMAGTTRGAAAAGACCTTTAAGATGATCAAGTCCACTTGTCAGCCTAGTACCAGCATTAAGCCATGCACTCAAACACCATACCCTCATGCCTTTTTTCACACTTCCAGGGATGGTGACTCCACCAGTTCCCTGAGGAGACTGTTCCAATGCTCAACATTTCTGTGAAACGTTTTTTCCTAATATCCAAGGTAAACCTCACCTGCTGCAACCTGAGGCCATTTCCTCTCATTTTGTCACTTGTTACCTGGGAGAAGAGAACAATCCCCACCTGGCTACAAACTCCTGCCAGGGAGACCATAAAGTGTCCCCTGAACTGCCTTTTCTCCAAGCAAGTCAAAAATAAAGGGACAGCTCTTTGCTGGTAATTAGCAGGCTAAGACTTAGATCTAATGATGGGAGATACTGAGTGAAAACTCAGATGAATCTGATGAGCAGAAAACATATATGACATTTGGAAAGATTAACCCAGCATTTAATAGGTCTCAAATATATAGCAATCATTTTCACTCCCCAGGTTCCAAGAATATTACAAACAGGCCACATAGAAAAACCTGAAGTTTGATATAGGGTATCTGGCTTTGGGAAGGAGATTATGTTTGCACATGTGCTGGTCTATTGTAGTTAATGATATGTGAGAAATGTAGTTTTAATGGGTACGCATATTATTTATTATGGGAGCAGAACATCATAAATTTGATAACCAGATCCTATTAATTTGCCAAAATATGTAAGAAACACAGTGGCATAATTGTGTTTGTACTGTATTCACTTGTGTGGAGCAGTTTAATTTATATTCATGGGAAATTTCCATTCAAAGGCAAATAATGCAACAGTATTTTCTTCTGTCCATACTTGTACAAGATCTTACACAAACATACAAAATTCTACTACAAAATACTGGTATCTCCAGCAAAAAAAAGGACTATTTTACAATTACAAATTATAAACTGCTTGTATTACTTTGGCAGATCTCTGAAAAAAGAATTTTGAACATTTTGAACATCAGCAAGTTAACAGAAAAATAATTGTCCCAGTAATAAAAGTAGAAATTAACTAAACATCTAATGAAAATCTTTTCCACTGATTTATTAACTCAGGTCCTGGAGAGATGAAGATTAGTCTGTGAGATATAATTCTGTRCCATTACACTGTTTGACTCATCTTCTAAGCCAGAAGTCAAGAGCAGCTCAGCATGAGGGAGYTTCTAAGCACTCTGTGAAACTTTCCTGTCTTTTAAAGTCAGAGACTGATTCTAACTATAATATGAAAGAGACCAGTAGTGTTGGTGAAAGGTAGGTTGCTGCTGAAATGACCCATTCCCACCACACTGTGTTTTTACAACTAATAMTAATTCCTTCATGAGTGGCAAAACCATCTCCAGTTTTAAAGTGAGAGCAAGAATCCCATTCAAAGTAGTGTAATGAACTGCCAGTAACAGATATCCTCAAGAGATTATTGGTTTAGAGATTATTAATTTGATTWTTAATTTTTAGAGACTATTATTTTAGCTCTTCTGAGGAGGATCTAGAAGGAGAAGRGAACGGAGGAATGAACTCAACCAACCTGTGCAAATCTTGTTATTTTCATGCAATGAGTGATTCTTCCATCTGACTCCCTACTTTTGCAAAGGAAGTTGAAAATTGTTTGACTTGGACATGCAGTTTAAGACAAAACTCTGGTGTCTACAGGAAAGACCTCCTGCTCCCCTCAGGAGGGATATTATTTCCTYTCACTCCCTCCAAGCAGTTTAACTGGCTTACTGGATGTGACAGTGGCATGCAGAGTGGTTTCCCCAGGAGAGGAACACATTTTAATGGGACAGTACACAATCCCTCTCACTACTCATGAATTCCCAGCTCTTTTTCCATGACTGATTTTCATGAGCAGCCACAGTGGCTTCCCCTTYTCTTCACACGAGGAATTTGCAGTATTTTCTCTCTGAGGAGGAACTCAGCAAGATTCAGACGGTTCAGGGAGCTCTGGTGTGGGTGCAATCAGCCCCTTCCAGGTTTCAAGGAGTGGAAGAGTTGGCTTTGTTCCCCAAAAACCTGCCTCTGGCAGCAGTGCAGCTGTGAGAGATGTGGCTCCAGCTAACTGGCACAGCAGGGGCTGTGTGAAGCCCTGGGCTCAGTCCCAGAGAAGGTGACAGGTTGCAGGGTGTTGATGATCTGCTCRTCTTTTCATTGAGCTTTCTTGAAGGTTATGCACTGGATAAAAGCCACAAAGAACAATCTGAAGGATTGCAGGAGATCATAGATGAGATATGATTTCCCTACTTTTTGGCTCCAAAGTCTATGAAAGTTTTGGGGAGCTGATCTGCCATCTCTGAGGGCTGCATGGAATAAAAGGACCAGAAACATGGCAAACATTTCTTAAAAGTCACTGGAAAAAGTAAGCCCTGCCAAAAAATTTGAACACCTGAAGGACTCCTTTGAATATAAAGGCTGGAATCCTTGCTATCCTCTTTGTTCTTACATATGCACAAAAATTTGGATGTCTATTTCCAGACTTGTGAATGCCAGTTTGTCATGGGTCTTAAACAACTGTTAAGCCTATTCCATGTGAAAGTATGAATTGAGAATTAGTAGAAAGAAGGATTTAGTTCTGCCAATAACTGCAAATAAAAAATAGATCAGAAAGGAGACAAAGAGAAGCTGAAACACCATTTTCAGTGTTCCTTCAGGCCTTAAGAATCCCTCAGTTAAGGAAGTCTGTGATTCCTCTAGGCTTTAACAGCAAATGTCCCTTGATCTTGGTGGTGTTTTGTTAAGCTGCTGTTTTAGCTGTATAGTATTCCAGGAAAAAGAGTGGTCCCATAACCAGGCTTTCTTACATCCTCATTCCTAGAAAACACAATGGTTCATTTGACACATGGTTGTACTTACCAGCTGCTCTTTTACACTGCTTTTATTGACTGCATTTTGAAATGATTGACTTCAGAATAAGCCTCTGTGTTCTTCCTCCTTGCAAACAGAGAAGTTAAAGCCTGTGCAAGTAGATTCAATATTTCTCTTTCTTATCTGATTTTGTCCCTCAAAAGCCATATGTCAGCTAATGCTCAATAGGTGGTATTGGTTTATCTCAGTAATGGGCTGCCTGGAGTGCAGGGTGGGAGCAGCAGGGACTGCTGCCTGCCAATGGCCTTTCAGAGCTGTTAAAAGACAGTCACAGAAGGGATGGGCTGTGTCTCCTCCTTCCTCTGACCAGGCTAACCCATGGCTTGCCAAACAAACACAAACAAGGCATTGTAGTCTGCCCGAAATAAAAACATTTGCTAATGGGGAAATAGAGCCCTCAGTGGAAAAATGAGACTCAGAAACAGCAGTCAACTGTATAAAAGCTTTAATCCATCACTCTTGTGGTGTGACAGGGTGCCAGGTCAAAGAGACAGGTGGGATATATGCTGTTTGGAAATGCCATCCTTCCAGTGACTTAGTGTTTTCTGCTGAACAAAAACCAACTTTACTTTCCCCCCCAAGCCCCTGTTTTGTAAGTATATCAGTCAGAAACTTGCATGATTTTTTGACACTGTTTTGCCTTTGAAGAAGAGTGGGGAGTAAAGAAAATCCCATCTTGTAGAGTTACAGCAGTGCAATTTCTCTTCACTTCATCTTAAAATGGAGAGGCAAGCAGTGACCAACTCAAGGAAGCCACAGCTGGTCCAAATCAGCTCCCACCACTGGTACAGCAAGGGACAGATACAGTGAGCCAGTCCAGCTGCTCTGCACTGCTGTTCCAGGGATCCTAAACCTTGTATTTTTAAGCTAGCAGAGGTGTTGTGTGTCACTGCYGCATTATAAAGCCACTAGTGTGCACCACTGAATAGGAAATCCACCTATTCAAAACACCTAGACACTTAGTTTATTCAGAGAAATCCCTGCCTTGAGCAGTATTTCTCTTTATGAGGATTCCTGACTAGGTGGATTGACTTTCACAGGAAGTGAAACATTTTTTCCAGATCCACTTCCATTTACGTCTGTGCAGGGGAGAGGGAATCCAAAGGAACCTTGCAATAATGAGCACACTAAGCCCTTGTTCTTACAAAGGGCCTTATACATGCTGGGAGGAGTCTGAAGAGCTAGAAATGGATGTAATTCCTCTGCAAATTGCCAGAACTGTGCAAAGGGCCTCCTGAGTGGGAATAAAATTCGRGGCATAGCTGACAAAGTTGTGTTTCAAGATGGTCCTTCCCAGAAGCCCTCGTTCCTCTGGAAGCACCAGAACAGGGGAGCTTGGAAGAGAATCAAGAGGGCAAAGAAGGGAGAAGAAAAGAAACATTTTATAGATCAATATTCCTGTCAAAGGCAAATATTTTCTCCTGTTTTGTCTGGCACAGTGAATTTTGGAGGGGATATTTTTAGAATACTCTACATGAATTTTTGATTACCTTAAGAGATTTATTTTCTGCCAAAACAAAGGGATCATATTTCTCTAACCAGAATGTGGCACTTACTCTGAGGACAGCCAAATCTTGCACATAATCATTGAGGTCATATGCAAATAAAAGGCACCATACTTCGTGCAAATTCCCATTTTAGCTATTCTTACAATATTTCTCATTTATAATAGTGTAACTATTTTATGGAGAGCTCTCTGGGACCAGTCTATTAAACTGTAACCAGCCTGTTTTCCTTCAGCTCCTGCTGAGGAACTGCCTTCAAGGAATATTCTGAGATGTAAAAATTAAGAAAAAGAAATTAAAACACTTTTTAGCAGCTTGAACTCATCATTTAACTGCAGTAATATCTGTAATATCTTCTTCATTTGTTGCTGCCATGGTCCAGCAGTGATGGTGCCAGTGGGGTGGGAAACATGGGAGGAGGTCCCTGCGCTGGTTCTTCTTGTCCTTCAAGTGACCAAACACTACCACGTGTGCAAAAAAATGGGGAGCACAGCTTGCTAATCCCTCAGTACAGCCACTGCATTTCTGTACTCACTGTCAGATCACTCCCCATTCCCTCCTCTCCTCTCCTCTCCTCTCCTCTCCTCTCCTCTCCTCTCCTCTCCTCTCCTCTCCTCTCCTCTTCTCTTCTCTTCTCTTCTCTTCTCTTCTCTTCTCTTCTCTTCTCTTCTCTTCTCTTCTCTTCTCTCCTCTCCTCTCCTCTCCTCTCCTC
>JACDOX010000014.1:1860194-1879256 GCA_014549065.1 Cardinalis cardinalis
CTGTGCATAATAGGTGGGAGCAGTGGGAAGATTTTGAGCACTTGGCCTTGTAGTATGGATGTTCTGTCCCTTCCTTTCTGTGCAAAATCTTGTAAATGTTTTTAGGCCACCTGCCATCTCTGTTTCATCTTTTAGATGCTATTTCCACAATCCTCACTTTGGAATTATCTTCCCACCTGTACCGCTCTGCTGCCTTGGGTCTTGCAAAATTGCAGACTCTTGTTTAAGACTCAAWTTCCCCCCAGAGTTGAACCTGGTCCTTTTTCCTTATCTGAATGACAGAGCTCAGGAAATTATTTTTCCTGTCAGCCTGCACAGGCTGCCAGCTGTTCCAGTCATCACTGGCCTCCTGTTTCAACAGAACTGACAATAAAGAAGTTCTGATTATTCCACTGCAATTTATAAAAATCTTTATTTCATGGGTAACAGTAAGAAAACTGCCAGGTGAAGTCAAACACTTCCAGGAGAATGATAAGAAGCCCTGTCTGAATGGCTAGAATGACAGACCCACATTCTTCATGAGACAGATAAAACATGCTGTGCCAGGGCCATCTGGAAACTGCTCCAAATCGCCAGCCCTGGTGCAAGACCTTCCTCCCTTTTTCCCATCCCTCCTCACACACACAGTGGTCATGGAGTGTGGCAGGAATTGTTTTGTATGGACGTTGTGGTAAGCACTTCTGTCACGGTTCTGTCAGGCTTGTTTTCCTGACATGATCTGAAGGCACAGACAGCTGAACCCTCTCCTTGGAACACACCCTCTATCCCTGATCATAGACTGGAATGGAATGGAATGGACTATTTCTTTTAGAAGAGACCTACAATGACCATCTAGTACAACCTCCTGACCTATTCAGGGCTGACCAAAAGTTCAAACAAATCATTAAGAGCATTGTCCAAATGCCTCCTAAACACTGACCGTTTCAGGGCATGCACTGTCATTTTCTGTCTCACACCCTTTCTGTTTTTCTTGCTTCCCAGACAGAGACAGTGTGGAGAGCTGAGAGGATCTTTGTTACCTTCCCCCAAGTGCAGCCGTTTTGCCCAAGGGACCAGGAATGAAGGCACAAAGGTTTTCCTTGTGAGCAGCAGCAGACAGCCACATCCTACTGATGGCAGATTACAGACCCCTTCCACAATGGTAATAAATTCTCAGTGTCAGCTGGATGGAGAGAGCACCTGAACATGATAGTGGCACATGGTGCTAGCACAGGGCCCTGGCGCCTCGTGACACACATGTCCAGTGTGTTTCCAGTCATCAGATCCCACACTTGTGTCACTCACTCACTTTGTAAATGATAATGAAGGAAATGATAATGAAATKATAATGAAGGAAAAGGACCCTCTCCCTGTGCAAGGTTCCCTTTCGCTCYCTCTCCACATTTGCATGCAGGCACTGCCTGATTTCAGCTTGTAATAGATACCAAATTGTCTAAATGAATCTTCRCTACAAAGCCACTCTCTAACTTCTTTTTCTCAAGCACCTCTTTCCTTTACTGACKGCCATCAGAACTGCTCTTTGCCTAAAAGGAAAGAAACAAGAATTGATTTTACAGAAGTCAGACACAAGCACTGGCGTGTGTCTGAAGCAGAACATTATTTACTAACTCAAGGAGTGCAAACTGTTTATGTTTGAACCACTGGTTAAATTCTTCAGGGAAGTTTAGTACAAAATTACACCCTCAAAACAGAATGTTTAGGTTTTCCATAGAAAGGCCTTGACTCTCTTTGACATTGTGTTGTTTTGAAGAATAATTTCTGTGGGAYATTTTCCTTGTTTTGCCCTATTTAGTTCTAAAACTCTTTGGTGTAACTATTAGGACTCCTAAGTGATTCCAAGACTGCTGCTGAGCCTCTTTGAGGACATGTCAAAGTGGGTCTCTGAAGATGCAGGTTGTCACTGCTCTACCTCAAATGAGATGGGGATATCACAGTGTGGATTCACCTGTGGCTGCTCCTGGGCTGTTTCTAAATACCTGAACATTGCTTTTATTTTCTATAGGCCTGCACAAAGTTACTGCCACAGAAGGGTAGCTCTAAACATCACATATGTCCTCCAAGAAAGAAAACTGTGTTTTTTCTCTTAATTTTCTCTGATGTCTTAGTGCTGTTTCTTCCTTGAACAGAATGGCCCAAGAGGCTCTAGAAGGATACAAAATACAGCTTTATGTCCAGCTGATTAGCTATATCTCCTCTTCTTTACATTTCCAGCTGCTGTAGACAGAGGTGGGGGGATTCTTTGGCTTCAAAATAAGCTGATAAATTCCAGTTTTCAGAATTACMAGCCACTGCAGTATTTCTCTTGAATATCAAACTCTCATGATCTGAAATAATTAAGCCTCCATATTTTACCAACCTTTCCWTCTAGGAGGAAGAGCTTCACAGGAAGGTGCTAACTCCTCTGTCTCCTTTACAGGATCAGAGTCCAGCTGATCCTGTAAAGGGGATAGAGGTGTTAGCATCTTCTGTTGTCCATTTTCCATTGTCCCTGATGACTTCTCCAACCTCATACAGCTGGCCCAGGCATTTCCAATAAATGTGACTAATAACTAAATTAATTGTCTGAATTTTCTTCCTTGTGGAAGGTTGGAAGGYTTTCTTCTAGGTCTATGTCCATTCTCTGAGTTGCTCCTTATCCAGTTTCAGGTGGGTTTTAGAAGCTCTCTTTGACTGGGCATTGCAGGCCCCCCACTCTGTCTAGTGGTCTTTCTAGGTGCTTTGGGTTTTGGGGTGGTTCAATGTGTGGAGATATATATTTTTTTTTAATTGTATTTTTAATTTTTTAATTTTTTTTTACTTTGGCCCAAAAAGTAGCATCCAAAATACAGATATTTCTTTTTTTATAGATTGATTCTTTACTCAGGGAAGTGCCTCTCATTTCCTAAGGATGGAGAAGCTATTTGTCCAAATCACATTTTATTTCTGTTTTTGGAACTGTTTTCTTTCAGAATTAGTGTGGCTGACATGAGCTATTTGCAATTCATTTATTATCCTATGAAAGACATTCCTCCAGTTCATTATGATTGTTTCCCTCCTTGTTGCTCACAGACACCCCTTTGTAGAGTGCATATAATAGGTTTTGGCAAAACTCGGAGTTTTTCTTTTTTTAAAGTTAATTCTGTTATTTAGTATTTTTCAAAGACACTCCCAAATTTACTGCCATTTTGGCTGGATGAGGTGATGTTGATTAGCAGTGATTGGTGTAAAGTTCCTGCTCTTCCATTTCTCCATATTTGGTATGTGACATGACCTCTCCATCTTTTGTCTTGCAAAAGGTCTCTTGTTCCCCAAGCTTCTTCCTTGGGGTAGGAAAATGGAATATTCCTTCCCATGAGCTCTTCAGCAGATGCCATTTCAGGAAAGTTCTCATTWGAGGCAGGAAAAGTCACATTTTTGTGACATTTGTCACATTTTTGTGGTGTTACGTCCAAGTTTAGGTACTGATGTGGTTCCTGAGATGGTGAGGAGCTCTTGCTTTCTGCTTTCAGAAAACCAGATTGGGAGCTCTGAGGTGGGTCTGGTGCTGACCCACTGGTACCTGCCTGTCTTCATGCCTTCTGCACRGTTACAGCCCTTTGGGAGGGTGAAATATGGCAAAACCACCTCATAAAGCAAAGATTCAAGAAYCCATTTACAAAGAAACTACTGGAAAGACTTAGAAAAATCACTTTTCAAGTGTTCAGTATTTCAAAAGGTCTGGGCAATTTTCTTTTTTTGCATGGAATAATTTATTTATAAAAAAAATGCAATTTAGTTTGGCAAAAATAACTTTCATATTTGAGCTAAATTCATCAAAGAATTGCTATTGGTTAATATTTGGGGAATTATTTTCAACATGCAAGCATGCTGGTGAAGTGAATAATTTCATTCCAAATATAAAACCTACATTTGGTTAGGTGAAACTTAACCTAAACCTGCCTATTGTTCYCCTCTGACTCTCTAGGAAACTTAAGTGAGTAGCTCAGGTGTAGATATTGACTGTGAAGATGTCTGTGGTCACAGGGATAAATCCCAGCTGAGTCAGGCAATGGGAAAATGGGTCCCTTTTGTTTAGCAGCACATAACAAGATTCCAGGAGCTTACAYATTCTGTTGAAAAAAGTCACAGGAAGAGACAGGTCGGGACAGACAAGGTTAAAAATGTTATTTAGGGTCATTTGGCAGCTTAATGGCAGAGCTGAGAATGGAGCAAGGTCAATGACTCACTCTCCAAGCCAAATTTCATCCCCTAATTATTTAGGAAGTTTCTTGGTGTTTGGCATGACTGAGAGAGAGGAAAGGCAGCCCCACTGCAGGGGGCTGAGCACAGAGGAGAGAGGGTGCATGACAGCATCAAAGAGGTGAATGGCTTCATGGAGTTCTTTTGGCCCATTATTTCTTTGTGGGCATTTTGGAAGGAATGATCTGTTAAAGAGGACTTGAAGGAGGCAGGGATGTAAACAGAGGGACTGGCAGGATGCTTTAGACACAGGAGAAACAGGGAAAAGGGACATAAGAAGGCAAAGAGAGCAGCAATCTGGACCATGAGGAAAAGAGTGGAAGGAAAGGATGGTAATGAATTTGGAAGGGAATGGTAGCAGAACAAATACACACTGCAAAGACAGGGAAAGAATTTTAAAATCCATTTGGTAATTGAGTAGTTTCTGTGTTAAAAAGAGTTAAGATCCTGGAGATAAGGGAAAACTACAGCTGTAAACAGTTCTTTGGAGTGTCCTTTGAAGGGACAGCCCTTGCAATCCAGGCAGGCTCAGAGCCAACCTTCCACCCAAGCAAGSACATGGAGCCAAGAGTGTGCCTTGGACTGTGGTGTCAGCTTCAGACTGGCTAGTACCTCTGTATGGCCTGTGTCTGGCCTCCCTAAATGTTTACATTGAGTACTTCACAGATTTAATTCTCATTCAAGAATATTTTCTGCAGGATGGTTGGAAAAAAAATGCATCTGCAGATGAGGGTTCTGCACATTCCCACTGTGAGGAACACTGTCAGGAAAGAAGAGGAGAGAGTGGGAGCCCATGACATGATTTTGAACCTGAAATGTAAGAATCAAAAATCATCTACAATAGAATTTGTGGGAGAATTTGGAATTTGCACCCAGAAGCCACAATTACACACACAGAAAATGATTATTTCCTTCTTCCTCTCCAGGAGGCTGGCAGTTGGCTTTCTTCTGTGATTTCCTGGTACCTTCACATCCAGAAAGAAGGCTGCCCCTGGTTCAGCACTAGTGAAGCTTTCTATAGAGCAGCAAGTAACCTAAATATGAACTCAGAAGAAAAACTAGTTAAGAGTATATTCTAACATGTAAAACAGGAAGAGAAGGAAAGGCCCTTTATATCACTGAAATGTTTTGTTGGTTTTTTTTTTTCCAGATGATTTTTTAGGCATCAAAATGTTTTCTCAGCCTCTTTCTGGCTGCTACTGAAATAGTGGAAACTTTTTCTCTGTGCCTGCCATTCTCTTTTGTTAGCTGTACTCACAATTTCAGGGACTGGACCTGCAGGGGAAAAAAAAAGTCTTCCTATCTAATTCCCAAAAAGGTGCACTATCTGCCTGCATGTAAATAATGACCCACTTTTAAGAAAAAATACAAAGAGCATTTTTTTACCTGCAAGGGGTTGAAAGAAGGTGGGAGGCAGCTTCTTGTCCTTTCTGCTCTGGGTTTATGTACTTGGGTGAGCAGAAGGGCAGAGGAACAGGTCTGACAGCACAGGGCAGCCTCAGGCTTTGGCCTTGTTCTGCAGTTTATCAGCTTCTGTCCATGGCCATTCCTGAGCCTGGCATCCAATAAAGGTTCACTGTTGTTCACTCAGTTCTTTCCCTGAGGAGGTGCCCCTTGAGCAGGAAAGAGAGGARGTCAATATTCAGATTAAGCACTGTGGGGGTTAGATGGCAGTGGGTGAGAAAGCTCTGCAAGGCTCTGATATTAACAGCAAGGGGCTGCCTGCCTGTGAGGGTCATGGTGCCAGTGCTGCTACCTTGCTTGGATTCTGGTTTTCACCCCAGTCTGCACCAGCTGGAAAGTTAGATGTTAAATGGAGAGGACAGTGGAGCCCAAAGTCTTGGCTAAGGTATGAACAACCCCAAACTTTGAATCAATTCTGAGCYTAATCCAAGGTATTTGAGAAGATAAAATGAGGTATTTGGAGACAATCTTGGAAGATATTTCACAGAAGTGTTTTAACCTWCAACTCTTCAATCCCTCTAAGGCAGGATCAGTTGTTCTCATGAACACTTAAATCATTCCTGCCTCAGCTGTTTATGAGACCCTCCTGTGGTGGAGGTTTCGCAGATTCTTGAACAAGATTTCCTAGCACAAAATTAATCACATCAGAAGTCTCCCAGGATAGCCAACCTGAAGTTCTCTTAGTGGGGTTGAAACCAATTACTCTTTGTCCTATCATCAGTGCACATGAGGAGCTGTGTGTCTTTCTCTCATCTGCAGCTGCTTTGCAAGTTCATTTCAGTACTCTTCTGTATAGACTAAATAAACCATATTTCTGCACATCTTGTTTACTACAGCTCTGTAGTAAACACTGTGCTTTGTGTTCTTTTTCTGAACACTCACAACTAGATCAGTTGATAAAGCTGATTTAGGAAAGAGGAGAAAGGAAACAATACTTTGATATCCTCTTAGGATCAAAATAGATTGAATGGAAAAATTGACAGTAAATTAAAGAAGCCAACACCAGGCCCCCCTCACTGTCCACCTTTTCTCCTGCCCAGGCATGCTGTGTACATTCATGCAGCTCCTTCTCCTTTTACTCCAGCAGCTGTGGGGTTTGTCAGCCCTTTTGTGGCAATTACTTTAATTCTCTGAAATCAAAGCACCTGCCAGAGAAGTGGCTTGTTTTACAAATCCAAGGCCTATTGAAACATTTTAAGGAAAACAGTTGTTTCATTCTCTAAAGATATAGATCTTCTCCTGAGTCAGGGAGAGAAGATAAAGGGGGAACGTTTGACGTTTGACTTCACTCTGGAATGCAGGTAAAGGCTTGAAATATAAACTCTGAGATGAACAGGTTTGATTAAGATATCATTTTAAACTACTGTCCTTTTCCTTATTTATTTGTAACTTTGAAAGGAAGATAAATAGCTTTATCTTTGTCATTGGACAAAAAAAAAAGCAAGCTGGCAGCTTTCACTGAGGAACTTTGAGTGACTTTGATGGTTGCCATGAAAGCGCCATGGTCTGTTTGATCTTTTGTTGACTAACTGCAGGTTTGGGGATGTTACAATGCATGTTTACATAATGCAGGCTAGCTGCAAAGCCTCACCTCAGCTGAAAAGGCACAGCTGGTTTTAAAAGCAAGCTAGGCGAGGACATAAAGAAAAAAAAGTTACATAACACGTTATGAAATTTCAAAAGTAATGYGTGMGCTGTACAGCCAGCATGAAAAAAGACAAAAAGATCCTACACTYCCAGAAAGGAGTGCAAATAGACTGGGATTTTGTGGAATCCCTTGTAGTTCAAAGCCAACTTAGTGTTCAAGATAGAGCCAAAAACTATTCCTTTGAGGGATATTTGTTAAAGCTAATTCAAACATCATCACCAAAGTCCTACACTAATCCTCCTCAGRAAAATTTTCTTTTACAGTTCCTTTCTTATTGCACTGTCCCAGATCCAGGCTGCTCCCRCCAGCCAGATTTTCTAATGCTGATGCTGAGGGTGAAACCATTTGTGTCACAGGGTGTAACCAGCTCATGGACTGTATCTGTCCCCTGGATCATTCAGTTCCTGTGTCTGGCCACCCTGTGCTGTGCTCAGCTGTGAACAGCAGTGCAGTAACACATGGATTTACAGCAGGTGACCATTAGGTGCTCTTGCTGCTTCAGGTAAGTCCTGGCCTAACTGAGGCACAGGGACCTGCAGGGAGGTAAGAGCTGGATCACAGGAGCCAGAAACAAAATTAAGTAAAACTTCTGCCAGAAGAAAGTGGTAAGGACAGAGCTAAACCTTCAGCCCTGCCCACAGTAGTCTGTGGCTAATGCAAAGGGACAAACCCCTTAATTAAGCTTCTACAAGATTGTTCCTACAATAACTTAGCAGAAATGGGTTGGATTAGTAACTCCAAGGGGTTGCTGCTGAGGTCCTGACGCGGTTCAGGGGGGTTATTTCCATTGATATGTAGCATGGTTTCCTACAGAAGGTGCCATTGGGAACATGGGTTGAAGTAGTGTCCAGAGGGTGCAGTTTGGGAGCCTCACATCCCTGTAGGAGAACATCTGGGGTGTGCTGGAACAGAGGGTTGGATTTTGTCTCCCACAAAAGGAACCTAAGACTGCTGTGTGAACTGAGCAACCTCTGTGAACTCTGTGGCAAAGGGAGCCATGGGGGATTGCTTCCAAAGTGCATAAACTCTCATATACACAAAATACTGTTCCAAACCAAAATACTCATCCAACGTGACCAGCACTTACAGAAAGGGAGAGGGGCCAGCCCATTTCTCTTCAAAACACAGAATGTCCCTTGAAAGTACAGTGGTGAGGTTTCTTGCCAAAGACTGTGAGTTTAGGTTTCCCCCCGGCCTGCAGGGTGTTGGACTTTCCTTGTGAGTCCCTTCCAATTCAGATATTCTGTGATTCTGTGGTCTTGGTATCAAACTGCTATTACTGGAGGTGAGAGTTGTTATCTCCATGCATTGGTCCATGGCTGGAAGCTGTGGAAGTCAGTTTGTGCCATTCTACTTCACATCAACTTTATTGCATTGTTATTATTTTTTAAACATCTGGTGCCAGAGAAGTGCACCTAATGGGCCACTGGGTCTTCTTGATGGTTTTGAAATACTTACATCCTTTTGCTTTTGAAGATACAAACTTTTCCACTGACTCCAGAAGGCTGTGGGATTTGGGCTTCACTTACTGAAATAACCAAGAGAAGATATTCTGACTTTTGCAGCGTTGATAATAAGTCACAACAGTTTCTTCCTTGAAATCTTATCATAACTGGTAAAATCTTGGGTGTCAGTGTGCTTGTGCTTCACTGAAAATTTTGTGGATCTAGGCTGCCTGTTGGTCTGTTCTTAAAAACAACAATTAAATTTAACTGTGTTCTTTAAAGGAAAAGTGAAATTTCAGAGACATCATATCATTTATCCATGATTCATCCTGAAAACTTGTTATGCAAGTGGTGACAAACTATGCTGGTAAATAGAGAGGCAACAATTTTCCAGTTTTGATGTTGGTTATTTTCAAATTTACTGTATGAAGATGAACCCACTGCTCTCAGCTCAAGGGAGATGGCTCCCCTCCAGCTGAAACATTCATCAAGCTCCATGTGGACACTGCCTTGTTTGGGTTGGAGAAAACCATCTAGGAGCTCATCAGAATGAGAGCTGCAGAGTCCCTATWAAAATTTCAGCTTGATCCATGGGCCCGTACAGGGTATCCCTTTTCAGAGTGCTCTCTTTAAATTCAAGTGTTTTAATCTTTTTGTTGAACCTCAAAGGAAGCAGCCTGATAGCAAAAGCTCTTACAAAATCTGTTATGGAAGCACTTGTGCTTCAGCCCTGGAGGCAGGTGGTGTGGAAAATGGGGATGTGCACACAGTTTGGTATTCCTGACATTCCTCAGCAAAGGCTGAGCATGGAGGGGTTTGGGGGACAGGTGAGAGCAGGAAATCTGGAAACACTTTTCAAGGAGTGTTGGTTCTTGTTTCCCTGATAGACTGAGTTTAAATATTGCTCAGTCAATTTTTTTTGGCATGATAGTTATCATTTTGAGTAAGGACTTGGAGTACTCGTTAAAWCAAAGGGAATACACCTGAAATCCTGTGAGAGGTCTCAGTAGACAACTTGAAGAGCAAGCACAAAATGAACACACAGGAAAAACTTTGAGAATTATTTAGTTAAACTAATTGATATAGGTATTTTAAATTAAAATTTGGTAGAAATGCCCAGAAATCTTTAAGTAATGGGGAAACAGGCAAAKGAACCTTGTTAAGTACAGAATTCCTTACCTTTACCAGAATTTATTTAATATAAACTCCTCAACTGTGTTGTAACTGTCTGCAAGACATTTCAGAGTGCTTTGGCTCTGCTTTCCCATTGCTATGCCTGGCTGAATGTGGAAAATACACTGGGAGCAAGGATTTCTCTGACTAAACACATTTGTGTGAACTTGCTCCCATCTATAACTAGCTTTCACAGTGAAAATTGAATTCCTTTTCATGAAACAAAGTCTTGTTGCCTCGGGGATAAAGACAGTTTTCAGATTTCATTTCATAATTCAGTCTGCAGTAGACTGGGTCTGACCACGAGGACCCTCCTGGGGACCATTTTCATCTTTGTAGCCTGTGGGCTCTCTTCTCTGGGCAGCAACTATTCATTCAATTTCTGAAATAAGTGAGGAAGGAGGGGATGGGACCAGTGTCCCTGAGCTGAAAATGGCCAGCCGATGGATTATAAGCAGGAGAACCAATTTCTGCACATTGCTCTCACTGGATTCCCAGAGGGCTGCCTTGCCTGAAATGTAATACAGTCATGGCAATTGTAAAAAAACGTGTCAGTAAACACCATTTAAATTAGGCTCAGTTATGGCTTTGAAAGTAAAACACATCTTGCAGTGGTTCCTGACTACTTTGCAAAGTGCAGGCTGTGAGAGGGCTCTGATATTCAGGTTTTTACAGCAGATTTAGCCCYAAACTCTCCCTCTTATATCAGTAGATTTACTGTGCTGAACATCTGCCTGAACAGCCTGAACCAAAGCCTGTTGGAATCAATGAGGAACCTCTCCTGCCTCAGTCAGCTCTGGTAGAAGGCCTAAGAGAGACATCATGGGAGCTCCTGAGCATTTTAGGTGTTATTTACAGTGGTCTGCTGCTGGGGGAGCACTAAATCACAGAGTTATTAATCTGCAGGGGAATTTAAATGGCAGCCTGCTCTGCTGCTCACACAGCTACAATACCTTTCCTGTTGCAATGATTCATGACAGGTCAAGGGAGCATATGCCGTGGAAACACACTTCATTGTGTTTTATCACTTGTCAAGTCTTATAAACTCACGGGTTGGGGATTTTTTTATTTTATTTTGGGGTATTCTCATTTTATTCTGGCTGATAGCTATGTGGAGAACTAGAGTGTATCTTCATGTAAAGAAATAGTGCTGGATACTCTTCTCATCTTAAAATTTAGTATATTTTTCATTTGAAGGCTGTTTCTGCTTACCTCTCTGAGCCCTGGTGTCTCTGGGAATTGTGCTTGAGAAAGGAATGCAGCACAAGCCCTTCCAGGTCCCARTGGCCAAACTGCTATGGAATGCGAACGGGACAATCAGCCTTGCCAAAGAATTTGTTTAACTAAAAGAAGGGCCAGATTTGGGCTCCAATAGCAGAAATCATCCATCCATGAGGTGTTTCCACACCACTCCTGCTGCGCTGCTCTCCCTCGAGCCATTTTCAGTATTTCCAAAGTATTTTTTCACTCTTGATTCCTACCTTTAGACAATATCCTGACCCTCTGCTTACAGCTGCCTTTCTCCAGGGAGCAAGGTCACCACAAGCTGCTCCTCAGGCAGGATTTGCTTGGTCCTTCATCACCTGCTTAACCTGGATGGGAGCAGTACTRTCCCCTGGGCTAGAAGCTGGTGTGATGAACATCATTGTGGGAACCTGGAGGGAAAAGGCAGCAGGAGAATATCTTGTTTGGCAGGAATGGGGCAGCAGGGAGGATCTCCACATGCTCTGCAGGGCCCTGCTGTGAGCCAGATTTACCAGCTTTACATTCCTCTTGGTGAGCAGCAGCCCAGGGCTGTCTCTGCTGGGATTCCCACCAGCACCACGAGCTGCAGCGCAGTTCCTGTGTCAGCTACAAATTGTGCTGCACCTGCCTTGGGGTCTGGTTCAAGCACAAGGTACCACATGGTGATAGAACCATGTTGTCAGACACCTCAGCACAGACTCTGGGTTGAACRTAATGCCAGACTTTATTCTGGAGTCACCTCACAAAGCTGGAGCCCTTTAGGAACTCAAATAATGCAGCAAAAAGCCACAATCATTTTCTTAAAAAACGTTGTTTTTTTCCAGACAGCTTACTGTCATCTCCAGTTCATATGGAAGAATTCAGGCATAAGGGTTTTGGGTTTTTTTAATGGATTTGTTTTCACCTGCCTCACGTCATCTATTCTTCCCCAGTTTTATGAAGAACATGTTTTGGATATTTCTAAAATGGGAGAAAAAAAGAAAGTCAGACCCAATGGGTTGTTAGCAGCCTTGTGTCTGTCAGACTCAGGCAGAGGATTGTCAGCTCCCTCTCGTGGGTAGTGGAGCCCTGAGCAGAGCTGGCTGGGGTTTCTGAGGCAGCTGCAGCTCCACATCAGGACTAATTCACTGTGCAATGGTTCAATTCTGTGTGTGACAGCACCCACAGGGCAGGGGAGATACCTGTGAGCACACATGTTTGTGCTGACTTGCACATGCTGTGCACAGTTATATCCACAACGATATCCTGGTGGGCAAGGCAAGCAAAACTCCGCCCTCAGCTGAAAAATCAGTTCTTCCACCCTTCTGACTCGGAGCAGATCATTCGAGCTCGCTTTTAGAGCTCATCTCAGCGRTGGAGAGTGGAGCAGCGCTGCCCTGGCAGCTGCAGCCTTCATCAGAATATCTGTCAATATCATAATYCCTACAGCATCTCAGAGCCTAGGAACACTTTTTCTGTTGAGAAGCACGGAGACAAGCAGAGAGTTAAAGGATGAGGAGGATGGAGCCTTAAATGCCCTATGACCACACATTAGAAAAAAGAAAGTTGTTACAGCTCACAATATTAACTCATATACTCYCCAAAGTTATAGCACCTGAAATATCAATGGACCTAAAATAGAGCTTTGTCAAAGGAACTTTTATTAGACATGATCTGATTTTTCTTCCTCTTCARGTGAGGTGGTAAATTTGGGGGTAAGCATCGAAAAAGAGCTGCAGAGACCCTCTTGAACAAATGTTCTTAACTTCTAAYGACATGAGGGGAAATTAGGAGGCACAACAGGGTGTGAGGTGCAAAAGATTTTTCAGAAGCTTTGAAGAAGTGGAAAAGCTCTTTTGGAAATCAGAGTCAAACATAAAGGGGTTTCAAGGTCCATAACCCTTCATTGTTATAATGTGGATTTCTGCCCAAGGCCTGTGCTTGTGCATGGTGCCAGCTCTTAAGCCAGACAAGGAATGTGCTGCAGATGCTAATGGCATATTTCTACTGAAGCAAAAGTTAGATATAATGTTTCCYTGACAGGTGATCAAAACATCTCAGTGACTTTCAAACCCCGTTTCCTACTGTCAGAAGGAACAGCCTTATCTAGAGTGGGAGCTATTAACACAATGTTGTTGCACTGCCATTCACAGAGCCCGAGGGAGGAGGAAGGGTTTTTTCCCCCTAAAATTGCAATCCGTCAGGTGTGAATGAAGATCTTTATCGGCTGAAAGATAACAGCTGATGTCTTCCCTTCTGCTCTCAGACAGGGAAAGTAATATCTTACATAATGGAACAAGGGAGCTGTAGTAGCTCCGGTGAGAATAAAGAGAGAAGGGAGTGGATTGTGTTTCAGGTGTAGGTGTTGAGCTATTATGTTTCACGGAATAATTATGTCCTACCCTGTAAGCCAGAGTAGAAAGAAGTTTTTTATTCTGCCCTCGGGGGCACGGCGGGCTGTAATGACATTCCCATTGTGTGGGGGGGACAGGGGATGTAGCAGCCACAATMTGTTTTCCACAATCTGCTTCTGCTTATCTACGAGAAAGGGAAAAGTTAACACTCTGATAGTCAAGATGAGCCTCTTTGAACGTGGAATTGTTTTGGCTGKGAGAAGTAGCCCCAGTTAAGTAAAATGATGGAGTAATTAGGGAGCCACAGGAATGGGGTGGGCAGGGCACGTCTTGCTCCAGTCAAGGCTGATCCAGTTTTAACCACCAGCTCCTGTTGTGGTTATGGAGATGTCTTGAGTTCCTTGACTGAGTGCAGGCTTGGCATTCACTGGAAGAACTGCTGTGAGGGGCACTGGCACCGTTTGGCTCCCCATACCCCAGCCCAGGACACATCCTACAACCCTGCTGCTGAACTCAYTGTCTTCTTAGCAGCCATGGGGAAGCAGAAGGAGCTGTGAATTTGGAGCACAAACGCAGCACCAGCGGCCCTGCTTTGGTCACAGCGTGCAGAGATGTATGCGGGGAGGATTTGGAGTAGCTCAGGTGTCCTAGGAATGCCACCACAGCGGGCTGTGGGACTGGGAACTTGCAGTCCTGCTCTTCTGCTTCTTAATTATGCTTTGCTGTCTTTCCTGAGGTGTTACTCCACGGCCAAGGAAGACAAGTCAGCAGCAATGCAGTGGATGCATGCAGCTGGTGTCACAAAAGTCTCATGATTCAGACTGGTGAAGGAGGGAGATATGAGTAACCTGGGTTATCAGAACTGACTGTAGTATTTTGAATATATTTTTCTGCCTTTCCTCTCTGAATTTTGCCAGAAGCCAAAAATGCAACAAATCACTGCTGAAGCACCACTTGTGTGTTCACACTCCAAGATCAAGTTGTATCTGTGCAGCTACTAAAAATGTTTTTTGTAGATATTTCTTGCTCTACCTCTGGTACCTCTAGGGAATTCTTTCATCGAATAGATATCAAAGAGGAGGTTGTGGTTTTCCTCACAAAGGAAGTGATACAAGAATGAAAAATTGTTCTGCTCTTCCCCACACGATGAAAGGCTGAAGCCAGTTTAATGCATTACTTCAAAATAGAAATCTTTCTTTTTGTTTTCTGAAACACTTGACAATTACCTGTTGCTGTAATTTACCTGTAAAAGTACTTTTACCCGTAACTTGAGACCCTTGTTCCCCTACCTTGTTCACTTACTGAATGAGGTGCAGTTAAATACCCTTCTGAACTGCAACACAAAAGCGCGTTTCTCTGAAACTGAGAGAGTGAACAAGTTCAAGGTCATCAAGTGGGTGGGAACACCAATATCCTGCTTTGCAGGCTTTGGCCTTTCATCCATCTCTAACAAAGACCTCGTAAAAACTGATTTGGGTGCTAAATATGACCTGAAGTAGTCGTGGGAGAAATTCCCATCCAGAGAGTGATTTCCTTCATGGGATGGGGAATGTCACGTTCTCTGTGCAACTTTCTCTTTGAGCTACTTTTTGTCAGAGTAGGTTTAGATTAGATATGACTTTCCTATGAGGGTGATGAGGCCCTGGCACAGGGTGCCCAGAGAAGCTGTGCCTGCCCCATCCCTGGAAGCTCTCAAGGTTGGACAGGGCTCTGAGCAAGTGGAAGATGTCCCTGTCCGTGGCAGGGAGGTTGGATCAAGAAGATYTTGAAGGTCCCCTCCAAACCAAACCATTCTATGATTCTGTTGTACTTCAGGGTGTTCTTTTCCACCAGAGCATCCTGAGATTATCCAGTGAAAATGGRTTGCATCCAGCATGGCCTCTGCAAGATGGGTGCCCTCAGACAATAACCTGGTGGGGCCTTTAGCCTTTTTKCATAAAAGTAAATGAGCCAAGATGGGAATGTTGGTGACTACAAGTGCCATGTGGTTCAGTGGTCTCTATTTTTTGTGCCTGCTGTGTTGCCCTGACATGGATTATAGTCTATAGTGTAAAAAAAATCTATTTATGTTTTAAAATCCATCACCTTGACACTTTGGCAGATGATTTTGGAGGCTGCCTTTTATACCATGCTTCTTAAAACCTGTCAGATGCTGCTTCTTCAGTTTCAACCTTCCCACCCTGCTTTCTATCCCCCATTTACTATCATTAACTTTGTAGTTGAATTGCCAGACATATAAATCCTATTTTCCATTAAGGTTGCCACATTACCAAATAAGTGCAAGTTTAAAGGAGGGACATGAATTTAATTTCTGAATACCAGTGAGACAGATGTTTCTCTTATGAGGAATTAGCACTCAGGGCTTCCTTTCTCTTAAAACAAATAGTGGTGTTGCTGGCATTCTTCTGTAATTAGTAAGTATCTGCTTGCTCTGTACATTCTTTCTKCTGAAAGTTTTACACATTAGGGGCTCTGTCATTTTTGTATTTTGGAGCACTGTTTAATAGAGGAGTTGGCTTGCCAATAACTGCTTGTAATTTCTTAAATAAATAAATTAAAATAATTTCTTAAGTAAATTCTGTGCTGTTCTAAATGGGGCAAAAAACTCCTCTGAATCCAAAGCATTAGATGATCTAAGGTCTGTGTGGCTGGAGGAGTCTGCAGAGCTTTTCAGCTGGCAGATGTAGCCATCTGCTCCRGGGCAGCTGAATCACTTGCCTGCTCCTTTGTCTGTGCTGGTGGCACCTCTGCCTGGACTCTTGATTCACTCAGACACCTGCACTGCACACCTAAATTAGGTACAGCAGCTGAACTCTCCCTTAGWGGCATTATTTGGCTGTTTCAGTGAGGGATTTTTGCAGTGCAATGGGGTGCTGAGACCACTCATGACCAGTGGAGGTGGCAGGGGATGTCCTGGAGAGCAGCTGGGCACTGCAGGAGCATCTCAAGTGACACAGATGCTGAAGTCTGGCAGTGGAATGGAGTGCCAGGTGTCTGTTGTCAGTGGGAAAAAATTATACTCTGGAGATGCCTCTCTCTGTTGGCCAGTGTTTAGGAGGCCAGCTTAGATTAGACTTACAGCTTTTAGGCTGGTGAAATGAATCACACTTTATGAAAAATTGGAGTACTAATGGATCAAGTGTGTAATTYATATTTGCACTGTAGAGACACTTAGCAGCCCAGCCGAGACAGCTTCATTTTACAGGGACTCTCACAAATAAAAAATGAGTGTTTTCTTCATCTAGACAAAGSCTCTAATACATTTTTATATGCATTTACACACTCAAGAAAAATGAGGAACCATTTTAGTCTTCATCCTAGAGATTCAGAGTTGAAAGAGGGGTGTGAARTGATTTGCCGAGAGTGACATAGAAAACTTCGGACAGAACTGAAAATTTCACCTGGATTTCCTGTCCTTGATTCTATGTCTTAATCTCAAAAATATGTTTTCTTCAAAGAACAGAGTTCTTAAAGCAAAATCTGCATATAAATCTTCTATGAGTAAATGCATGTTCTCTACAAATGATATTCAACCACCCATGTTAGGCTTCTAAGAATAGATGGGTAGCAAAAGAGAAATTTCCTTTAATGGTATTACATGCAATATGGAAAATACAAAATTGTGCAGAAGTTACATGTATTTGAGCCTGAATTTCAACTGAATGGTTTAGATTGGATGAAGAGGAGTCTGGCCGTGTGCAGTGTCATGGCAATCCATGATAGACTGATTGTATGCAGTTACTAACCTCTAAGAACATGTGCTGGAAATCTTTTGTGGTGTTTCTGGCAGGATGCTGTACCCAGGCTGACCCGAGGTTTTTRAATATTATGTGCAGAGGTGACCTTGAAAGTGTGCTAGGTTAATATCAGTTTACTGCAGTAGATAGTCAGGCCCTGTACCTTGAGGTGCTGATGAATTTTATGGTGCCATTCATTTGAATACATGTGAATTTCTTGTGATGTCTGAGGCATCAGAAAACCTATCTCTTTAATCCTACAAACTTTACTCTGTTATAGTCTGAGTAAGAAACTTTAAGGCTTGTGAGATCGTGGAATTTTCTATCAAAGGGCACAGACTTCCTATGATATGTTAATGGATTTTTCAGTACTTTGCCCAYCAGGTTGTATTTATGTACAGAAACACATTGGGAAGAGATCTGCAATTACAGAAACTACCTGGCTAAGACTGGAAGTCTTTTCCAAGTCTGAAAGTGACTATAACAGACACAACCCTAATTATTTGTGAATTCTGATGTTAAATCTGAGGTTTACAAAAGTCAGTGTCAGAAGACCATTGATTTTGGTCAGGCTGGGGTTTTTTTGGTTGGTTGGTTGGTTGGTTGGTTTGGTTTTTTTTGGTCCCAGGACTCTCAATAATTTCCTCAATACTATTTATGGTTCTGCCAATGATGTGATTGATATCTGTGTTATATGTGCATGTGTGGGCAGCCCAAAGCTACCCAGACCTGCATTCTTGTTGAGTTGCTTGTTATTTATCACCCCCTTTGTCTCTCTTCCCTTGGTTGCTTTCCTGCTTTCTCCATTCTACTGCTATAATTTTAAAAACTGTGGAGAATTGCCTCATTTCACTAACAAACCAATCACGGCACAAAAACTTTGCTCTAAGAAGAGATAATGTTCTCTAGCACATAAAAACCCCTAATGTGCCCTATTTTAAAAATACTGGCATGYATTGCTAAAGCAATCTTTCCATATATCCTGGCATGCAGTGGATGCTTAACACTCATTTCCTCTCAAGTATCAAACCCAGATGATGAAAGTTTAATCCTTTGGCCCAGGTTCTGCACATTGCATCTTTCAACACAACAAAATGCCTTGCACTGGGCTTCAGTGCAGGGTCTTGGGTTAGAAAAGGTGCAGTTTTGGCAAATAAAGTTCTATTTCCAAGGTACACATCCAGCAGGCCAAGGYATTGCTTAGCAGAAGAACTACAGTGCCTTAAAGCCATCTGCAMAATTTCTCAAAGCTTCACTTCCCTGATGGATAACAGATGGAGGAGGAAATTTATAAGTAAAAGATTAGAGCAACTCTGTTTATAAACAGGAGTACTAATCACTCTGCCTTTGCCCTGGAGACCAGATTTAATCCTGAGGTTTAACTTAATGCAACTGTCTTGTTTCTGCTGCCAACTGAGAGCATTCAAACGCTGCCATGATAAGGGATACTTTGGGATGATACAAAGCTAAACATTGTTTGGCAATAGATGACCCAGCATTTAATCAGTGATTACTCTCAACAAAACATGGTGAAGTAATGGGGCTGGGTAATTTGTACCTTTAACATCTGTCATCTCCCAGTGTTTAAATCAATTTGCTCCCAGTRTTTAAATCAATTTGCTCAGCAGCTCTCCGTTGCATTTATACTACGTCAGTTGCACCTGCACTTTGTACCCTCACCTGGTGGTTGTGGTGATAATAACGTGCTGCCATTTTGCTTTTCTGCTTGTTTATTGAAGAAACAAAGGTTCAGGGATCATCCAGGACTGTGTGAGAGTGTGGGCATTTAAGTCTTTTCA
>JACDOX010000014.1:1881796-2000100 GCA_014549065.1 Cardinalis cardinalis
GAATGAGTTGTCTGGAATTTTCTCACTTCAGGATGAGCTAAATTCAGTCTGTGATTCTGCTCAGCTTCATTTGCCTGCTGAGGGGGAAGAGGAAAGGTGGTACAAAATGTAAAGTGTCTGCTGAAAGCTCACCCAAAAATGTGAGTACCAAAAGGGTGAGATACCACATCTGCTGGGACATGTTAGACTTAAGGAATACTTGCCAGCATCTGGAGCAGGAGTGGCTGTTTAAGGGAAGCTGTGATGTCACTTTCAGACAGAAAGCAAATTCTCTTCAGCGCTGCAGCATTTGGATGACGCGGAAAAGTGATTGCTACTGGAGCTTMAGCAGCACTTTCCTGGGTATTAGTRTGATTCTGGGGGAGCTGGCTGTTTTTTATGAGTGGTTACTTTCCATCACCTTGTATTCTCTGCAAGATCACTCACAGAGATTTAAAACCCGAATACCCAAGAAAGCACCAATGTGATTTTTCCTAGAGATCCTGAGCATTCCCTACAGACCCTGCTGGCAAAGCCACACGCAGAGCTGGGGACCAACCACATCAGTTCATTTTTTCTTTTCTTTGCAGGACAATAGTTGTAGCCATCTTTCTCAATGTGCAAGCAATATTTTAAACATTCTATCCTGTAGAAACACAGTTACTTGCTGATTTACTTCTTCCTACTTTGAAATATCAGGTTATTCAAGTGGGATTTGAGTAAGTGTCACTGACCCRTGCTGKCTGGGCCTGATGCCCTGATTGTCCTGCACATGCTGTGGGATCACATCCAGAAGATCTGCCCCATGACCTTTCCTGACACTGAGGTCACACTGACARGCCTGTAGCTCCCAGATGCTCCTCCAGGCCCTCCTGGTAGAGGAGYGTCACATTTGGTGACCTCCAGTCACCTGGGACMTCCCCGGGGACTCAGGAGTGCCGGGAAATGCCAGAGTGGCTCAGTGAGCCCATCCATGACTCCCTCAGTCCTCCTGGGTRGATCCCATCCAGCCCCACAGACCTGTGTGGGTCTGATGTAGCAGATCTCTGACCATTTCCCCTTGGATTATGGGGGCTTCATTCTGCTCCCATCCCTGTCTTCCACCTCAAGGGGCTGAGTACCCAGAGAACAACTGGTCTTACTGTTAAAGACTGAGGCAAAGAAGGCATTAAATACCTCACCCTTTTCTTCATCCTGTTTCCCTGTGACTCCCACCCCATCCAATAAAGGATGGAGATTCTTCTTAACTCTTCTTTTCTTGCTGATGTATTTATAGAATTAGGTTTTTTGATGTCTTATTGCACACAGGTGATCTGCTTATTGCAAGAGTTTTTTTCCTCKCCTAAAACAGCCAGTAGTTTCTTAGATTAAACCTGTGAGACTTTAGAGCTTTTTATTTTTATATTTTTTGCTAACAAAATGGCCTAAGTGTATATTTTTCAGCAAAGCATCCAACTTGTCCAATTCTTTACTTTATAACAGACTTTTGGCCTTTGATGTGCTAAAATCAATTATGATTCACACTGGTGACACAGCAGACATTTTTAAAAGTGTAAAATTTAATGGATTTATAAGGCTATCTGCATTCAGGCACTTTGTAGAAACATGGGTGTGAGAATCCAGTCTGAAATATATTTTCCCCTGAATCTTATCAGGATCTYAGACATAAAATTCCTTCATTTCTACTGGGACTTCTTGCTGCTCTCCCACATTCCCTGGAATCATTTCCCAGCAGCTCAGAAATAAGGTACCATTTCCTGCAAAACTGACCTTGGTAAAAATATCTTTTGAGAAAAAATTAATTGCTTATCCCTGATGAACCCCCTGGTCTGAACATTCATTGCCTTTAGGAAGTGGGAGGATTGTGGAAGGAAAATATCTGCTGTTGGATGCAGCTGAACATGCTATGCCTGAAATAAAACACCAAGGGAAGATTTCTTTCTGCTTTCTCACTGGGGAGGAGAAGTTTTTGAGAAGGCTAAAGACAATACTGAGATTAGGCTGCTGTTGTTTCAGCTCAGTGGCAGACGTTGAAGCTTTGGCTGAGAGCCCATGGACAGGACCAGATGTTTTAGTCCTGCACTTCCTTTGCAATGGGAAATMATGAAAACTGAGCCTTGCAAACGAAATGGGACTTTGCTGATTTAATTCATTTGTTGTGTCATTGTGATTCATRTCATTAGAAAATCTCCCTGCCAGGGGTTCAGACCAGCAAAACAGGAGCTCGTGAGGGAGCTGCTAATGGGGTTTCACAGGTGCCCTCTCATCTTGTTTTCGGTTCTCCAATGTCATCTTTGGTAGCTCTCACCCTATAAGAAACCTATGGGAATCCATCCATTTTCCAAAGGTAATTGCTTTCTGGGAGTTCATTTGGTGTGGTGTGTGACCCTCCCATTTTACAGACCAGTCTCTAAGAGCTCACAGAGGACTGGAGGTCAAAGCACAATGCTCAGAGAAGCTCTGAGCTCAGAGCTCTGCCCTGGGTGTGATGAGGAACATCACTGTGCTGTCTGGSTGACCTGGGTCACTCTTCACAGATTTTAGCTACCAGAGCATCCTCTGTGCACAGTGCAGAGAAAGATGTCTCCAGGTGTGACTTAGATGTTTTTTGTAGGGAAATCCTCTTTTGGAAGTGTCTGTCTCTGTGTTGGCTGTGTACAGAATGTGGRCAGCTCAGAGCATAACCACAAAGTGGGATGAACTCAGGGCCAACCCTTCTCAACAAAACACAAACATTCTTTTTTCCCCTGTTCTGCCCTGCTCCTGAATATAAGTAGCTTTCTTCCTCTGGCAGACTGTGCTTTCACACACTGGATTTCTTCATTAAGTGACCTCAAGCACAAGAAGCTGTGCAGTGGGTTTAAGCGCCTTTCTTTTCAAATACAACCAAACCAGGAGTTACCTAAGATGGTTGGAAACAGAGATGGCAGTGCAAAAATCCCTGAATTTCTCCCTCAGAGCAATGTTTATAATTTGTCATGACTTCCTGAGCTTTGTTGAAGCTACAACTAGAAAGAGCCACCAYAACCACCTGGTTGGATCCCTTTGCTCTCAGTTTTGCCCAGAGTTTTTGYTTCTGCTCTGAAACATTTCCCTGCTGGGAGCATCAGCAATGCTGCTTCCAGAACCTTGGTCCCACTAGCCTGGGCCTGCCTGTGATCACCAGTGCTGATGCTCTCAACAAATCCATAAATTCAGCACAAAATCCTTGTGCACCCTAGAGCAATAGCAGCAAAAAAAACAGAGATAGGGCCATTGTGAATAACTGAAAGGTAACAGAAAAGAAAAAGATGACAGAAACTTTGTACTTTGCAGGAAGCAAGTAAATTTCTTTTAAAAAAGTCAACATTGGATACAAGATGAAATTATATACATTGCTTTATCTCTGCAAAAGATGACTTGTATTTTTTTTTTATTTGATGTTTTAATGACCCATATGTAGTTTCACCTCTATTTTCACAGTGTAGTAAAACCATCTTAGCAACAATGCATTCCTTAGAAAGCCAGACTTTTGCAGGTTGTATTCTCATAACAGAATAAAAAATTACAGCATTTCACTCCTATTAAACATAGTTAGAAATATGTATCTATTTCATGAAGTCAAGTAGTATGCTAAAAATTTGCCTCAGAATATCCAAATTGCTAAAATCTTGAAATAGAGGCAATAAAATACAGCAGATCTGAAAGAGAGAAAAGGCTGTAAATGAAAACCAGAGAATAAGGCCTGCAGCAGGAGTATATGAGCACCCCCAAAGCAGACTCTGGCAAATGTTAACCAGTTCAGTCTAACAGGCTGTCTCTTGTGATCCTAAGCTCAGTAGCTGAGATGAGTTATTGGAGAGTATGCTCTGGTTAGGGTCTGTTTTGTGGCAAATATGAAGAATGGGATTTCTAGCAGTCCTTTAGCTCCCTTCCCTGAAAACCTTCAGCTGGCTTCAGTAGCTGCAGCGTTCAGTGGAGACTGAGGCTGTTGCTGTCTGCACATATTTGGTCACAATGGATATTTTTAAGGTGAGGATGCTAAGGACAATCAGTTATTGAGGCTTTRGAGCTCCCCTATTCTACATATAAAAGGGGGACAGGTTCACATTAAATACAGAAAATAGTCCTTAGAGTAAAAGGAGAGTGGTATGCAAATTCTTCAATAAGCTGATGCAAATTCTTCWATTTGTGTGTGATGATTATACCACTCATTTTATTTGCCTGCTTTCCTGAACACTTATTTCTGCTTGGAATTTGCTTGTGGAACACTCAGATTCTCTGTGGCATCCCATGAGGTCCAGTGACAASTAACACATTGGAAGAGGGTTTTCTCCTGGATGTGAACACAGGGGCCCRTAGACAGAAGTAATTTGGTTGTGTAAAGGTTATATTGTGTCCTGCACTTTAGGCACTATCATAATAAAAATTTAAGAATAATAATAATAAACAGCAGTGTAGAGTTTCATAAATTAGCATTGCCCATTTCCTAGTATATTTTGGGGAAGGAGGGTGGAGAACAGAGACTGATCAGCTTTGCAGTTATGTATTTTAAGGGAAAAAGGATCCAGATTTGTTTCTTCTCTGTCCTTTGTCATGACAGAGCCATCATATTAGATTGAGTAACTTCTACACACATCCAAGTGCCTTGTTTCTATGAAGATTGCAACATCTGGGGGACTCTTCAGGAGTTAGGAACTCACCATTAACTTTTGCAATTCTTTTCCTCAGACTCACCCACTCTGTTYAATAATTGTGACGTATTTCTTGTTGGGATGTCTTTAACTTTCAGTCATTCTGTGCTATGTTAAAAAGTATTTTGATATCTGATATATACTGTCTTTGAAGAAAAAGTGTAGTCTTTTTGACACTGAAATTACATCCCCCCCTTGATCTTTTTGAGGACTTCAGAAGAGTGAGTGTCTGACATTTCTCTGCAAGGCACATTTTCACAGCTCTCCAGCCATCAAGACTTGTGTGTGCACCTATGCTCTGAATTTTTGTGAGTGTGATATTGAAAACGTGTCCAAGATTTGGTATTACATTTTGTACAATAATTGTGTTTCTGTACATGCATATGTAGAAAAATAGGAAGCTAAGATACAATATGTGTTGGGGACATGAAGACAAAAGGAACATCTTTGTGCCTATTGTAAATTAACTCTTTAATCTTAGAAGATTTTTTTTCCCACCTAAATTTTGTAGCACTAGATAAAAAGGCATCAGGCACTGTTCATTTTTAAAGAAATAAGGAAAGCAATACTTTTGTCGCATTCTTTTCCCACAAAAGTTTTGATGTTTTATGRCTAGCATCTTTCCACTCTTTTTTTCCCCCAAGCAATCTGCTTAAACAATGTTTTGGCAGCTTGTGRTATAATCAATGTTTTATTCGAATGGCTGACAAACAGCTGGGAGAAAATGGGCCCCGGTGAAATATTTTACATGGTAATGTTTTCCTGAAGAGCTGGGCACCTGCCTGCTGGAGTCCTCTGTGATTCCCAGGAGAAGGCCACAGAAAAGGAGTCAGACTGCTGATTAAGCAACATTTAAATAACAGAAGTAAAATCCTCACATTTTCGCATTGCATTTCAAAGAAATAAAGGAGGCCATAAAACTATCCTCATGGCAGTGAGCTAACCCCATGGGAACATTACACTGTTTCTTACAATTCGGGTTAGAACATTACTGAAAATTGTAAAGCCGTTTACATCCTGTCTGGCAAAAAAMYCCCCAAAAAACAACAACAAAAAAACAAACCAGAAAAAAAAAAGCTGCATTTTTCTACTTAATGTAATCCAAAACATTCCAAACCACAGAGAAATATAATGGCAACACTGACAAGCATTTACTCACAGTGTCACTGGGACATCATTGATTATTTAACTGCAGCTAGAARTGATTAAATATGCTGCTTCTAATAATTTCTCAGGGCATGGTGGCTCTATAATATTGCGCACAGGGACGTGTAAAATCTTATCCCTACTAAGGGCATGTCAAGGTGAAATTGATTTTTTTCTATACAGAACTACAAGAGATGTGATTCTCCTTGGCAAACAGGGGCAGCAAGAGTGAGGGGGATGTGACTTTACCTCCATTAAATGCTTTAATTAGACAGACTCTGGAATGCTGTGTCTGTACTGTCCACGTTTTAGTAGAGATATTAGGAGATGGGAGAGAGGTCAAGGGGAAAAAACAGAAAAGGTTTTATTGCAGCAAAATGTTTTTCACAGCCAAAGAAAATAATTTGTAATGAGAGATTTATGAAGCAAGTTCTTAGGTTATCAGAAGAAGTCTGAAAACAAAGGTCAAGAGATGAAGTMATTTCAGGCTCTATGTTCTTTCACACAGAAAAGAACTGAGACCAATCATACTTCCGCTCTCATGGACAGAGACATGGCCCAGTTGAAGCCAGACATATTTTTACAGAAGGACAATTAACCTTTGTGAAAATTTCCCATGCAAAATGACTGGTTTCTCCACCTCCTGCCATTCCTGGGAAGYGACTGAAGCCAGTGCCAGCTGGAAGACCTGCAGTGAGCAAAGGCATCACTGGACCCACCTGTAGGACAAGAGAGCGAGTGTCTGTGTCATATGGACACACTGATGCAACAATGCTCTGCTCTTARAGCTCACAAATGAAAAATGAACTGCAAACTTTCTGCCTCTGCAGAGATCCAACACTTTTCAAGTCATGAGGGTGCCTCCARTGTCAAACCCAGCACAGATCTAGGTCCTTTCCCTTCAGGGAGGAACTCCATGTGTCTCTCATCACTGCAATGGAATCCAGCATTTTAATACGGACACCAAATGAATCTCAAGAGAACTTTTCTGAATACAAAACTTACACATTTATCCCACTCCTTCATGCATTTATGGATTAACTTCAACTTGGGGCAAAGGCACTACATTTCATTTGTCACCTCTTTATTAATCAAGAGCAGCCCCCACACCCAAGGAATATGACTTAATTCTTGACCTAAAGACTTCAGCAGTGGCTGAGGCAATGGAAGAGAGAAATCCATAATGACCTGTTTGTTCAGTAGAAGAACAGTAGTTTCTTTCTGTCTGCAACAGAAACAGAAAATCTTTGTAAGTATACACRTATACAAGGCAACTGCTTCCAACCAAACAGCTTGAGTGCCAATATTTAGAGATGGGACACAGGGCTGCCTTTTATTAGTCTGTTAAAACACCAATGCAGCTCCTAAATAAGACTGTTATTTTGGCTGTGAGATCTAACCAGAGAAATTGCCTGTGCAATGAATACGATACTCATCCAATTTCTACATGTGAATAGGGAGTAACTATAGCTCAGAASGAAAACATCCATGTAAGTGTCTGAACTTTGCAAGTGCCTATTTTATTTAAATATTTATAGTACTTTGAAAAGTGTTGGACCAGTGTCACACAAGCAGTTTTCCATGTGTCTGCCTGGGATGTTTCTAGACTTCACAATGTCAAGCAAACAAAGAACGCTGAAAACTAGATCCTTATTCACTTTCCCCTCTGCTGGGAAAAAATATTAAATAATATGAAGCAGACTTTTAAATGACAAATGAGATCTTCTCAAGGGAACTGTAATAGCTCCTTTTCCATGTTCCAGTCTGAGATAAACAGAAGCTTCTTGGCTCTAGAAGAACATATTGCTTGTACCACAAGCACACCAGCAAGACACCAAAATGTGCAGCTGCTAAGTTGGATTTTCAAATTAGAAGGTATGACAAGCTGTTTGGAGAGGAGTGTAAACTTTGTGTTTAATGGGTGAGAACTGAGGCACTGAGAATAGTTTGTCCCAGGTTTTGGCAAAAGGCTGTGACCAATCTGGGTTGCAAACACAAACCAGAGCTGGGTGCCTGCAGTGTGGGACTCGTGGGCTTCTCGCCTTGTCTGCCTGCAGGCTCCTTCTGTGAATGTGTGAAAGTGTTCATATTTGTTGGGTAAGGTCTGTCATTCTCCTCCCCTTCTCTCATCCCACCCCACCACTGGAGGTGGGCAGCTCACCCAGTGTGAGGGATTAAGGTGGACTCTACTCAGTGCCTTCTCTTAGGGTCATATTTAGCATTTGCTGGGTCCCAAATCATGGGCCGTCCATGGTGCAGTACTGTACACCGTGGAGCTCCAGGGCAGGAGAAGGTTTGCATGGATCCACACAGAGTTAGCATTGGCTGTGCCTTGCACAGTTGTGCTGGTATGACACTGAGAAATGGTTGGACAAGTCATGTTATCACTGCAGAGAGATATCCAGGAGCAGGGATAGTGTGGAGGTGTTGTCCTGTGATCTAAACTCAGCCTGTATTTACTCTGACATGGTGTGGAGGAGGGAAAACACTCAGTTAAATTGCCTTAAAGCCTCACAAGTCCTTAAAAGGACTCATTTTAATTTGAAATACTTTGTGGGATTAGGAATTGATCTTTTGATGTTGGCATTCAAACACTGTGCACATCGGTGTTATTCATGTGCAGTGATCCTGAGTTTGGGGTGGAAAGTTGCACAAATATATTCTTATTACAAATTTGTTATGCACTGCAGCCCACAGCAAAAAATACACAGCTTGAGAGACTCTTTGAAAACATGGGCACGTGTGTATAACTTGGCTGAAAGATCACGAAGGTGTTGGTACAATAACTACTATAAATATTTGAAAGGTGTCAACATCAAGGTCTTGATTTTACACACAGATGTCAGCACAATGTTTCCATTGATTAGCTGTTCTGTAATATAAGCCTGTGTATGGAAAACGTATGCTAAAAAAGAGTCTCATACAGATCATGCCAGGATTTCACTTCCTCTGCTTTTGTTGTATCAGTCTGAGCTTACTAAACCCACTGGAAGTTTACAGACATTTTTATTGCGAGTTAAAATCAGGAGCTTACTGTAAAAAAAATAAAAGAAAATAAAAATTTCTGGACTGACTGTGGCTCAGAACAAGATCATTATTTGGGGCCATTATTTCCTGKATAATATTCACTTTTGATTAACAAGTCAGCAAGCAGCTTTAACTAACCCAACACTATTCAGGGTGTTAATAGGCCTCACATGTGGATCCTCGAGTCTGCTCTGTCTGGAGAGCTACTTGCATTGTGTAGGTGTGCTCAGACCTCTTAGGAACACTTAGGAATTCCAAATCTTGGTTATTGCTCATGCTTTTGAGCTTCATTTGATGCTGTTCCTCTCTGTAACACCCATAGGTACAAAAAGCCACCTGTCACATTTATGGCCAAGGGAGGAGCACAGATCAGATCTTCTGAGACTGGGTTCTTATGTTGCAGCTCAATAAAGGAGTTGACATGTGCTGCCTTGTTTGGTGATGCAAAAGGTCCTGTTAGTCCCATTACCTTGTGAAGTTCTCTGTTTGAAGTGAGCCCAGTGCCATATCTAATGCTGTCCCTAATGGAAACAGGTCTTCAGCCGCRCTGTTAATTATTTTTACCCTGTGATGCTCACACATATCCTGCCCATCAATAAAAAGCATTTTTAATGGGAAACACTTTCCACATGCCTGTAATTAGTGTTCCCTTTATTATAAAAGAMTTGGTCGGAGAAATATGGAAGAAAAAAATTAGGTTGAAAAAGACGCAAAAATTAGTGCATTTCATGAAGGGTGGTCAATTATTTGCCTATCAGAAAAAAATCATTAAAATATTGCAAAATAATTAGGACTTTCCAGTTGTACATTTAGAAATTGAGCCCACTTTCCTTCTATTTTGCCATCTTCAGATTTCTGATTTTTTTACTTTGTGTACAAGTAGCCTTTAAAAGTTGAAATGAAGTTTTCTAAAAAATGTTTTGGTCAAAATAAAGGTAATTTTTGAGATAATTTTTCACTCATGTAAAATCTTGCAATATTTGAGGGTTTGCTCTGATTTGGGCAGAAGCATGTCTGGAATTTCCAAACTGCTTCACAAAGTGGAATTTTGGCACTTCTGTTTCCATTCTGCTTTATTATAAAATTACTTAGTAAAGCCCAGAGACAGGAACAAATGCATTTTTCAGCACAGTTTTCACTTGAATTGAGCCATGACTGAAGCTGTTCCAGGACAAATTGAAGAGAACTTCATAATAATGGTTTTAGTTAAGGCAAAAAAAAATAATTAGAGATAAAAAGTTTTTTACGAGTCCCTTCCCTAAAAGACAAAAAARCCTCTTACTAGTAATTTTAGTGCTATCAGTCAACAAGGATCTCCATCTAGTGTTATGAAACTGTAGATGAGGTTGAACTAAACTCAGTCAGACAGTTTAATCTATTCAGCACTGAAATTATCTCCTTGAAATAAAATAKTAAAGAACAAGTTATTTTGGGTTGGGGTTTTTTTTCCCTTTGTTTTATTTTATCTTACAGTGGTTAATATACCCACAGATTTGTATGCAACAGAAATAGCATCCAAGTTTTACACATTCAGGAGAAATATTCCATAAAGGCATTTGATTAAATTGCAMATAGTCCAAGGGTTGTTAATATTTACCCTGTGGAAGATGGGCTTCCTCTGTTTGCAGACCTTGATGTGAAAATTATTCTGAMCTCACTGGGATAATGGGGGTGATATTTGGTTAATGGTGCTGGCACAGGGACATAACACAGGTGCCCTTTTGCTGAGCTGGTGCCTGGCAGGRTGACGTGCTGAGGGTGACAGGGTCTGACTTGTCCTAGGAGAGCATCAGGCTCTGTGTGAGGGGTGAGGAATCCAGGGACAGCCACAGGCAGATGCTTTGCAGCTGCAGGCTGCTTGGATCACAGTAGCAGGCTTGAATTTAATGGACTCTTTTGAGGAATGTTATTTGTCTGTTAGCAAGAACATTCTCAGCTGGCCTCCAGGTGAGACCATCTTGTGCCACAGCAGAGAAAACCCCAGGTAGGTCCCCAGCGGCCTCTGTATTTTGAGGTGCAGAAGACAAACTGAATTTGGCATTTTTATGTGTGCTRTGTGTTCTTTCAGGTTGTTTTATTACTCTTGGAAATGCCTCACCTTCCCATAAAAAGCAGAACTCCCTGTGCTTTGCGCATGTGTTGGAGGAGAGCGAGAGTATCACCATCGGGCACTTCTGCAGCCTCTGTGCCCAGCAAGGAGTTCCTCCCAAAACTGTGAGCTCTCACAGCAAGGGGGACCATTCTCCTGGTCCCAGCACACCACCATGCCCTGGGGGACTGTCCTGCCCCACTCCTGGGACTGTTGATTCAGTAGGGTCCGAGGCAGTGTTGTAGCGCTGCAAATGATGTGTGCACTCTGAGACRCGTGGAGAGATGGTACCAACCTCTTGKGTTCAGTCCAAAAGAAGCTGAAGACCTTTCCTGATCATCAGGGCAAAGAGAATGCCCTTCCAGTCAGGGTAAAATAGGTAAAACAGTCTGCRAACGAGGCACAAGGGATAGTGGAAGATACTGTGCACGGCATGGACCTGTGTCCAGAGATGAATGGATAAATTCCCTCTTATTTTGTGCAAGATGAGGATAACCAGGTGGATAACCAGGATAACCAGATGAGGATAGCCATGTCTCTCATATGGCTGGCTGAAAGGATAGAAATCTCTGGTGGTAAACCTGAGATGATTCCACATCTAACCATGGCTGAGTACAAACCCAAATGTGGAACCAGCATTTGCTTTCTTGTATTTTTGGTTAGTTTTTTATATTTTTTCAAAGCAGTTGAAAGCAGCAATTCCAGTTTTCCTTCTGAATCTTCAAGATTGCTTTCTAAATCTCTGCAAACTGCAGCAAGTACCTGAAAATGTTGCCAGTCACCATATAATATACATAGTATTTGCTCCACCAGAATCTGCTCTGAGCTTAGCCATTAGGCAACCCAGATCTTAGAAACACTTTCAGAGAAGTATATTAGCCTCTTTCCAAGATTAAATGTGCACTTAAAGTGCTGTTTTCAGGTGGTATTTTGTTCTGGGGTTGAACTCCACAGTTAAATGTGGTGTATTCTCTAAATAAGCATAAAGACTGGACAAACTTGTTCCGAGGAGTGATAAATCCTGGCAATAAATACCATTCCTGAGGAGAAACCGAGACCTTGCTGTACTCCAAAGGAACAGAAATAGCAGGTCACTGGAAAATGTAGTAGGAGAAAATACATGGGCTGCCTTGGGAGAGGGGGGAAGGTGGCCCCTTAAATCCCTTCCTACTCTTTACTTCTGTGACTCATCCAGACCTGCCTGTAATGGGCTGTTGCATCGCCACATTGTTAGTTTAACTTCTTTGTATCCTGAACAGCCAGTGGGTCGGTAAAAGAAGCTCTTTGTGCCTTCGGTGGGAGAGAATGGCACGAGGGTTGTTCTTGGAACAGRCCCAGGGAAAGTGTGGGGTGAGGAGGGAGAAGGGAGTAAAAAACTCCCCAGTAAAGGGAAAAGAAGGAAAAGGGGAAAAAAAAGGTGTCTGTTTCACAAACCCTGACCTTCGGCAGAACTGCCATTTCCTGAGACTGCACAAAGCGTCCTGTTCTCAGGGCTGGCACGGAGCGATGGAGCCAGACGCTGGCAGTGCCCCAGAGCTGCCKGCCCCAGGGAAAGGCTGAGGGCTCAGTGAGTACCTGGGGTGTGTGGAGAGATRGTACCAACCTCTTGTGTTCAGTCCAAAAGAAGCTGAAGACCTTCCTGAGCATCAGAGCAATGAGAATACCCTCCCAGTCAGGGTAAAATAGGTAAAACAGTCTGCAAACGAGGCACAAGGGATAGTGGAAGATACTGTGATGGCTTGGACCTGTGTCCGGAGAATTTAATGGTCCTGCCACACCACCTGAGCAGCGGTGCTTGGCTTGGCTGGGAGTGGAAGGAGGAGCTGCAGTAACCATTGCCTTTCATGTGGCAGCTGGAAAGGGYAGCAGTTCCAGAAGCTGTGTCATCTTTGAACCGTGTTGCAAACAGGCATGAACAGCAATAGGACCCAAGGGATGGTGTGAAGTTGTTGCAGGGAAGGTTTAGGTTGGATATCAGGAAAAGGTTCTTTACTCAGAGGCTGGCTGGGCACTGAACAGGCTCCCCAGGGCAGTGGTCACAGCCTGAGAGAGAACAAGGAGTATTTCAACAATACTTTCGGGCACATGGTGGGATTTTTGGGATTTTCCTGTGCAGGGCCAGGAGCTGGACTTAATGATCCTTTTGTCCCTTCTAGCTTGGAATGTTCTAATGGTTCTGGGATTCTTTGGTGCTCCATGGGTGAATCTCCTGCAGAGAGAAGGAAAAAGGTTAAACTGCTTGGAGTATAGAGAAGATCTGGGGCTATTCCAAGAGGAGCAGCCAAGTCAGATGGGGACCATCTTTGGTAACAGAGTCCAAGCAGTGAATAGTCAGGGAGGAGCCTTATCAGTTCAGAATAGCTTCATTCTCCCTGCCTGGGGGAACAATGCATTTATTTGGGTCAGCAGTGATAGTGCTGACACTGGGAAGGAAAGGTGGGAGGGAATGGCTACATGCCATGTTCCAACAGCCCTTCTTCAGTGCCACCAATGGACAATAGTTAAGTTTTATCACCAACACTTTTCCCAGAAAACTTCAAGAGATGTATTTCATCCTAGACAGAAATGAGTCTTGAAGTGTTATAGAAATTGAAAGCTTTGTGGCTGAGAGGGAATTGGGGGTTATAATTATGGAACAAGCTTTATCCCCAGAAAGACAATGGAGCCAGAAGCTGTTGCACCTTGAGGGCAGCTGGGCCTGTCTTTTCTCCTTCAATCAYTGAGTAAAATAATGTGCATGAATGAGAGAATAAGTGGAATATCATCAAGAAGATCTCTTCTTTCTTTCTCTGACTGTTTCACAGAAAAGTGATTCTTTTCTACAGAAAAGCAGGAGATTTCTTTGAGGGAGGGACACAGGCCTTATCTTCCCTTGTGCCTGGAGATTCTGGATAGTGAGATCCTTCCAGAACGTGAGGTGTCTCTGTTCCAGTTCCAGCTCTGACTCAGAAAAAACACATTCCTCATTGCTTGCAAGACAGAGCAAACAGAATAGTTCAGATGTCTTCCATGTTCCATATTTTTCTTTTAGTGTGAAACTTGCATTTTTCCATGGCTCAAATTAATGGTGAACATCTGCTTGGCTAAGTTATCTGAAACACTGCAAGAGAGAGGGAAACATCTTGAGAGGTGTCATAATCTACATCCATCATGTATGCAGTGTTGCTATGTTGTAGTTTCAAAGTTTTTGCCAAGATTTTCACCAAAACCCTGAACTGAATGGATACACCCAAACAGTGGGATACTTTCCCGACTTCTGGATCTTAGGCTGCAGTTACCACATCCTCATTATGCACTAAAAAGGGACATGTCTGATTGTCTGCCCAGGTTTCTGGATGAGGGTAATATGGATAACAAGGCAACCCAGTATGGCAAAATGCTATGGAGCTCACCCTCCCTGCAGCTGAGACACATCCAAAATCAGCACAGACAGAGACTTGCAAATCGTCATTGGCACAGATTTGCTAATTGTTATGAGCAGCAAAAAGTGGATATGTCTGTAAATGCCAGATGGGAATTTGCCTGATCCTTCCTCTATTCCTCTCCTCAATTAGAGAGACTTTTCTCCTCATTAAAGCCTCAATAATCTGTTTCTTGAGGGGAAAGGCTCTGTGTGTGTGGATCTTTTTTTTCATGACTCCGGGGCATCTGGACAAAGGAAGTTTGGTGAAAGCCAAGCTTATTTTGCTATTTGTTTTCTAAGTGTGTTGAGTTGTTAGCGCTGTGTTAGCAGCACATTGGTTCAGTCAGTCTGGGTGTCTTGRCTTTAGTCTGTCTGAAGAGTTCTGCAGCTAGTAAGTCATGTCTCAAGTGAATAGTTTGACCAAAGCCATTAGTGGGTTGAGATATGTCTGAGAGAATGACTAAGGAAGGTGTGCAGTAGCCTACAGGATAGGGAAGACCTGGTCTCCAGACCTTATTCTCTCCTTTGGCCATATAACTCTTGCCTGACAGGCTTTATTGCAGCACAGGTTCAACAGGACAGACAGACCATGATCTCTTTTTTCCTATCAGCCAGCCTATTCTGTGTCTTGATAGCTCCTGCTAAAAGGAAAACAAATGATGGTTTGAGTTAGTTTAGTGAGAAAACGAAATTTCATACAATAAAGGACTCATGGGCTAGGTGCTGGCTTTTTCTTAGACATGTTCAGGTGCTCACCTGGAGTTGTGCCCATAACTTTGATTCCTAAGTCAGCAGAGATCACCTAGACCTTCAGCAAGCAGGGAGAGGCAGAAGTTCAAACATGTGAGTGTATTGAACATCTTCTAGGTTGCTTGCTGCTATGCATATCAGTCTTTTGGGCTTCTAAATCCAAAGACACCACTGATTTTACTCGGAGCTGATCAGTGACACCCCACTGTTCATTAATAGAGTTTCCAGTATCCAAGTTTGAGTTTTCATACCCCTGGTTTGCCGTGCAAGCTCATGTCACAATGCCTGCTCTACTCAGGTGCCCACGCAGGTGCTCTGAGCTGTTTTTTTGTCGCTGCAGCCTGTGCCTCCCTTGCCCAAACTCTGCATTTTAGCTGACACTGATGCCACCTAACCAGAACAGAAACATCCAGCTGAGTATCCTGGATCTAGTTTGGTCCTTGGCACTCTTCTGCAATTGCACACTAAGAAGAACCAGAGGCTGGGSAGAGCTGATCAGTCCTCATGCCTGAGTGCAGCTCAGTCTGGTCTCACCATGGCTCAACAGCCATATCAGAAATCACATTTTGGTGCCTCTTTTATCTCCAAAACACATCATGATCATTAATCATAACATCCCTGTTAAGTASCATTAGGTTCAATGGTCAGAAAGTAATAACTTGCAGACACTCTGTTATCCAAGACAGCAGTGAAGACACTGTGAAGAGCTGAAAATAACCTGGCACRTAGTGGTAATATGTGTTATATCAGTGTTACCTTATGAGACAGATCCTGACCAATATCTTAGGACATGCATCAGTTTGGTATCAGCATCCAGAATTATGTTTCATGTCCAGAGTATTAAAACCAGGYGCTTGAGTATGTGAAAGCTGAATTGGTCAAAAGACAATAATAAAAAAAAAGATATTTTTAAAAAACTATACAGGTAGAATTGATATTGTTCTTATTTTAACTAAGAATAACACAGTGATTACATGATTTCATGCCGTCTTACATGTGGAGAGCTGTTGCTCAGGACCAGAGGAAAGCTGTAACACCAGAAGGGTGAATGTAGCTGAGTATCAGTGCTCAGCCTGGTCCTCCTGCGAGGCTGAAGTCTGATCTAAGCCAGCTCAGGTCACTGCAGCACCATGTGCAGCAATATTCCTCAGTGAGGGAGAGACCAGGGACTCCTCTGAAGCTAAAATAGACTCTTGATGCAACATGTCAAAACCCATCCTGAACAAAACTCCACAAAAAAAGGGGGTTCAACACTTGCTGAACTGCAAAATGTTCGCCAGCTGGATTTAGCTCACTTTGGGCTGGCTGCTTTGAAAATCAAAAATCATTTTCTTTGATCCCAGTCTGAGCAATACTGTTGGACCTCTGCTGTACAATGAGCTCGAGGTCAGTAAAATATTTTTCAGTTGTGGTGGAAGCATTTAAGTTGGAATTTGTTAAATCAGGGGCACAATTCCATGGGTAGAAATTGAACTCTATGTGTGACATTTCTCTTCTTATTACACTTTAAAGTATTAAATGGTGCAGATTTTTACTTCCATTAAAAACAAGTTGCCAGATTTAGCATTTTGTTACTTTGAAGTCCTTCTTTTATTCTCCCCCAAAGGGCTTTAACTTTCAGACATGGTTATCCTTAAAAATATATTTTAAATGTTGGTTTTGAAACCTTACAAAGGATATGGCATTGGAGAAATTCAGGATGGAATGACTTTCCAGGGGCAACAGTCAGGGAACAGCAAAATATCTCCATTTTTCTTCCACCCCCACATTTCCCTTYAGTTTCCAGTATATTTAATTTGCTGTCAGCCCTCTCTAACTCCTGTACAGAGTTTAATGCTGAACCTTTAGATAAGCTTTTCTTAGGATTAGTTTCTACTGAAACTGGTTCCAGAGGATTTGCCTGTTCCTAGCAGCAATCTGAGTTGCTGCTCTTTTACAAACGAAACCATGATTCACATGTTATACAATGTTCCTAAAATATTGAAAAACAATCCAAACTCTTATAGATCAAAGTGTGATTTGTGATGGATAAGAGCAGTGGAGGTTCACTGTAAGTGCAGAGAAATGTAAAGAACATGGCTACACCTGATTTTCCATCTCTAATGCTACTGTCCTCCTCTGCCCCAACCACACAGTGTCCTTGAATCTTATTCCAGCTTCTTCTACATGTTAAGAGGACGCAAGACCAGGGATGATCCTCACCTTGCTTGCATTACCCTCTCTCTTCAGAGAAGCCAGAAACCTTCACTCTGTTTTTCTTATAGATTATCCTGGCTTAGCCCAACCTTCTTGCTTCTGCTGGAAGTGKGAATATAACTTTTGTGGAAATGACTACCCCAGAAATCAACTGGAATAGGTGTGTTTGTGGGCCAAGRCATTCTACACAGTCTGAAAATCTCAAGTGCCTTCAATGACATGACCATAAAGCCAGTCAGAGAAGGCTGGAAGTGCCACGTACCCCTGGAGTGTTTCACAGTGATCAGCTCCAAGCAGAGATTTCCCTTGCAGAGACTTCAGTGCTTGTGCCCACTGGAAGATGATCTGGTAGAAAACTTAACTGGAAAATTCTTACTGTCACCTTCCTTCCCATATCCTTTTTCCCAACAGCCCTTAAATCTTTGAGGGAAATGGAAAACTTAGGAATTATTTCCTCAACGACAAGTAAAACACTGTCTCTTTGCAGTTACCACTACCATTTTCTGTGCAATATTTATGAAACACACCCCCCCCTCCCCCCAAATAGTTTCTGATTACACCAAAACAGGAGAAGAAACATTTATAGAATCATAGAATGSTTTGGAGCTGTGGATGCTATAGATAGAGTTAATTTATATTTATTTTAATATGAAATAAGGTTCTAGAGCTACATAATTTTAATTATTTTAAACTCCCCCAAGGAACAYAGAGAGGGGAATCACTCTGCTTGTTTCCAGTTCTCACTTGTGAAATGTCTTTACAGACTTACAGTGTATTAAATATTTTGTTGTTTCAAAACTGACATTTTCCACTAGTTGAAACTAACCCCCAATTCAGAGAGCAACATCTCTTCTGCTCAGACTTGCCAAATCAAATTCCTTTTGCAAACTAAAAAGAATTATGTAATCTCCTTCTATATCCAATTTTCCTTCCTCTAGCTAACGTCCTCAGTGAGGCCCTAACAATGAGCCTTTCAGTGTTAGCATTGTTTGACATGCACAGTGCGGCACATGCAGAACTGTCCCTTTTGCCTTGGCAGTCCTTCAAAGCCTGGGCTGGTTCCTGACTTCATGTAAAGTTTAAGTCAAAAGTAAATAGGTTACTAAGTGTGCCTCACTTGATGGGCTAATGGTTTTGGGGAGTGGGATTGTCTTTCTCATGGTGTTTTCTCCTACTTGATCTCTGCTTCTGAGATGTCACAGATCCCAGGAACCTCACTTAAATTTGAGTCTTTGACTTTGGCAAACTCACTGTGATTCTGAAGATGGCAAGAAGTGCTAAAGGAAGATTCACATTAAAACTGTGCAGAAGTAGTTCAGAAAACAAAATAACATTATTCAGATTGTGCTTTGTGCAAAGTTCCTTTACTGCTTTCATAGGGAAAATAYGATTATTAACAACATTTTGCCTTACTTGAATATCTGCAATGCATCTCTTCTGTTCAAGACAGCTTTTTACCTATGCAGGAAGTGGAGAGGTTGCTGAGCTCCTGGTTTGCTCACATCTCTGTCTATTCTGCTGACAAATATTCTGGTCTGTCCTTGGTCTTTTTTAATTGATCTACCACAACTGTGCAAATSCCTGAAATGAGATTTTCATGCTTAAGCAAGGATTTGAGTTACTGAGCGATGTGGAAAATGAGAAGAGTAAGAGAACTGAGTAATATGGGGGGTGTACAAAAGTATGAAGAAGAGGAAGAAGGTGAAATGTGGGTTTTTCAGACGTGAGAGAACAAACAAAGAGCCTGAGGAAGAGTAACAAACCTCAGAATTTTGCACTTGGAAGAGGAGATAAAGAAACCKCATTGGAAGAAGTAAAGAAAGGAGCTAGATTTAGGGAAAGGTTAATTTTGCCTGAASATTTGGAAGAATTGTCCCAGAAGCAGATAGAGCCTTGGCCAAGCCAAAGGTTCTTGTACCAAATCAAAAGAGAAGGCTCCTATCATGTGTTAGGGACAGTCCATACTCCTTTAGGGACGATATGGTGCCATCCCAGAGCAGAACTGAAGGAGATGTACTGTCCCTATTCTGAGAATGTCTCCTGCATATGAACATATATGAAGAGTGTTCTTCAACAAAACTGATCTTTGCCTGCTGCCCAAGATGGTCAGGGGATCTTACAGAGGTGCTGAATGAGTGTCCCTGACGGGAAAGGTAAATGCAGTTATTGTTATGAAGAATTGCACCAGGATCCAACTGCAGYTGTCCAGCCTCAAGGAAACAATTTTGAATAAGGTCAGGGTTTGCAGAATGACATGCTGCCCCTTATAATTCAGGATATTATCATCAGCCAAGGAAATAACAAGCTCTTTTRTCTTCTTCTTATAACTCTGAAGTTATGATTGTGTTGTTTGGATGGTTATCTAAGGAGCAGCAGTCAAGATTTCTTCTGCTCCCTAAGAYTCAATTAACACAGAATTACTCCTGTAAATTTATAAGATGGTTGTGAAAAAAAAAAACAACAAATTCAGTCCTAACTTAATTTAACTTTGCCCATTCCAGAGTCTCTGCATGCTYAAATATGTGCTCAGAACAACTGACTTAAAATGAAAGTGCTCATGCCAAGCCTTTGACCATGTAAGTCTGCCACTGGCTGGAAGCATGGAAATGGCAATGCTGACCTTTTTCTTCCCTGTGTCCTCAACTACCATAATCTGCCATGCAGGGGGAATTCCATTTGCTGTTGCTGAGAACAGTCCCCATCAGATAGCAAAAACTGGCTAATGAGCTATTTCATAACCTCCTCATTCCCAGACACCRTCCCAGAGAGTGTGAGGAAATGCTTCTGATAAATTTTCCTCCTCAAATGCATTGTTGATGAACACCTAATGGTACCTTGACACAAGACAGTTGATAAATGACAGTGGGTACTTCCAGATGCTGTTTCCATTTTTCAACATGGTACTTTTGCACTTTTTCAAAGGAGCAACCAGGGACTCGCTAACCTTTGAAATGAAAAATATGGATACAGCAAAGTGGTGGATTTAACCCCTGAGCAAGTATGTGTTAATTTCAATTCCTGAAAGTGTGCTGCATTAAACTGTTCTTGACAGATTTTAATAGGAATTTTGGACATTGTACGTTAATAAATAAGTATTACCTTTGTTATTTTAAGTGAAGTGGTTTTCCTTAATTGAGAAAGCCTGGTGCTTTCATTTGATTTATRTGATGTTATGTTAAAAAAAGGTAGTAATGATACGTGTGTTATTCATGTACTTGGAAGTCTCAAAGGATTTTAAATATATCTTGACATGTATGCTTATAAATTCTATCTAAGGTAGACATTTTGGCAAACTGGATATGGAATTAATGTTTCTGAGACTTCCAAACACCATTGATCAAAWATACTTTCAAAATTCTCCAGAATGCCAAACTGATTTCTTTTGAACCCATTTGTGTGGTCAATGCACCATCTATCAAATTGTCTTCAGCTTGGAGTCATGGTCTGTGGGCCCAGACTGCATTTCATTGCAAATTCTTCACACCACAAAGGCTGGATTCCATCAGTTTGAGACGGAGCTGTTGAGTGTGAGTGTCTAATGAAGAAGTGAAACGTGAGTACAGAGCTCGTTGTTCCAAACGTGCATCTGTTTATGAGTTTCTCAGGGGGGAGTTTTTACACTCAATCCAAAGTGTGAAATGTAAAAGCTTTTTCAAACAGTGTGTTTACTTTCACCAGTGAGCCACTTGCTCTTTTTGGGGTGGGTTTGGGAGTTTGTTTGGGAGAGGCAGAATCAAGCACAGCAGTGGGCTGAGAGCCGGATTTTGTGTTTGCATCCCCCTCTGTGTATGGGCTTAACTCCTCTGGGACTTTTGGTACAAATCTCCTGCAATTGTTACTGCTTTAGGCACAAAGAAAAATTTCTCCTTACTATCTCTGTGTGCTGACAGCTACAAATGTGGCCTTCAGGTGAGGCTGTAATTCCAATAAGCATTGCTGCATTCTGGTCCACACAGCTGGCCCAAGTGGGGGCCATGAAGGTTATTTACCTCAGAAAAAACAAGATGACAACCTAGTATTTCTTTGKCAGAAAGAATTACTCTGGATGCAGCAATAACAAAACAGAAGTCAGTGGCTTGGGGTTCCAAGTCCTTGCCAGGCCTTTCTCCCTCCCAAAATGTGCCCTTGATATCTCTCCAGGTGTGCTGCAAGGGCCTCTTCACCTGCTGCCTTTTTGATGCTCTCTCCAGCTTTTGGAGACCAAAAGCTTTTTTTTTTTCTTACTAGCTCTGGCTGCTCATGTCCATACCATAGCATGTTCCCTCTGTAATTCAGGGATGATAGAGATTTAAATATTTATAATAGGGTCTACTCAGACACACCCTCATCCTCCAAGGCCATTCTAGCTTCCACTGATCTGGCCAAATATCATTCAAGCTTTCTTCTTGCCTGATTATCTTTTCAACATGTGGAATGGGTCTTTCTGTCTCTGGTGGATCTCCTTTGTTTCTCCAAAATCTGTTCATTTTGGTTCCTGGAGCTAGTTTCTTTCCAGTAAAACTGTTTCAGTTTCTGAAATGATACTCTTGGCTCCTATGGCAGAAACCTGAAATGGTGCTGTGACACTTTTTTGGGTGACCCCACAGCATTCAGAGCCATCTTCCAAACTTTATTCAGCCTGTTCTTCCTCATAACTCTGCCCACACCAAGCAAAATACCTCTTCTGAAAGTTCACTGTTTGCATGTGTGAGAAAMCTTCTATAAACTGAAAATTTCTTCTTCAGCAGAAATGAGCATTTTTTCAGTTTTGCCATGTAGAAGGCTTGTTCAAGATCCACACTTCTGTGTTTCTTTTCAGGAACCACATATGAGAATTTATGAAGGACCTGAGTTTACCCAGCACTTTGAAAAGTGTTGTGATATATTTTACTGTCTTTTAGAGTGTTGTTTTGGGTTTTTTCTATTCCAAGGAATGGAATATACTGTTCCCAGTCTTTTTTGGGAGGTTTGATGSACGTAACCAGATGAACTGCTATTGAACCTTACTATTACACGATCAGCTTGCTGGTACAGAGGCAAGCATGGAAATTCTMGATACACAGAATTTAATAAACCCGATGAAGCACTTAGAATTCAAAGTTTAAAAGGCTCAGARGCCATCTCCACTATTAGTGTACCTATGTTTGCCTCTTTCTTTACAGAAGTACACATGCTAGTGCGTACAGTGAGAGGACAGCATTAATATATGAACAGAAAGGACTGGGAGCAGAATTTCATTTTTTTCTGGGAATAAATTTCTCAAGGAGAACTTGTTACTTTACCAGGCAGTGCCAAAGTCTGTATCACATTGTCTCTATGATTTGTATGTAAAGTCAAAATCCTGYATAAGCAAAAAACTCCACAGAAAGCTGTGTGTTGAAAAACATTTGCAGAGCTGAATCTTCTACAGAACCTTTTTTTTTTCTGTAAGAGGAGATTTTTTCTTCCTATTGGTTTTCTTAGCAAATACCTGTTCAACCTAACTCGCACTTCTTTGCTGTCAATTTTCTATTGACAACACACTCACTCGGTCATCAGAGAGCAGCAATGAAAATACAAGTACTTCTCAAAGACATTAGAAAGCTCTGTGGTGTTATCTATATTTCAAAAAAATATTCTAATGCTGGGAGCCATAGCCATCCATATCTGATCCATAGGCCTCACAGGTGGGACATGCTCCTTCCCTCAGGGTTAAAAGTTTTCACTTTATTTTACTACAGGTCTTGCTCTGGTGTATTTGCCCCTTGTTTGGGGCGTTTTCTATTTTTAAGACCAACACAATACAACAGACAGAGTGTCCCATGTTCCCAAAAGTGAACAGGAGTCCCTTAGGTGGACTGTCTGTCCCTCAGGCTGAGTTGAACTCTGAKGCCTTTTCAAGCCAACTCCTTCCTGAAATTTTTTTTTCCTCTGTCCAGCTCCCTGGATGGAAGAGAAGCTTCTGCTGAAGACACATGATGCTTTGTCTGGCCAGCCAGAGATATATAATGGTCTTGGCCATGAAACAAAGAAATTTCATAACAATAACTTTTATCTGGTGTGTTCTCTAAATTGGCTGCACTTGCCAGTTTTTCTCTTCTCTCCTCGTCTTCTCTCTCTCACTTAAGAAAAGGAAAAAAAAGTAAAAGAGAACTGAGCAGAACTGAGTTTCATTGTTTCCCTGTTAGCTCAGAACAGCTGTGAGCCAAGTTTGAGTCCCTTTGCTGTAGACATTCCAGGGATGGAGCATCAGGGCTCATGGATACCATCTTCCAGCCTCTCTGCTTTCTCCTCCCACTAAGGGACTGTTGACTGGAAAGCAGGAGCACCACAGCAACTTCTTCCATGTCCTGAGGTGTCCTGGGCCTTTTTTGTGATTTAACAGACATGTTTGAGTTTGGGCAAGCATCCCTATGTCAGTGTTTTGTATCTTAGTCTAAATCCAAGCCTGTGTAAACTGAGATTGCACAAGACTCCTTGGACATCCATCCTGCTACTCAAGGTCTTCTCTTGTGCTCCCCACSCAGCTGTAACCCCTTACCTATCTTTTACCTCAAACAGATTCAGATGAATTTACAGGTAAAAACAGTCACTGTGTGCAGCAGCTTTCCAAGTGGSATGCTCAGGGTAGTTCTGTTCAGAGATAAACCCCAACCAGTCTTTTGGGATGTGAGGTTGGCTAAGGTATGTGTGCCTTCAGAAAAGCCTGGCCCAGAGCTGACACATGCCTTCTGTCCCATTTGATCTTCACAAATAGAAGCTGGAGTAGGAAGAGCAACCAGTACCCTCTGAGGGAAAGTCCTTTAGATAATGAGTCCATCTTTCACTTATTTAGAAAGCTGGTTTTTTATTTTTTGTTGTCTATTTCCAGGTCCTTGAGCCCTTGTGTCAGCTGAAATGCATTAATAGATTCCAGYGGAAAAAGGTCTCCCAATTGTAACGAGAAGCTTTGTGATCCATCATCTTTTGTTGCTCAGTGTTATGTCAACTTGAACTCCCTCCACAGCTGAGTGCCAGAATCTATGGCCACAGAGCAGAGGTGGAGGAACCGTCTTACAGGGKTTTTTTTCACTCTTCTGCCCTAAACTTCTAATATTGGCTGCAGTTAAAAAAGGATACAATTTTACATTAATTATTATTTTGTCTTAGTGCAGTTGACTGCAGTTTTTTCTTCATGCGCAGATCAAAACTGTATTTATGTTAGCAGGGTTTTTCAATCTGCTCAGATACACTTCATTCTGCCCCCAAAGACATGGTCATATTTCTGCCTTTTCTGGGAAGCCACGGAATTTTGACTCAGATTCTTTACAGAGGGCTCCAGCAATTGTTTAGATCTTGTCTTAATTATTTTCTGGCCATTGTTGAGCTTTGTGAGTACCTCCATTGTTTGCTCCAGTTTGATTGCAGATATCAGCTTATCTTTTCTCTTCTGGGAAACTTGATTCCTCTGGTGATATTTGCCTGCCTCATAGCCAATATTTCTGGTGTGCTAGATTGTTTTCACTGGAARGAGAGATTGGTGACCTGCATTTCTTCAATGCAATCATGTGTCCTTGTGGAGAATGTTTGCAAAGACCTGCAGCAATGATGTAGGAGTCATTGTCTTTGTTCACAAAGCCACGTTCCTTCTGSAGTAATTCCACCCTTTTTGGTGGTTTTATTTTATATGTCTTCTTTGTGGTGCCATTGCCTGCCACTGGTTGTTTCTGTCACTTCTGCAGACACATCCAGGTCTTCCATGCCATTAGCACAATTTTAAAGTGTTAATTCAATTCCCAGCCAAACCGCCAAAGACGGATCTATAAGACATGTAGATTATTACACAAACAGTAACTTCTGTTGTTAAACAAAAGAGGTTTTTTTCTGTCCCATTTATCTTGAATGAAATGTTGCTACAACCCATCATCTTAAGAGAGATGTGGAAATATCCATATACCAAAGATAGTWCCCTTTGAGACTGAATCTTTCAGCTAAATAATGAGATATTTTGACTCCATCACAAGCCTTTATACAGACCTATTGGGTGGCTGATAGTGCCCAAGGCTTAATATGTCTGATTTTTCTCACGTGGAGAAACTGAAAAAGCAGTAATTATTTATTCAACTATTTATATAGTCATAAAACTATACAGATATTAGTGTCTATGATGTGTATTTGAGTTTTTTACTGTAGTTAATTCAAACTGCAAAATTAAATTAATTAATCAGAATGGTGACAGGCACACTTTTTAGGTTATAAGCAAATATAGGCCTTTTTTTTAATTTTAACTGGAGGAGACACTGCAGACTTCAGTTGTGGCCTCTTCTTTCTGAGCCTTCAAGTCTTTCCTCATTGAACTTGTGGAAATCTGTTTGTCCATTCATCTGGAAGAGAAATATTTGAGGAAATCAGATTTTGGGGACTGGTCCTTACATGTGTTTCCCCCTTCCATAATGAGCAGGTCTGCTCTGTTCAGGATATGCAGGATAATTATGCAGCTATCAAAGAGGAATTAGCTAAAACAACTTAGCCAGGCAACAGGTGAACAACAGTGTCATTAAATGCACAACTGGGAAAGTTTAGAATTTTAAAGTAACACCTTTCCTTTAGTGAAAATATGAGTCTCTGTGAGGTAGGAAAACCAGGGGTGCTCCCTCAATAGTGTTTTCTCATATGCCAGCAAGAATAAAAATAATTAATATATGGKTTATTTTCTAATTGCAACAGGAGTTATATAAAGCTCTACATCTCTGTGCTGCCTTGAGGGCTTGGACAGCTGTCTGCTGATCCTTGGCAGAGCCTTGATTTTGCAGAAAAGCTGTGGTGTGACCTCCCACCAGGTGGGTGGGTTGTCTGCTGGTGGTGCTCACTGGGGTCAGCACGACCTGGGCCATGGCAGCTGCTGCACATCCCTGCCCATTGGCCCCAAACAGGCTCTTTGTCACTACAGCTGATGGGTTTTGTGCTTTTACATGACAAGTCCTTGTCATGGTGAATCTCTCTAATCTTGACCCTTGTTTTCTGTCCAATCTGARCAGACATTTTTTGCTCAGCTAGAGAAATATGGAGGATGGTGTTTTGCCTCCAGTTCATTGATAGCTCTGGTGCCACCCTAATGCTCTTCTTGAGGCTCTAAACTTCTTCTCTAACCTCTCTCCTCTCTCCTGTGAATATTTTAGATATACTTTCACTTATTTTTGTCCCAGATTTTCAGCTTTATGTCTTTTCCCTTTTCTAGGATGCTCTTGTTCACTGATCTGAAAACCCCTTCTTTGCCTCTACTATTCTCTATTGCTTCTTCAATTCCACAAGGACTCAGTCACTTATCTGTTACTGGGATGTCTCTGAAAAATCTTTCTTTCTCCAGAATTATCTTTGAAGCAAATTGGCTCTGAACTATCACTGTCTTTTCCCAAGGGGCCAGGACATATCCTTGAATTTCAGTCCATTTATTTCTCTCYCTTTCAGTGACATGTTTTGTGGTAATGTCTCCCAAAACACAGATAAGTTTTTCTAAACTGCCTTCCCTAATTGTTTTCAGATATAAATTATCCATCTTAGAGCTCACAAGTCATTATTAATTGAAGGAACTTTTGGCATGTAAAATATGATGCTTAAATGCTGAGAGGAATCTGGCAGAACATTACTGCCCTACCTTTCCAAATGTTGCAAGATATTCTTGGCTTATAGCATATTATATAACAGAGCCTTTAAACACAGATTATCTTTAGAAAGAGAGTCAGTGATTGTCAAACCACAGTGATGAATTAGCTGAAGCTGATGAGATGCATTTGCAAAAGGAGCTGACCAATAGTAATGAGAAGCAGTCAGCCTGTTTGGGGAATAACAGTGTTCCTAAAGATAAGTAAACAATGCATGTGGTCCCTCATTTATTGTTCTCTTGGAATGAATTTTCTGACTTCAGAGTAAATAAAAACTCAATTTACATTATGGATGTCTGCTTTTMGTAGGGCTAACCGAGGACTTCTGCCTCTCAGCATAGCAAAGCAATTGGCCCAAACTGGGGTCATGGCAAGATAAAATCAGCTTTCTATTGGAAGTCCTGCCATACAAACAATTTCTGACTAGTGGAATGAGTGTTGCTCATGTTTTTCTAGGACTCTTACTGGCATCAGAAGACCTGTTCTGTAAGCAAAGTTAGAGGAACAGACTTTGTATGCCTTGGTTTGCTCATGTATTTTAAATAGATGCTATCTCTGAGCACTAAGATTTTAGACTTCAAAACCATAAAGAATGTGTCTTGGATGAACATTCTCATGCTCTTGTAGGGATTTTGTGCACCTTAATCAGACTTAAAAAAAATTGTTTCAAACCTGTTAGTACTTTCTCCAGTTTCTTACTTTACTTACCATTACAGTCTCGTAATTTCTGGAAGGAGTAAACTATAMCCCACTTCTCCTGTGAATATTTAATAATTCTACATTTTGTGAATATTTAATATGCAGATTAAAYATGATTCCAGAAAAAACTCCCATTTCTGTTGCTGAGATTTTGCCCTATTTGTAACTTTCAGCTTGCCAAAGAATGTGGTGGATTCTCTGTTGCTTATAGTCTTTAAATCAGACTGAATGTCTGTCTGAGAAAGATGCCCTGAGTCAACCACAATTTATTGGAAATAATTTAGGAATTGCTGGGCAGCCTTCTCTGGGCTATGCTCTGCAGATGTCAGAGAAGGTGACTGCAAAGTTTCCATATGATCTTAAAATCTACAAATACATGGCTGATCTTTGAAATACCATGGTCTTAAATAAGTTTTTMTTTTTTTCATCTGGGATGTTTTAAGATCTTTGATGTGCTAATAATCCAAGTTGTCTGGCAAGATGATAAATCTCAGATGAAAGAAGTAGATGGTGAGTTAAAACTTCTTTCTCACCTCTGCCTGGGAGCTATGGCACATCTTAGTAACTTCCTTAATAAACAGTGTGTGTTTTCAAGGGATTGGGCATGATTTTAATTGCAGCTCTGTAAGAAACTGTTTTTCTATTTCATGAAAGCTCTCTTGATTTTTCAAAATGTTCTCCTCTCCACATGGCTAAATCGTACCCACCTCACACCCCCTCCCAACATAAAGCTGAATGTTTAAGGCTCTGGGATTATAATGCCATGTCCTTGTTCTGGGTCAACAGAGCAGGAGACTTATATTTTGTCTTCTGAGATGTTCTGAAGGAGCTGGGCTGGAGACTAGGGAGCCTTCCCTRGAAAAAGTCCATCTTCTTCTCATTTTGAATAGCTGTTCAATCCTGGACCATGAAATTTTCCCTGGAGAAACTGGCCAGTGCTTTCTGGTGAAAATGTCACATCTGACAATTTGATATTTCTCTGCAGACACATTTCTTCCCAAATATTAAAATATATTGTCAGAAAATTCATGCTAAATCTACTAGCAACGACCACGAATAAAGCTATGCTGGGATAGAGAGATCACTGGAAGCCATGGTGCTTCAAGAATCTCAAAAGCTTTGTGGACCACCAGAGATACCAGATCGTAGGAAATCTGAAGGCCAAGATGAAAACACTACCAAATAGAATACAAATTGTGTCTTCTCCTTTAAGTATTCAGCTGTTTTTAATGGGTATGTTTATATAATTTGAAATAAGGATTCTCTGTCAATGCTAGTGTATACACAGGAGGGAAAAAAAGGGAAAAGAACAAACTTTTTTCTTCTCAAAATCAGATTTATTAAGTGTAAACAAATTTCGTTCCCAGTCTGTCTGAAGCTGGCAGTGCTAAATTTTACCTTTGCAGAAAGTATTTAATATAGTGTGTGTAAATATTATGTTAAAGGATTCATGTCCTGTTTTAAACAGTGGCAAAAAAATTTCCTTTCAGCCTTTAGGTTTTCCACTAATTTATTTCATATTAAATCAGCGCAGGCTAAAAAACTGCTGATCAGATCTTTACTGAGCTTTATTGTAATGTAGTTTAAGTGGATGCAGACGGCTGGTTTTTCTTTTTCTTTATTTCTTCTTTTTTTTCCCGCTCCATGTCTGAAATATTATACAGTAGACTGAAGTTCTTGTGGCTTTAACATGAGAGTCTCGAAATGGGCTGAAAAATAAATATTATAAAAATATGTCATCCAAATCAAATACTGTGTGAATAAGGGAAACTGGAGAGGTTACAACTGTGGTTCAAGGTTTAACATGCAAGGTACCTCAAAAGTTAGCTAAATACATTTCAGATGGATGTGAAATGCAGAGGAAATGTGTTAAGTGTCTTTTCTTGGTGAGATCTCGAGCGTGGCTCAAATAACACACTCAGAGGTCAAGTTCCCACATGGTAACCTGTGGGGTGATGGCAATGGGCTCAGATCCCCCTCTTCCTTAMCCAGCAGTATCCCCCTGGTGAAAAGGCCTGACAGTGCCCCATGATCATCCTCATGCTCATCAGCAATTGAAACCCCAAGGGTGCACAGGAACAATTCGAGGAGCCTTTAGGTTTCCTTCACCAGGGCAAAAACTTTGCTACTGACTGCTCGTRGTGYTTAACTGTGTAATTGTCTTAATTAKGCTAAATTGCACTGTGTAGTCCCTTAACAATTATGTGGGTTGGCAACAGTATTAAATGACAAAAATGACATTCATGTAGTCACAGCATTGCCTTGTAGAAGCATAAAAGTCAGAAAATGCAGGGGTCTGCACAGGTTTCCCTTGRGGAGCCACCCTCAACACTGCCCACTCTGGCAGCTGCAAGAGACTTTAGCACAGGGGGTGATCATAATATCACTGATTTTGTAAAAAATCTTTGCTTATGGGACAGTTCTAGCAAAATGCCAACTTTGAAATGTTCATTAAACAGTGAATCTTRGGGCTAACAATTCTTACCCCGTGGTTCACCTCAAAGGGCTGATGTTGGCTATCAGAACTTGACTGAAGGGGCTTCAGCTGGTTTGGAGTATAACTGTGAAATCTTACCATGACCATCACAGAGCTGATCCAATCCAATATTCCAGGCCAGTTTCCCTGAGCAGATTACTTTCAGAGTGCAGTTCTGGTCATTCATTTTTCCACATTCCTTTTCCAGGGACACAGACCCCTGAAATGAGTCTCACCTGTGAAAACTGAGGAAGAGCTTGTTCAGTAATTCTGGGGACTAAAATCTCAATATTTTTGGCAAGCGTCTAGYTTGTGACTCTGCTAAGACCTTTCTATTCACTGGTGTTGCCATCCAGTTTCCTGCCTCTTCTACCCAAGGCAACAGAGCTGTCTGTGGCAGCCTCCCCATACAGGTGGGCTCTTGCTCTCAGGAAAGGAGCAATTCCCAAAACATCAGCCTGCTACAGTATCTCCAATGTGGTAAAGAGGTTCTTTCTCCCTTGCACTTTTTGCAATATTATCTATTTTAATAWAAATACAAAAATCACATTTAATAGTGTAAAAAATGTAAATTTAYTGTTTCTACAAACATAWTAGTAATAGTAATAATAATAACAATAATTTAAAAAATCACATTTGGGCAGCAAGCTGTGAAATACAAATGTGGATTCTCTGTCATCCACAACTTTCCATAGGATTTATCAGAGATCTGCGTTGTACAACCTTCAGGGAGCTTACAGGGAGTTACAGAACCAAGTGCTATCTTTTGTTTGAAGTAAATAACCCAAAAAACCCAAAAAAATCCCTACCAAACAAACAAAAAAAAGCTGCACATGGAGTATTTAAATATTTGACAAGCTTCAGTGTGAAATAACATCAGGAATTAATAGAAAGGAGCTTGTTCTGGTGGAATTTTTAGGTTCATGTTCTTTAAGGGGTGATGCAGGATCCTCTGCAGCTAGAAAGCTTACTGAGTGTCTATTTTTAAAAAGATGCTTTTAAGTTATGTGTATGAAATTGTATGGCCACATCAATGAATCCCATCTTAAATATTAGTGAAGCATTTATGCTTGTTGCCCTAAAGTTCTACTAAAATCCAGAGCAAGGCCCTTCTTGATTGACTACATCTGCCACTGAACCCATTTGTAAAAGCCAGGAGTAATTTATATTATCTCAAAGTAATAATAACTGGTGGAGAAATATTTTTTCACATAACCATCTGTGGAAAAACCCATGCATTCCTCTTTTTGTACTCYGGGCTAACCTATAAATTAATTCCTTAGGTATTTGAAAGGATAGCTCGGTGTGTGGGATTTGCTAATAAACCCTCCTAAGTTCTAGTTTGGGTTTCCTCTGGTGAGGTGAGCAGGCATATCCCAACTAAGCCATCTGGACAGACCCTGCTCAGTCTGAAGAATCTGACACTCCTGTAAGGTTTAAGCGTTCCTAGAAAATTTTGGATTCCCTTACAAATTGTATTTACATTTTTTAATAGTGTGAGTGTAGCCAAGATGGGCTCTATCTGGAAGAGGTCTCCCATTTATCAACTGAATACTTACTCTTTGAGCAGTGAAGAGGGCAAACCCTAGAAAAGCAAAGAAAATCTGTTTGAAAGGAGGAAAGAGTGGTATTTTCTTAAGCTGGCATGYCTTCTTGCATTTGAAGTCATATCTTATAAAATATATGGCCAAAATTCAACATGATGTGGTTTGAGCTTGGCTCCCTTTGGTAAATAAGAGTATATATTCAGGCGGATGGACCTTACTTTAATTTCAAATTCAGACCCAAATTCCCTCCAGACTCCGGGAAATTGTCCTCCCAGGGTTATGACCAATAAAAAGGGGAGAGCTGTATGCAAAGCTCCAGGATCTGAGATTTTGGCTTAAGGACTTCTCTAACATGGACAAATCATTCCATATACAATCTCCAGAGCCACAATCTACAAAGATTTAGAAAAAATGTATTGCAAAAAGGAATGCTCTGGTTTTATCTAGGAGTTAGCATTCTAAAAATAACCCCAGTCTGTCCTCCTGGGCTCACACTCAGTAGTGCTTCAAAATRCACTCAAATAAAACTCTGCAGTTAAAGAAATGTTTTCTCAGCCAGAATTATCTATAAGAAACTCGAGGAATTTTCYTGTGAATAAAATATTGCACTGCAAATATTTGCTCTGCTTTAACTTGGCGCTGTTCCTGCTCTGAATCTATTCACAACCTGAGGGAAAAGACACATTATCATTTTGAGCTGTGTCTCAATATTCCTGATCTAGTTTCTTCACAGAATATGTTACAGCAGCAATTATCTATAAAATTGCATGTGATATTTTGATAGAAGTGTAACAGTGTGTCAGCTCTATTTCCTTTCAAAGTACCTTTGATGTGGACATAGAACTTAGTAAGTGCAGCTCATTTAAAGTCAGAAACCTTTCTCTGGTCCCAGTATTATTTAGCTTCCATATTTAATGTGTCCACCCTGACAATTACTGCTGTCCAAAATGAAATTATAATTCAAAAGTGAAGTTACTTGTTGAGAAAATAGTTTACATCAAAGAGCACATTCCTGCTGTGCATTGTAGGTATAGCTGGGGGGGGAGCATGGTTGGGGGGCCTTGCCAGGGTCCCAAGCAGAGCATCTCCACGCCTCATCTCACCTGCAGTTTTACCTGTTTGTGTTTCTTGTTTTGGGTGGCTCCTGCAGGCTGTGGTTCCCTCTGGGCTCCTGGCAGCTTCAGAAGAATCAGTCATGGTCAGCCTCAACACCGGGGGCAGTGGGTAGTGAGGTGCACTTTGTTTTTTCCCTCTGGAAGGAACAACCTTCAGCCTAAGAGAGAGMAGTGCTTTACAGTCTGTGCTCTCTCTTGCTCTACCACTCTCAAAACGTAATTTCAAAGGGTTCAAAGTTTAATTTATTTGTTTACAAGAGAATTCCCTTAAGAGAATGGGCTGGGTTCATATCTCACATCCATGGAAATGTGGAATAATGGCTTTTGTCTTGGAAATCAGTTTATGCTGCTGCAATAAACCAGGAGTTGGCTACTGGGCTCTTTCCTATCATCATTTTAATTCCAGTACATACTCATATGTGCTCTGCAGTAAAATTAGATAAAAAAACATCTGGCAAACAAAACCATTACCAAATAAATGTTGCCCATTGGCTCTGCATTCACACTCAGGATATTGAAAACAAATGTTCTGGTGCTATTGAGATCTTGACATGTTTGCGTTTAGCTTGTTGGGTCAGCTGAAATTGCTTGTGTTCACAGTGATCCCTGATGAGAGATACTTTGAGTCACAGATTATTTAGACTATTCTCAGTATGGGGTACAACTCAAAGCTCCTTAGCAGCTTGACTTTCATAACAATGATATAACCCAACRGCAGGTCCTCTGACCTGACAACATGCCCCCCACTTTCAGGGAATCTGTGTAGCTAAACAAAATATTTGTGAACTAGTGGGAAAACAGGAGTCACCTGTCATGAATCTGTCTTTTTTTAAGGACAGACAACACTCTGTGGCCTGGTTTGGTTTCCTGGCCTATTGTATTGGGGTTTTCACAGAGTTGCTCAGAATCACAGAATATCCTCAGTTGAAAGAGACCCCCAAGGATCATCCAGTCCAGCTCGTGACCCTGCACAGCCCCATCCCCAGAGTCACCCCCTGTGCCCCAGAGCAGTGTCCAAACACCCCTTGAGCTCTGCCAGGCTGGTGCTGTGACCAAGGCCCTGGGGAGCCTGCTCAGGGCCCAGCCACCCTCTGGGGGAAGAACCTTTTCCTGATACCCAACCCAAACCTCCCCTGACACAGCTTCAGGCCATTCCCTCAGTCCYKTCACTGTCACCACAGAGCAGGGATCAGTGTCTGTCCCTCCTCTTCCCCTCAGGAGGAATTTGTAACTGCACTGAGGTCTCCYCTCTGTCCCCTCCAGGCTGAACAGACCAAGTGCCCTCAGCCTCTCCTCACACGGCTTCCCCTCCAGGCCCTTCACCATCCTCGTGCCCTCCTTGGGGCACTCTCTGACAGTTTAATGTTTTTGTTATCTTGTRGCACCCAAAGCTGCCCCCAGCACTGGAGGTGAGGCCGCCCCAGCCCCGAGCAGAGCGGGACAATCCCTCCCTTGCCCGGCTGGCCATGCTGGGCCTGCTGTCCCCAGGACAGGGACATCACTCCAGGCTGCCTGGGCGCTGCTGGCTTGTCGCAGACATCTTTTTATGAAAACCTTTTCTTAAGATTTTTTCTTCCTGAGAAGCTGAGAAGCTCCAAGAACAAAATGTAAACAATGGTTATCTGCTGCTGTGGAATACATCAGGTAGATTTTTGATTGGCCCATCTTAAATGTTTATAATTAATGGCCAATCAAAGCTGAGCTATCTCGGAMAGAGTCCCCGAGACAGMTGCTTTTGTTAGCATTCCATTCTATTCTATTCTTAGCTTAGCTAGCCTTTTAAGATGAACCTTTTCCTTCTATTCTTTAGTATAGTTATAATGTAATATATATATATCATAAAATAATAAATCAAGCCTTCTGAAATATAGAGTCAAATCTATGTCTCTTCCCTCATCCTGAAAACCCCTGTAACCACTGTCACACTGGCTCACCTTCAACTTTCCACTGCCCAGAAGCCCTTCAGGTGTTTTTCAATATCTTCCAGAATAATCTTCTCCATAACTTTACCAGGCATTGAAGTGACACAAACAGGCCTGTAGATTCTGGGTTTCCCTCCTTGCCTTTCTGTCACCAGCTTCCAATCAGCTCCCAGTCAGAAATCTTATTCTTCATATGCATCTCTGTCTCCAGATAATCCACCTTTTCCTTCATCTCTATCCTTTATATGGTGCTTTGGAATTCCAAACACACTGCCTAAAGTTGTCTGTACCCATTAATATCTGGCTCTGTATCRTATTTTTACCAGACACCTCTCACCTTTCTGGATGAGAGTCGCAACAATTCTGAGTGTTGTTTGGTTTGGAGTTTTTGTCTTTATTAGAATAATTTCTCTATTCAGGGAAGACTATGTCAGTCTCAGTAGACTTGTAGGGGCCTTAACCCAAAAAAGAAAAACATGCAGCCTCAACTACTCATAATCAGTTTAGTGGATCCATTATTCTACTAGTACATGCAAATTTGGTCAAAATGAAACACTTCAGAAAATGTATTGATTTTGTCAGCACTTTAGTTTAAGAAAAWAAAAAAAGGAAAGCATTTCCGTCCTGTTGAAATGTGCTGATTTAAAATACTGCTATTTTGGGCTTGGTTTTGTTTCTGAGAAACTTTTCTTTGGCATTTTAGCATTGTCTTGTTGGGTGTTTTTTTTTAACAAAATCAAAGTAAAAATCAGAAAATAAATGGTTTTGTTGAATTCTGAAACCTGCAGGTTTAATTTAGAAGGAAAAAAACACATATCTAGTTCAGCAGCAATCAGAACTTGTTTTAGCAGAGATCTACTCTAAGCCAAAAAGTTTAAGTAACCTCCTTACCATCTCCCATCATCCAGCTCTGTCTGGGGAAAGTGGGACTGCAGGGGATTCAAATAACAAATTAACATGGAATCATTACGAGTAATTTAACTTTTGAAATGAGATCTTTCTGCATGGACAATAGATCCATCTTGAGCCCCCTTCTTTCCCACAACTGTCAAACATGCTTGTTTTCATGAGGCCTGGGATAAAACTCAGTYTGACTTCTCGATAACATCTTTTTTGTATCAAAGCAAGTGAATGTATTCTGAAAAATTACTGTGTTCATGCAAAATCCAAACTGATTTTATGTCACATTTTTGCTTTCTCTGTTTTCTCTTTTCTTCCCCTTTTATATCAAGATTTGAAGATTTTCAGTGTAAAATATTTTATACARAAAACTCCTATCAAAGAAAACATGGGTTTTTTTAATTAAAATCTCCTGATGTTAACAACMTTTGATGACTTCTGACTGATCATTCCTAAGTAATCAGTTGTAATTAAAGCATTTGATCATTTTTTCAGACTCCACTGGAGAAAGTAGGCAGTCATATCAGCAATAATGGAAAGCACATATCTAATTTTTCTTATGCCAACACAATAAAATCAGTCATTAATTATAATGTTAGAGCAAGATAGTTTTATTATTCTTAGTAACATGACAGAGTGTGTAAAGCTAAAGGACAAAAAAATTACTGTATGAGAAGAGTTTGGTGTCCTTAAAGATCAAAAATGTCATAATTAGGAAAGTCCAGCAAGAACAAGGTGGTTGTGTGTTATCCCATTAACAAGCAATTAAAGTGTAATCACATGGATGTAAATGAATATGATTAGTAGTGAAAACTTACCATGCCCCAGAAAGAATTTTGTTTCAATTCATAAAGGAACTGGTTGTTTAATTATGAACACACAGAGGATCAGAGTCACAATCAGATTCACTATGTATTTTAATTCATGAATCAAGCTTTTGTGTAACTGAAGAAAAGAAGTTGTGATTTAATTAGTGGYATGAGAGTTGGACAACCCGATCTCATTAGGACTAATCACTTTCCAGGAAGCGCCGGGCACCGTCTCGCACAGCATCTCCCAGAAATGATCACTATTCTGCAGGACTGAGCTGTGTTTAATGCCACTGTTGCAGGAAGCTGTCATTAGCTGTGTTAGGGAGGACAAAATGGGGACAGAAGGCTGCTATTCTCAAAGTGAGTGTGGCAATACAGCCTCTCACAGCTTCCTCTTGCTCATTAATCTCAAGTTTCGCCATCTCCTCCAGTACAGGCTCAAAGAACAAACTGGATTTTGTTCAGAAGGGAAATAACAGAGGATAACTCCAAATAAACAAGAAAGTTGGGCAGGAAGGAGTCAGATTTGGAGAAGGTGATGCACAGATGTTTTCAAGAGTTAATACATCCACRTGGGAACAGCCATCAAAAGAACCATGCAGGGCAACAGAGGGTGCCATTGTGCCACTGTCGTACTGGTGTAAGCCTTGGTGGGAATGGTTTCCATCCCAGATCTAGTAGATAAAAAACAATAATATATAAATTTATTTATATTATATTAATAAAATATATTTATTTAGAAATATTTCAAATTTTTTTCATGGCAATACAGGTAGGAGAGCATCACACATTTTCACATAAATATATTTATATTTTTTTATATATGTACAAATAAATAAATGTATTGTTGAGGGGGTGAATAAATATAAAAAAGCTCAAGTCCTAGGTAGGCTATGATAAATGTCTTCAGAACACATTCTTTCCTAGCTTCATCTGCAATCCACCCTCTAATTTCTTGATCTGGCAACACATAGGCTCCCAGCTGAGCCCCGTCCCTTCCCTTTTCGCAAGTGCTTTGTCATTGGAATTATTTCCCCACAAATCTACTCTGGCTCGTGGTCTATCAGATCAAAGTACTCAGTCATTGACAGCATTTGTTTATAGTAAAAAATGCCATAGCTTCATATCCAGATTTAGCCCCTGTCTCTCAGTGCTGTCAAAAAGGGACATTTTTAGATATCGATGCTCATTCCTGGTTCTCAAGTTATCAGAATTTACAGTTGTACTGTTCTTATGAACAGAGTAGGCTATTTTTGGTCAGAATGACAGACCAAAGCAATTAGGGCCCCTTACTTTATTAACAGGATGGTAAAAAATAGTCCCAATTAAATATTTTTCAGCTCTCCTAAATATTCCAAAAATAGCCCCTTCTGCAAGGGAAGGGGCATAAGCAGAGGGTGTGACAGGGYGGTGCGGGTCTCATGGCACTCCTCTGGCTGTCTGCATAATTCATAGCACTTGTTATGTGCCCTGCCCAACATTCATCTGATAAAACCCTCTCCCCCCTGCCGTGTGCTCCTTACCCACGTCCCAGACAGGCACTTGCACACTCCATGTGGGATTTGCTTCACGCGGCAGGAGACGCTCGGGGAGTAAAATCACCAATGCCCTTTAGATCTCTGCAAAGCAGGTCAAGGTCTTAAAAGCTTAAGGGGAGAAGCTGAGCCGTGCAAATGTTGGTGTAAAAGCTCCATTGTACAAACAAGAGCCGCGTTCCAAGGATGCTGTCACCTTGGATTTCACTAAAAACCACACCCCCCGCTCCTTTACAACTGCTGAACTATTTAGACTGTGAATCCTCAGGACTRGCAACCTTTATTTTGAACCTGGTGATCCTCCAGGGCTCACAATCCCTTTTCCCACCAGGGCACAGACTTAGGTACATGTTGTGTTGTTGAAATGCAGGTCTGAACACAAGTTTTGGGTTCTATCTGTGTTTGAAAGACAATAAAGACCAGCAAATGACAGGTCCCAGTTGTTGTTTATGGAATATATATAGACACAGACACRCAGACACACAGACACACACACACATATATATATAAATATATATTTAATATAGTTTTTTGAACTTTCAGAGGGAACAGCAATGAGATCAGCTAAGCCCCAAAGAAGTTTAGGAGCACTGAAGTTTTGACCCTGGAAGTTTTTTTTTAGAATGCATGTTTTAGGAACAAAACCATGCAAGTTATTCTTGCTCTAAAAAGGGAATTTCACCACAGTGCCATCAATTACAATGGACTGAAAACTGTGCACAGTATTTCAGTGAAAATCATCATGAAAAACCTTATGGCAGAAAAATAACATGGTTCTTTTTGTATAGATTCATTTGGCATTACTTCTGTTTCTTGAGTTTTGCTTTGAAGGTGAAGAGGATCAGGGTCTGCAATAAAAATGTCTCATGGAAAGAGAAGTAGAATTTTTCWGTTTGAAAAGGTCCAAAATATATGTAAGAAAGACCCCAAAATGTCAGTGGTTTGGAGGCAGAGGAGAACTCTTCTGCTCCRATGGTGAATGTCCTAAAGAGGACTGAAAATCTTTCAAACTTGAAAATACAAAGTTTTTTTGAATACAAATAAGAGTGATTAACTTCTAAACAGCAAAATGCTCAATGTGACTAGGTAAGCCAGAAGAGAAAGAGCAAGGCTTCTTTTCCCACTGTATGACAAACACCAGTATCTGGAAGATGAACTATAAACCCAAACCCTAAACTCATGTGGAACAGTCTGTGATGGCCAGGACAAAGGAGAAAGCAGCATTTGCCTGCAAAGCCCTCCCTAGAAATGTTCAGAGCCAGATTGGAAGGGGCTTTGAGCAATCTGATCTGATACAAGATGTGGCTGTGGCTGTGGAACTAGATGGTCTTTAAGGTCCCTTCCAACAAAAACCATTCTGCGATCCCTTGAAGTTGGTTGTGGAGAATGTTGTCCCACGTTGCTTTCTTTGCCAGCAAGCAGTGGTGTGTTGGGCCAATCAACAAACCGAYCACTGCCACAGCACCACTGGGCTGCCAACATAAGCCACAGTGTGAAGGAGTAACCATGGGGTTTTTTCTGCTGAACATCTTGAATAAAACTTGTGTTGGTACAAGGGAGGCATGAACCTCCACCTACTGTAAATTCATAGGAGTTGTCATGATCAGCCGCATTTTTCTTTGGAACAAAGGAAATTCCCCTTTTGAGACCTTTATAAGTTACTCTGGTGTCTAATGTTACCACTCTTGCCCTTCCTGTCCCCTCCCTAYCTACCTTTGATGGTGAGCTAGGTATTGTTTGAACGACTTTTACACTGAGGTCTGTTAATTCCCCATTGAAATCAGCCACAACCGGTCAGCTCCTTCTTTACCTGAACACATTGTGTGCATGAGAACAGATAAACTTGCTCATTTCCCATAAGCTCCATGGAATTTATGTTCACAAATGCTCTCTGAAAATGAAGCAGTAGCAAAGAGTCACCRTGGTCCTTCTGAGCTAGCAGCAGGGACAATCAGTGCAAGAGAGAAACGTGGCATCTTCTTGGACATGTGCCCTTGAAAGAGACCTGAGCAACTCTTAAAGTTTCCCCTTGCACTTAAAAATTACTTGAGGACTAAAGTGCCTGGATTTTTTCTTTACGAGTGTTTAAATTCTATTTTGCTATAACTTTTAAWCTTCATTTCTCTCTTAGTGCTAAGTCAAAACTGGAGTTCCTATCCTGTGGAAAATTTTGCCATTTCAGATTCTGTTTCCATTCTCAAWCAGAATTAAAAGAATGTGTTTAGAAATTTCAGCCTGGGGAAAAAAAACTCATCCCCATTCCCCATCAMCTGAGCCAACCACATTTAAGTATAGCTGAAATATTTCTCCCAAACTGCTTTTATTTCCTCTTTCTATGATAGATAAAATAGTTTTAAAAATTTCTATAATCTTCTTAAACAAGTCAAATTTATCAGAAGAATTTTTGTTTTGACAGAACAGTATTATTCTACCAAAAGAAAAGTTACTAGTTATAACAGTTATAAACTATATAAATATAAGTCATAATCTAAGTCTAGTCTTTTCCTTCCCTCTGCCAAGTTCATGAGAACACAGAGACACAGAGGAGACCCACACTCTTCTTTCTAAAGATSTTTTTCCCTCAGCAAAATCTTTTGCCACAAAAATCTTTTGCTGTGAATGAGGCCATTCATTGATTTGATCTTAACTCTCTGCCCCAGCAAAAATAGAGTCCATAGAGAGCTGTTCCCAATCAAAGGGGTTTGTAGAGTTTGGGAAACAGCTGGCTGTGGCCAAGATGCTCAGACTTTCTTACCTAGACAATTGCACCTTAACTTGAAACTCTAGCACTTAACACTGCACTTAGTCTGCGATGCCACATCCATCCTAAGATCTGGAATACCACAAAACCCCAGACAAAGTGCTGTGTTGCCTCTTCTGTAAGAAATGCTGTGCAATCACTTCCCAGAAAGGGCTGCTGTCATTCTGTGCAGAAGCACAGTCAGGGTTGTTTTCTTAATCCCAGAAGTACTCTTGCCCCTGCCCTCCCATGTCTGGAGGAGAAGAGTGGTCAGGAAAARCAGAGGCTATGGCATGAAACAATAAGTGCAGTTTTATGGCATGAAAATTATAAGTGCAGTGCAAAGCACTGCACTTATAATTTTCAAATGGGATAACAGTAAATGACATGAACAACATACTAAAATTGCAAAACTGCAGTTACCACCAATTTTTGTATTGCTATACTTCACCTCTGAAAATACATTTGAAATATATCCAGATCATGATGCTACTTCCTTCTAGCACAAGGGTTTGGCCTTTTTGCTCCTGGAGCTGAGAGTGAAGGCTTTATCCTAACTAAAAAGGGAGGAGAAGATCCAGATAATTTTTCTAAAGAGAAAGGTATTTAGGAAATCCTCTACTAGCCATAATCACAAAATTTTTCCAGGACATTCAGGTTAAATATTAGACAGCTGCCATCACTGTTGAATAGATAGGGGAAAGTGTAGTTGACCCTGATGCATCCATGTGCATTTCCCACTGATAACCCTGGAGTTTATAGGGTGCTGAAGTGAGACCTCTGTGCTGTGCTAGGTGTTCCCCTGGAAAATGGGCCTCTGGTTGTGAACCTTGCAGGCCAACCCCTATCACACACACTTAGCCAAAGGGTCAAACATGGTGTGACCAGAGCATGGGGACACTGAAACGCCTCCATGAGTCTGACAGTCCTTTAGACAATTATCTGTTAAATCTTGAAACTCCCAAATCCCCTGGGGCTGCCACGTAACAGGAAGGTGGSTACCCTTCCCATCCCATCTTTCAGCAGCAGATCCATGTGCTTTCTCTGGAAGGTTATCCACGTGCCGCTGTCCATCCCTGCATTAATCACATGCCATTATCTAGCTGCCATTGGCTGGAGTCCTGTCTCCAGGGTTTTTTGGTGGGAAAGGCCCCAAATGACCTAGGTCAGGATCCAATCTTAGTGTAAGAAAGAGGCTTCTCTCAATTCTTCTTGTTTCAGGCGTAGTCCCTCATTTGACACACATGGAAGATATTTTAATAGTAATTATCATCTCTTGATGCCAAAGTTTGCTCTATAAATTTATCAAAACCAGATATTTAGCCCACTTTCTCTTCAGCCCTCTCTCTCTGTATGTATATTTACATGCACACACACACAGCTACATGCAGCATGCAGAATGAGACCACAYGCTGCCTAAACAAAGCCATGTTGTGTTTTCGCCACGTAATACAGTAAGAGCTAATCTCATCCTTCAAAACTCAGCACTTCATCCAACTTTCTGTCCTGCACAATTGCTAAGTGACCTCCTGAGCTATGGGATCAGCCTCAGTGTTACACCATAGTGTTACACCTCAGTGTTACACCTCAGTGTTACTCCCAGGTACAGAACCCAGGCCCAGGGCAGGGGGAATCACTGCTTGCTCTGTGGCATCTGCCAGCATATTGCCACAAGCTTTCATTCTATATTTAAGAAAAGGTGCTGAGGCACAGCAGGCATTATGCATGATCTTCACCATAAAAAAGGATCATGCCCTTATCAGTTTTCTGCAGTAATTTGCTAAATGTCAYTGGTGTTACCCAGGTCTCACTCTGCAGAGCCCTGGCACGCAGTGGTGCTGCTGAAATRTGGTGCTGTCCTCACACTCATGTGAGTGTTTGCTCTGTCATGAGATCTCCCAAATGCTGGATGTTTGATAGGCCAGTTAGCTGCCTGAATAAATATTTTCACTTTCTTTTAGTCAACACTAGAGCCAAACATTCAACTGAAAATAGCTTGGGGTAAGCATTGTTGGTTTAAAATTAATTTTGTAATAGATTCTGTTTATAGAATCATTGATTAGTGTTCCTGTGCTGGCTTTTAAAACACAGCTCAGAATATTGCAGAGAAATAACATTTTTACCACTAAAAGTATTATATTTTAGTTGTGTCTATTTTTGGAAGGCTATCCAAAACTGCTCATGAAAAAGAAAAGCAAAGCATTCTAGCTCAAAACCAGAGATATATACCACTAATAGAGATTTGATTTTTTTACCTTAATGGCCTATTTTAGTTACTTCCYACATTTTCTGAAGCCTAAAGACATTGTAAATTAATAAAAAAAAARRAAAARWAAAARRAAAAARAAAAGAATAAACTTCACCAGCTGCAGATTTAAGGAGAATATTTAAAACCTCAGTAAGGGTTTTAAAAATAAATAACGAAAAGGTAAGATCCTAGTTTGGACAGTGAGTTATTTTTGAATTATTTGATACAAGAACTCAACATGGATATTTTTGAAGTATGGTTCTCATTAACATTTGGATAGAGTACATTTCCTTTTCTTGATTCAATCATGAAAAAATTCACTTACAGATAGTCCATACAATAGTGCAACCTCTTTCACACATTACTACATCATAATCCATTTGGCTGCACTTGCTCCAAATAGGTCCACTCTACCCATATGGCCTGGCTTCAGTGTTTCTTGTTCCCATCTGTTTTAAGTTATCTTCTTTGGGCTGTGTTTTACTGAGAGATGCTCTTCAGCCACATGCAGAAAGGCTGTTTCTGAAAGAAAATGTGAACAACAGGGGACTTTTCTGCTGTCACATCTGTGGGAGTTCATTGGAGTCACCTGAGCCTACTGCTGTAGATTTTGGCTCTGCAGAGTCTGTTAAAGCCCATTTTGTCTGCTTGGTCTAAGTTTTCATTACAAAACCCAAGAGGTCTGGTTTGGAAATCCTTGATTYGTGTGAATATTCCTGCTGAAGAGCAGTCCTGCAAAAAGATGTCTTTTATTTTCCTTTTCCCATTCACCTCTTTCCCTGTAGGACCACGTCCTACACCCTGGAGAAGCAGAAGAGCAGCCTTTGCCGCAAGGCKTTTTCATCCTCAGCAGACAAATTAAGTCAAAATCTACAGAGATTTCTGTCGTCTTTCTCAGCTTTTGATGAGGCTCAGGTTGGGCTGGGAAGCCGGGAGGAGCAAACCCAGCTCACAAGACCTTCCCCTACCCTCCAGCCTCACTTCATGCTCATGGAKTGGTGGGACCATGGAAGTCACTGCCTTGTTAGGAAGTCCACAATCTTCTCCTTTCTTGTTCTGTCCTGAAACTCGATGTTCCTGACACAGTGATGCCACTTGACATTACTGATCCCTCCTAAACACCTGCTATCGAATGCATCAAGTCTTTTCTTGTCAGCTTGCGTAATGCCCCAGGTCTTTGCAGCATCGAGCAAAACTGATACCACACAGCTGTTGTAGAGCCTTATTTTTTGTTTTGCAGACATGTCACTGCCCCATGCTTTTGCCCTTGAATTTATTTGCATTGATATTCACCTTATACTGGTCAGGGTTGACAGGACACTGGATGAAATCCAGGCAGAGTGGTCCAGACTACTGGAAATGGGGATAAAATATGAACCCTGCCATGACTGTGACTGACCTCAGAGAGGAAGGCCAAAGCCACTATTTCCTTTCCTCAGTAGACCCAAAGCCATTGTTTAATCAAGGGCTTTGATGTTTATTTCTAGTGAAAGTTTCTATTTTTAGGATTTTTCTTTTAAGGTGATCACTGGCCTTTGGGCTCACCAAAGATGAGCCAGAGGATTTTCAATTTTTGTTAATAGCTGGTCATATATTTAYKAATACCTYGAGGAAAGGGGGACAGAATGCAGCMSATCTTAAATAATGTATTAAGAATGAGTGTTCTTTTTCAGAAGTGAAAATTTGTGATGTTACTGAATTTATTGATGAAGTTCTGCACCAAAATTTAGAAAGAAAATAATACAGAGAAAAAAAAATTGGAATTAAGAACTCTGTACATAATTGTTTTCATTTCTCCAGAGGTAGTAAGACCATTTATCACAATTTTTAAAATACTTTCTGACTTTTTCAAGGTTACCTAAAGAATTTAAAAGAAAACTGACATAGCTCAATCCTCTTGATTTTCAAATTAACCTTTCCTGATTTATGTTGTCTTCTGTTAAATCTTTCTTTGTCTAAGTGTGAAATAATAGAAAGGTGTGTGTACATTCTTCCATAATATTGAAATAATTTGTAACAAATGTAAAAAAATCTGAAAAAGTCTAGACCTGTGTAGAGAGTATGTTTATTTTTCTTATATGCAAGTTCAAGAAACTTCCACATGGCATTACAACCTGACTATGCCAGCCCATGTAGGGTACCACATATATTCAGTAGAGGTAACATTATGTGAGAAAATAAAAGTTCCTTCCTAAAATTATAGAATTTTATGAAAAAAATATTGATGATATATGACTTGGACATAGAAACCTATAGTAAGCAGAGGCCACTAAAAAATTCCTCAAAATTAAAGATAATAATGACAGTATAAAAATATAAGTTCAAATAATATTTAAAATATAGATATTAAAAGTAGAAAAATATTGAAAAGTAATAAGCAATTTAMACACAATTTTGTGGTTACATTTTATATATATAACATGTTGTTGTGATAATATATATTTAATAATACTCTTCTTCTGATATAATACAATAAWATAATATTTTTCTTATATTTTAATATAATAATTATAATAGTAGATYAATAATATACTTTTAAAAATATTGCAACAAGTATATAAAATAATTTTCTGTGAGTAGTTCTATGTTGCTAATTTTAAATKATAACATTTTTACATAGTATAATACTGCATACATTATATATAATATTGTTAGCTATAAAATGTAGGGATAAATTCTATATTTGGCACTGCCACATTTCTGGTGATTATCATAAGGCTGTATAAAACTTGGATGTAGTTTAAGTTTTTTTCCTGCTTATTAAAAGTCATGTGAACATAAAATTATCCTGTATCACATTATAATTTATAATTTTCACTTAACTTTTATTAATTTAGACCAGGTTCAACTTTATGAGAATCCTGAAATATTTTTATCTTCCACAGGAATRACCTTAGCATGAAAGTAAGGCACAAAATAATTAACAATTCAACAGTTCAACATGTGAACCTTTACTGTGACYGTTTTTCACTTTGCTTGTTCCACTTTGTTTGTTTGCTTGCCTTTATATTTTACATATCAAAAAATATATAAATGGAATTAAACATAAAAAACACATTTGAGAAGTTATTCCTTAACTGCTAGGTAGTTAAATGAATTTAGGTTGAAAATTATTCCAGTTTGATTTACAAAATCTCTGTAGAGCAAAGATTTCCATTCACAGGGGTGGATATTGTAACTTCTATGGTTGTTTCTAGATTTTAGTCCCAATGAAGACAGAAGAAATAGATTCATCATGATTGTAGGAATAAAATCTGACCATAAACACATATCAGGTATTTTATTTTTTTTTCTGGAAAGCTCTCTTATCTAAAGATTCAAAATATTTACTTCTTTAAAGTTAATAACTTAGAAAAAAATCAGAATTTYAAAACTTGTTCAGCTGCTTGATTTGCAATTTTAAGTAGCATTTGTTYGAGGGAAAATATTAATTTCACCCCAAGGAATAAATAGTATGACTTACCAGTACTGCAACTCTGATTTGCAAATAAGTACACGTTCTTCCTCTGTAAACAGTGTGCTTTTTAAAATAAAAGTCACATTAATATTTCACCTCTACCATGTTTTCTTTACAAMATGGAACTCTTGATAATTAATTCTGTAATTCTTAAATCCCCCCTTAGCTGAATTTGCTTTGAACCCRACAGTAGTACTGTAATGACAAAGAACATTTTAAAAGCTTTAAAACGTGGGCTGGCCACTGTACAGAACATGTCCCTTAATAGCAACAGTGACAGGAGATAGAGGTGCCTTTCAACTGTCTTTTCATTTTGCCAAGACATGTCAAATGAACTGAAAGGGGACAAAGTGACAATGGGCTTTTGTGTGTCTGAGGCCACCATTTCTGGGCAATGAGCAAACAAATTCTGAGCAGGAGTTACCTGCATAAAGAGCAATAACCCAGGTGATTTTAAATGCAGCTTCAATAACATGCAATGTGATATTTCTTCACTGTAAATCATAAGGAATTTTTTGTTTGGATTTTTTTCCCCCGCAGCTATATTTTTTTTTAATTGGAGGACTGTTGGATATGGCCAGAAAGAGCAGCTCATCCCTGGCCCAGCCTGGATGCCATGACTTCCACCCTTAGTCTGGAAAGAGGTCTTTGCATCCAACGGGGCTGCAGACTAACTCAGCCTAGAGAAGACAGCAGATAAACAAGATAAATCCCACCCCAAAATGAGGGAGCAGCACAGTGAAAATGGTACAGTGGGTCAATGAAAAGACATCTCAGTCTCCAGTTCTGGAAGATGACTGAGCTGCAGTTACTGCTCCACCAGTGAGATGAAGATGTTAGACTCGGGAACATGAGGCTTCATCAGCCCAAGAGCAGGAAAACCTTACTGCCATCAGAAAAAAAACTTCGATTTCTTGCAGAAATGAGTTTGGAAATACGTAGACATATGGACACTGTGAGCAGAGTGAAAAATTTGAGCTAGAATAACACTAAAAGAATATTTCTGTGTGGGGAAYGCAATGTTGTCCAGCTGAACTGCTCCCCAGGGCACAGTGAGCATGGACAGGGCTCCTCTATAGGGGCTGCTGRCCGTAAGGGTGGTTGGCTGAATCACTGCCCTCCTCCTCACGAGGTGCCCTGCCAGCTTTGATCTCCAATGCTCTTGTGGCTGAGCAGCTGCTCATAGGGAATTTTCCAAGAAGGCTCTTATCTCTGAGCTYGTTAGCCCTTCTGAGCTTGTTAGCCCGTGCCTGAAACAGCCAAGCCCCATTGACATTTACTGCTGGTGGAAAAACCCCACCCATTATTTGGCTCTTATAGTGGAGGATGAGATTAAGAAAAATTCATGGCATAATACAGCCTTTTGGTGACTTTGGATGCATAGCTGGAGTAACTTGGGGAATAATGCCATATGTGACAATTTTGACTTTGCACTTTKCACAAGAAGCCTTGTGAGCTAGAGGCAGATAAATGGGGTTATCAGCTATGACAAAAAACTTGGTCTTCAAGTTGTTATATTTCCATGTGAATAAGGCCATAGTACATGCTCAGGCAGGTATCACCCACTAAAGCAAAATAAAAAGCTTCACTATGCTCCAAACTGCTCAAACTTTGTCTTCTCTCCATCCCAAATAGGAATACTTTAATGTAGTTTTTTAGTTCTTTTTTAAAATTTATTTACCTGGGAGACCCAAAGARAGCTATTATGAAACAGGCAAACATGATTGATGGATTGCAAAGAAATGCCATAAAAATAGGTCCTAAGGTACTGTAGCAGAGGAAAGGTTAATGAAAATTTAACTGAAGCAATCAGAATAGAAGCGTCAATACAGAAAAAAAAAATGCCATCAGGATAAAGCAGCTCAGTACACCTTTACTCACAGCCACACCAAGGATTAAGCTAGATAGAAATATGGATCTCCAKCTCCATATCCAAACTGTTCTTTCCCTATTTAGCATCCCACAGCACCATACCCATCAGTGTCCTCTCCCTGTGCCAAAGATGTCAGCAAGAGCTGAACCTTGGCTTTACTCCATTCCAAAAATCCCTTGGGACTGAGAGAGGAACAGAAACTGGCTACTGTTCTGGATTGAGAAGAAAGCTCTGAGGTCTGAAGGAGCAGATTTTGTGCTGTTGCTCTTAAATGCTAGAGACACCAGGGTCAGCAGTGCAGACTCTGGAGACATGGTAGAGGAATTACATTCTGTGAGTTCTGCCCTGCAGAGCTTACTCAGGTGGACCGACTCATTAACAACAATTAACATCTCATTTCCAGGCAAGGCTTGTAAAAGTACCAAAGTAATCACTGACTCAAAGCTGAAGTAACATTTAAAAATCAGTTTTCCTGCACATCCAAGCTAAACAAACCAGACCTGAGTTTCTGCAGACACTCAGTAGTCTCATGCGCTGTTTCTGGGCAACAGGGAGGCTGTTACACAAACAGCCTTGCTACAGCTTCCAGTGGGCTGAAAACAGGCTTTTTCAAACCATTGCTGAATGCCTCCCAATTGCATTTTACCTCCCTGCTTATTTATTGTTTTGCATTGTGTGACCCTGTTAGCGGTGCACCATCGCATGGAGAACATCAAAAGGAGGGTCAGAAGTTATCACAGTTCTTATCTCATGGCCAACATCATTTCCCAACTTCTGCACATCTGCCTTGCATTTTGTGAATTTTAGCACGTTGAAATCATTGTGGCTCAGAAAAGCTTTTCTGGAGCCTGCTTGGTTGGTTTACACTCAGATCACTGCTGGTTCATGTCCTGCTCTCCAAGAGCTCCAGAACTTGAGTTACTTGGCACACCTGAGCAGTGCCATTGACACAGGGGGAATGTCTGAGTGGGGGAGTGTCTGCAAGCCCCAGACCCTAAAGCTGAAGTGAGGCTGAAAAGCACCAGCAAAAAGAGGTCAGAGAGAAGGAAGGACAGGACAAAACACAGTAAGCAGTGAACAAGTTCAGGCTGTGAAATCTGGTTAATTTAACTTACAATAAAACAGTAAGGAACTATTTGCAGAACAGGTAAGAGAAAAGACAGAAGGAAATATCAGCCTTGAATCAAATGTCATAATTCTCTCCTAATTACAAAGTAATCAGTGGTGGAAATTAATAAAAATGCAACAAGGGAACTAAGCAAGAAAAAAATATAGTCACAATAATGGGACAATTCTGCAGCATTGAAGATGTTGTTAAACTGGTTGACACCGATTTTAGACACTCACTACCACCTAGCGCAGGTTAAAAATAAAATATTACAAAGTTTGGGTTTTGGAGAGAAAACAGTGGCAGCTAAGACACGGCAGTTTGTACACATGAGGCTGGAAAGCAGTTTAGGGCAGGGATTTGTGTTGTGATATATTTCTACACCTGAACCCTATTACCAAGAAATATTATTAAGTCATGAAAAGCTGGTTAAAATAAATAAAATCAATTTTTTGTAAATAAGGCTGTTGAAGACCTGCATGCTCAGGAGTACTGTTGCTCATTCAGAGTCTAATTTGAGTTTCCAGGATCAGAGAGAGAGCAAAATAAGCCTTTCCATTACCTCGGGCAGCCTGCAGTAAAATGCAAGGGTGACTTGCTTTTGACCTGCTGGTCTCGATTTTGGCATCATGCCCTGATTTGAGTGATTCACTTGTATTCTACAAAAATGCAGTTTCTGGTTGTTGGGTGGTTAAGTGTTCGTCCTGCTGCAGTTCTTCCTTCTCCCCCTCAGTCCCACACTCCAGGATGGCAGGAGGCACAAACTGTAAATTTGCTGGAACAACACTGCCAGCAAACCCAGCACCCTGTGACTTGCATATCCTAAAACCACAGTGTACTTTAATTTAAATTAAAAACCCACACTTTCTCTTTCAATCTGAATGATTGCCATAATAGAGACACTTAGGAGTTAATGCTGAATGTGGCTCTGGATGGTGTCAGAGCCYTTGATATCCCATCCTGTGTGACTTTGGGTGTTTCTGAGTCCCCCATTTGAGAGCCCGTGGGGCTGGAGCTGATGAGCACAACCAGAGCCTCGGCTCCTGGCATCAGCAACTGCCAGAGAGACCCAGTGAGATGGGAACAGGGAGAGCAGCAGTCTTCTAGTGGGAAAAATGCCTGTTTGTCCCAGCTGAAATGCTTTGCAGCAGCTTTCAGACTTTGACAGCCACCTAGGAAAGCCTGGGGGGAATTGGGGGGGATCGACTTCACCTCTCTTCTGACCCAAAACAGCCACTGATGTGTTTGTGCATAACAGCCCAAATGAGCCCACTGCAATCTTGTGAGGTTTTTTYCCAAGAGGAGCAGTAATCTTGGTGGCTCCATGCTCTGGGGATCACGYCTGGGTGCCTCAAGGGACTGAACATCAAATCTTTGAGTAATCAGGGCTCAGGAGAGCCAAGCAAATTCAAATCCTTTCGCTTGTTTGGTTGGGAGGATTCCCCATTAATACAGATCCATGACACTGCCTGGTTTAGGTGAGAAACTGCCAGTTTCTGTGCATGGACATAGACCTTCAAGACCTTATCAACATTCTCAAAATTAGATATTCTCTTACCATCTATTATTTTTTTTTCCACTCTGTGGGGTTTTTCTAATGCCATAATTTTGTTTCTAAAAATCATACTGTTATTTAACTATTTAAAATTGCTATGTACCCATGAATACAAATCTCTTATCTATTTCCAWATTATCTGAGGTATTTCATAAATTTATAATCTTAAATTATTGATTACTTTGTCAACACATCATCTCAGACATGACTGAATAGCCGAAATACAGCATTTAAAGTTAGGACACTTCAGGGCTTTTTACTCCCTGTCTGGAGCTCTCCTTCTCATTTAGATAAGGTGCCCGGCAGGTTGCTATAACTTTTTTCACTTCTTTTTTTTTTTAAATTTGTTTTGCAGAACTTCAATAATTTATTTCTWAAAATGTTAGTGTGCAGTTTAATTTATTAAATTTCCTTTGCGTGATGGAACACAAACTGTGATCTCTTACTGAGCCTGGTAATCAAATATAATTTGAATATAATGTGGCCTCAAAATTAATAGCCCTGAAACAAGTAAGAATAACAGACTCTAAAAAATTACCAGAATAGGAGCCCAGCAGGCTCTCTTTAAAAGTGTCTTTAAAAAAATTGCAAACTAATAATCCCATTATTCAATGGGGGAAAAAAAAAGTATCTTTCTATTTATTATATGCTCTGGAAAAGCCACAGCCTCATACAATGCTGCTTCTCACAAATCACTTCAGTTTAATGATGTTACTGTACATTTCATCTCTCATTTGAGTAAATATGTTTATTTTATTCTGGAGAGAGATTTTATTTTAACTTCAAGATTATAATTTCTTAGAAGTCTTTCACAGAACAACATGAGCTCTGCCAAATGGAAATACATACCCACCCCCCTGCCGTATGTTTAAAAATTAAGGATTTTTTCCTCCAGCGCAGAAAAATACTTATTTATTCTGACAAGGAAGTGAAGGACAGCGATTAGAGACACTAAAGTTAACTGCTGCCTGAAGTCATAAACATCTGGTGGCTATTTTAATTGCATTGTGAACTAACCACCAAATCCTCCACTAAAGAATAAAAATATTTCCCCTGTGAAATACTGTATTTTAGAATTCTCCTCTTCTGAATCAATGTCAGACCTGATTACAGCACAATGAAGTCTGTGTTTCACGCCTGCATCTTCTTGAAAACACCACACACTCTTATTACAATAGCAGGTTTACTCAAAGCGTTTACTCAGACAAATTTTTCAGGTTACTTTTGCAAACACTGACTTAGAGATAAAATATAATGCTTAAATCACTGAAGTTTGTTTGCAAGTATATTAGACAGATCAGTACATCTGCATAGAAATACTGGACATTAGAAAGCACACAGATAACCACACAAGCACACAGATTCGTGTATATGAGATATGTGTGTGTACATATATGCATACACACACACACAAAAATGCAGATATTCATACATATATATGCATATACATGCATATATAAGAGGAATTTAAGTAAGTAGTAATACCACCTACCTAAATGTGAACAGAAATTGTTGTTAATAAAATACTTGCATGAGTTGTGCAGGGACCTTCTAAATGTCTGTGCTTCCTGGGGAGACTAAATGACCTCTTTTTTACAGATACCAAGATCAAAGCTCTTGGTTTAGATACTCCAGCTGTCCCTCTCGTTGGCATTTGACATGCTACCCGGTCCATTTAAAATCAGGGGGCATGTAAACATTTTAACCCTTGGCAGCAGTATCTGAGAAAGATGCTGGCAATAAATGGTCGTAACTGCCTGGGCCAAATCACATTTGGTGTCCTCCCTTTGAAGTCCATGCAGGCCCTGTACCCTATGGTTTTGACAAAGAGCCAAGTCCAAAAAAAGGATGTAGGCTCTGAAGCTGTCCGGATGTGGACTTTGGGATCCAGAGTGGCTCCGTGCTGCTGAACAGTTGCCTCCAAGCTCACTGCAGGACTCCCTGCCTGACCTTGGAGGCTTTTTGCCTCGGCTCTGCTCTGGCRCACTCCCTGCATTGCCCCAGAACTCAAATCCCAATGTTTTTGTACAAGCAGAGGGGCACCTTCATCCCTCGTGAAGCTGCCTTTGGTGGGTGTACACGGGGGCAACACATGCTRATAGGATTAGATCCTGCTCTGAATTTAGTCACAGCTATTTATTTTATTATTTTTTTAACCGTTGCCACAGGAGGGTGCCATTTTTCTGTTTAAGCTCCAGTTGAGCCACGGGGTTCAAATAATCTGGATCCATCATGCCCCAGGAGAGCAGGAGMTGATGGATGTGAGCCCAGGACAGGTGTCCTTGCGTGGCCACAGCCTTCCCACCAAAGCCAAGTCAGGTCCATGGAGATGGATAAACAAACAGCATCAAGAAGATCCTGTGGGTAAAAGTGTTACTTCTGGTCCTCACCAATGGGTTGTTTTCTGTCACATTTTTAGAAAAGAGAAAATGGAAAACCAGGGCCCTTCTCTTCTGCAGCCATGCTTTGAAAGAGTGACTCTTTTCTCTCTCTCTCTCTCTCTCTCTCTTTCCAGTCTTTGGAGAAACAGTGGTGAACCCCATCCTAATTGACTCCAGAGGTACTTGGCTCCTGCACTAGGTTCCCATGGTCTGGAGAAAGGATGAGCTCCACACCCAGATAAAGGATGAGCTCCACACCCAGATAAAGTGGGTCTCATGGACCTTTGTGTGGCCTGAATGCCATTCTCCCATGCTGAGAGTCCAGTTGCTTGACCTACCTTCATTTTGGGTTCAGGTGCTTAAATTGTCCCTTGAGATGCCAAAGTGTTTAAAGTTCCCCAGGGCAGCTGTGCAGCAGCCAGCTGWGGTGCAGAGGCAGTGAGGCAGGCTGATGTGACACTGGTTATCAGAAGTTAGAGCAGACCTGGCACACAGATGCCTCATAAGGTGATGCAGAACTTGTTCAACACCACATATTGCCATGGGGAAGAGAAGGAAGGCACTGAAGGCAGGGGTACATCCCTCCCAGAGACACCTTTGTGGTAAGGGGGGTGCTGAGAAGCCAGCCCCGATGGTTGCTGTCTGGCACTGGATTGGGGACCTGGATGAGACCACAGGAAATGGTCCTCAGGGGAAAACCTGAGAACTCATGTCCTTCTTGAAGAGCAGTTGATGTAGCCAACTGAAATGGCAGAAATAATGCCAGTGGCAGAGCCACAGGATTTTCCCTTCTCTAACTACCAAACAGTTTCTGCTGCATCCACTCATTTGGTTTCTCCAAACATCTCCAGATATTCTCTCTCCTGAACATCTGAGTTTGAGGTACCTCCTGGTGCCATACTTCCATGAAGGATTTGCCTCCTCTGTGTCTGGACAGCAAACATCCCAGTTCATSTGTCCTTGCACTACCCCCTTACCCCTCAGGTCCCTGTGGAAAGCAGTCAGGCAGCATCCCTGTGCCTGAGATCTGATGTCTATGAACAAATCCCCAGGAGCATCCCTGTGCCTGAGATCTGATGTCTATGAACAAATCCCTGAATTCAGGAGCAATCCCTGAACCTCAGAGCAAACAAGGCCAGCTGCTGTGTGCCCATGCTGCTCTCTTTCCAGTTCTTACTCTCAGGGATTAATCCAAGGTGGAAGCTGCTTCAGCCCTGGACATAGCTTCTCATGACATGCTCACAACTGCTCGGGCTCTGGTGGCTCCTCCATTATTAAGTACACAAAACTACACTCAGAGATGAATTAGCAATATTTAAGTCAAACTGACTGCAAGTGACTTAAGTGACTGCACATTTGAGTATTTAAAGGCAGTGGCAGGYACTATGCACAGCAAATAAAGATATTAATGCCATTCTAAGTAGTGAAGAACACATTTGCATTCAACATCTATTGTTAGTAATCATGTGAGCATTTTATAACAGAGATCTCAGCAGACGTAATCTAAGGGGGTTGTTGAAAGGGAAAACCATAAAATAATGCTAAGCTCTGACATTTTTTTCCCCATTTATTCTTTCTTACAGAACAGCAGCTATTAAAATGTCTTGTTAAATACGTGGCCTTTAAATAAGCACCCACTTACTCGGGCTTAATATTAAAATTTACTCTGGCTTAATATTCTTTTAAAGTTAGGTTTCTACAAAGAGATCAAACAATCTGACTTCACCATTTCAGAGTTTAAACAAATACACTTGGAGCTGTAGYGGCAGGATTTGGTTGTTGTTGACTGATTGTAACTGTATCATTGCATTTATTTACACTTCCAGATGATGTTACAGAAAACTGTTGGGGAGGATTCCCTAATAGTGCAAGCATAGATGGAAAAGTTGAAAGAAACAATGTCCAGAATTTCTATAATTAATACAGAGTTGGCTGTAGGTGTTTGTAGTCAGGGAATTGAAGAAATCGATGTATTTCCCTGAATATTTGTGCTGTTTGAGAATCACTACCRCAGCAGAAAGGCTGAAACCTGGATTCCAAGCGTACCAATCCTGCACTCCCTATCAGTTGCTGATATGGATCACTGGTCACAGCTCTAATTGACTGATTACACAAAAGCTCTTTGCAAAACCAAGACTAAGCCTCTACAAAGTAGGAGCTGCAGTTCCTAGTGACTGGCTCCAACCAGAKCTTCAAAGTTCATGTAGAGTCACCAAAATTGAATTTGCAGCCTGAAAAGCAACACTTGGGGGATTTGTCCTGTGCATTTATAGAGTCTGAAGGAATAATAAATAGGACTAGAACAGTCAGATGAAACATTAATAGCCAGGGTGTCAATTGAGCAGCAGTGTTTAAAAATATATATTTTTTTGTCTGGCTTCAAGTAAAAAAAGGATTTAGATGAGAATTTATGTTAAGTTTGGAAGACCAGCTTTTGATTTCCTGATAACAAAATTCAGATGAATTTCAGGAAAAATAATAGCATGAAGTAGCATGCTTCTGGAATATGATTTCAGTGATGGGGCTGTAAGCTTGTTTTCCTTTTACCTCTTTCAAAACCAATTAAATTAACTGATGCTGTACCTCCTTGCACCATTATCTCAAATTTAATTCTGCACATGGCCTTGAGAAATATTTTCATCTGTTGCCTTGAAAACAGGAAGAAAAGTAGAGGCAGAAAAAGGGAAGTGTAATCAAAATTCCTGATAGCAACTGAGGATCTAAATATCAAAATCTTCATTGTCACAATTATTTAGAAACAAGTCATCTCACTTCCAGTACGTGCTATGATCTCACCTGGCAAAGGGTGGAATATCAGATCAGGATAACAGAATGTATGTAATAAATTAGAATGTATGTAATAAATTAGTCACATCAAGCACAATAGGATTTTTTGTTCCATTTATGCAGCACCACACTTCCTATTTCAAGAGAGCTAAGATATGTTGGGAAAGACCCTCAGAGTTTTCATGGATATTTCAGCAGACCAAGAAAAGAAGCCATCATAGCACTGCATCCTAATAAATTCTACCAAACCAATGGGTTTCTCCTCCTTCTCCTTCTCCTTCTCCTTCTCCTTCTCCTTCTCCTTCTCCTTCTCCTTCTCCTTCTCCTTCTCCTTCTCCTTCTCCTTCTCCTTCTCCTNCTCCTTCTCCTTCTCCTTCTCCTTCTCCTTCTCCTTCTCCTTCTCCTTCTCCTTCTCCTTCTCCTTCTCCTTCTCCTTCTCCTTCTCCTTCTCCTTCTTCTTCTCCTTCTCCTTCTCCTTCTCCTTCTCCTTCTTTTTAAATTCAGAGAGAAGATAAATGAGTCAAAGTAACAAGGAATAAAATTACCTTCCTGTAAATCTTTGACAATTTCTAGTTTATGGAAAAAGACAAATGTAATTTGGGACAGCAGATTTGTATTAAAACTTGACCCTTTACAACTGGAATGTCCACAATGGGTGGCAGCTGAAAGATCTGTTTTATAACCTCAACACTTCTTTAACAGCCTTGCATGCAATAATTTCTGCATTCAATTTCCTGTACACGTGTACAACAGCTTGCCCAAGGGAATTGGGCTCCCCTACAATACYTCTTTTCCTAAACATTTGCAATTTCTGGTTACTGGAGGATAAAAAAGGAAGAAAAAAAATCCCATTAAAAAACCCCTCACTGTAACACTTACTGTATTTATGAAGCAATGAACAAGTTTGCATTTCTTGCTTCCAGGGAAATGGAAAAGATCACAGCAAGATCTCACCAGGCTGTTCCACAACTCCAATGGCTGGAGGACAAGCCCTCATTATTGTGAGAGCAAAGTTCTCCCCCCAAAAAAGTGTATTTCCCTTTCATCTCTTCCAGTTGAGAATGGAAGAGGAAGAGGAAAAACAAGAGTTAAACTCAGCCTTGCACCTACTGGGGATAGTCCTGAGCCACCTTTGACAAGAAATGGTGAAGATGTCATTTGGTTTTAATATTTATCTTCTTCGCAGTAGTACTGGTCTGTCATGGCACACATTGTATAACTCAGAATTTATTATTTGGCATGGGAAATCATAAGGAAATCCTTTACTTAACAATGGAAAGTGTTTTCAGCCCATTTAATAACTGACACTTCCTTGTCTATTGTTGCTGGGTTTCATGTGGGAACTGCTAGAGGGAATCAGTAGCCCTGGCTTCGCCCACAGGACTGACCAGACAACTGATAAATCTCCTCTGGCTGGGTAGTTCTTCAGAGCTTAAAAATAAATCAGCTACTGAACTAAATAAGGAAATTTTATGCACTTGGTTATCTCTGTTAACTAAAGCTCCARGCTTTTGGAGCTGGCTTTTGGCAGACAAGGAGCCTTAGTGCTTTCAGGAAAACCATTTATGCCCTGCTCTAGGCAGGAGCCTCAGCCTTGCCAGGGCTTTGAAGGGACATGTCATGCAGGGCTCGTGGGCTTGAGGTCATGGCTCTTGGATGATAGTGCTCCCACCCAGGCACTGCCAGCAGAGGGGATGRGAGTCACTCCATGGATGGAGGTCATCTATATTTGGAGTCTGTGTGTGCATATAGCTCCCTATCTACGTGTATGAAACCCATAACATTTAACAGCTCCTCAGCCTGAAGTGTAATACAGGTGTTAAAGCTTTGAGCTAATACTGGGCCCATTTTTGGGTCTGTTACAGGCATCCCCTTTGGTTTAGGAACAGTCACATTCTCCTGGAGCAACTTAAGGACCCTTTGCCCTCTTTGGAGTGAGGATGGTCTCCTGGATGGGTTAGCATTGCACTGCAAGGGACTTGTGGGTGCAATTGTGGCATAGATGGTGGTGATAACTCCAGAAAATTAAACCCACTTTTTTTTTTACTTTTCTTCCTATTCTTTCAACAGACAATAGCCACCTTAAAAATCATTTGACCAGGAAATGCTACTCACTGTATCCAAATGCAATAAGAAGTCCAACAAAGCAGTCAAGATATTAATCAATTTTAAAATTCATTTAAAAAAAACCTTTAAGTTGTGTGGCAAAATAAACTCCCATCTGGATAATTTTTGTTGACACAATAGTGTACATTGTGTAGAGAAGCTGCCTTCTTTGATTTGTTTCATCCAGCAGCAAGGTAAATGGTTCTTAGCTCTCCAGCTGCATTATCAGGGAGAGCATTAGCATGGCTGCTGTGCCATTTATCTCCTGTGCCTCCTGACACGTCCCTTGTCCTGCTGTCACAACAGATATTTCTGCAGCTGAAGACACTCTGCAGTGAGCACAACAGCCCAGAGCAGGTACCTCTACTGCAAGAGGGGAGTGGGAGGCCTTGCACATCCTGAAAATATAAAAGGTTGTTTCTCCTTTACCTCCTGAGAAAGGAAGAGCCCATGGACAGCACCCATTATATCACAGACACTGCTTGTGCACCCAGAAAGGGCACTGCTCAAACACTCCTCATCAGTCTGAGCCAGAAGACCAGGAGCAGTATTATGCATGACTTTTTAAAATTATTTTTTTCAGCATTTTGGGAGCTGTAAAGCCACATAAGCCTTCTAGCTGGCCAGTCACAGGATCACAAACCGACTGAGGGTGGAAAGCACCTCAGTAGATCATCTTGTCTGAATTCCTTGCTCAAGAACCAGCACTTAGGTGTGGTTGCTCAGGATTGTGTCCAGACAACTTTTGATTATCTCCAAGGTTGGAGACACCACAGTGTCCCTGGGCAACACGTGCCAGTCACCCTCACAGTAAAAAAGTGTCTCCTGATGTTCACAGGAGCCCTCCTTTGTTTCAGTTTGTGCCTGATGCCTCTCACTTCTTTACCACCAAAAGAATCCTGTCTGTCTTCCTTGCACCCTCTCTTCAGTTATTTATTTATGTATTGATAAGAACCCCCAACCTTCTCTTCTTTAGGCTCTCTCAGCCGTTCCTCAGGAGAGATGCTCCAGCCCCTCCAGTCTTTTCATGGCCCTTTGTTTGATTACCTCCAGTATGTCCATGTCTCTCTTTCACTGAGGAGCCCAGAACTGCGCCCAGATTTCCATGTGTGACCTCCCCAGTGCTGAGCAGAGGAGAAGACCTTTAAGAACCAGATGGCCCTTTCTTCCCTTTCTTTATGCAGCCTTTCATTTGGTGCACTGCAATAATAGAAAGGCTCTAGAGTGCCAAAAACTTCTTTGTCCWTAACACTTGCAAGTTGTCAGTCCTCTTGCTATGAACTTGTTTTTCTTGTCAAGGACAGCACTGACCACTTGTGCTGGCTAAAGAACTGCAGCACTTGGTGCCAGAGACAAACCTGCAAYTGRATAAGTTACAGCTGTTGAGCCTTAACACCAAAAATGTCCCTTTGCAAGGCACTRGAATACAGCACACATCCCTCCACTCTGCCTATCACACCATCACACAGGTCTGCATTTCCATGGCGGTATCATGCAATCAGTGTCAGCCCTCTGTRTTATTGGGCTCAGCATCACCAGACCCCTCCCAAGCCCTTACAGCAGAGTCAGAATCCAAACTTGGGCAAGATGGATTTTTTTTTTTAATTTTTTTTTCCTATCCAAAACATTTTAATTGAAAGCTACATCAGATGATCAAGAAGCAGGTTTCCCAGGATGGATGTGTAGGTAGTACAGGAGCAGAGCTGGCTCCTCGCTGACCAGCTCACCTGGAGCCACCAGAGCACAGAGGCTGCAATTCCATGAGAAACCATGAGAATCCAACTGCTGTCTCTACAGTTCTCACAACTTGAAGTGCACAGATTTGCCATACAACCATACAGATAGAAGATCTCAAGGTCTCAACCACCAATTTTATGTCACCAGCCAGGCAGTGTAGCACTGAGAGAGACTGGGCACTTATTTACAAGTAGGTTACAAGTAGATTTTTAAAAAAGGCAAAAACCCCACCCTATCTTGATAAAACTCTTTATCTATGACTTTATGAATATGTTGAGCAGACTAGGTCCTGCTTAGGAAAGCAGCAAGAATTAAAATGCCCAAGTGACAGGCATAAAGCATCCTTTTGCTCCTAGGCCTAAAATGCTGTTGTTACAGGGGACTGACAGCAGACTTTGGGAAACTATCTCTTTAGTTATTCTGAAGTGTTATATTTTGTTCTGATTGTGGATRCAGCAGTGAAATCAGAAGGGACAACCTGCCTTTTCCACCATAAATTAAACCCTAACGTCTTTTATAAAGCAATAGGGAAGGATGGTGCAGGATTTAGCACASTTTGGTTTATTTCACATTCCTACTCTAATTCTTCATATATTTATGAGCAAATAATCTTGTTAGTATGAGACTTTATTGCCTAAAATATAAAAATACTTCCTGTCTCTGCAATCCTTTGTGTCTCTTSTCTGTTCAGCTTGTAAATTTTCTCTGTGTAAATGCAGGGTGTAGTACCATTACCAGGACTCCCATATTAGATGGCAATTTGAGCACTACTGCAACAATAATGTAGCCAGCTCACATTAAATCACTGTATATTTGGTGTGGAAATGACAGTTTCAGTGGAATTAGGAGAGAAATTTATCCAAGAGTCTTTAGCAGKGGTTTAGACATGAATGCCCTTTTTATGTAAAGCGATAGTTGGAAGGATTAAGATTGGGAGGTTAATCTTTCCTAACGGCCAACTCATTGTTTTCTCRTGATTCCAAAATTCTTTGGTGAGAGACACGGTCTGCACAGCTCACCATTAGCAATTTTGGAATGGAAAGCTAACCGCGAAACAGTCAGAGCTGGATATCTTGCAAAACTCACTCAAATACTGATTTCCTTCTGAGTCTTTTCTTCTAAAGATGCCAGACACATTCCTATCCATGTCCAACAGCTCTGTTTTCTGAGGCAGGAAAGCTTACACACACACACACACACACACACACACACACACACATCTCTGAGCAGAGACACACACTCAGAAGAGGCAACTCAAAGCCTCTGCCAAAGAACACGTATGCTGGAAAATATATTGATTAAATAACTTGTTTTCTTATCACAGGCTAAGAATGCTCCTCCTTTGTGAGAAAGGCTTCTGCTCATAGGGGAGGCTAACATCAAAGTTAATATTGATTAATGAGAAATTTTAATGATTTTTCTTTTTTTCCTTTGGTTTCTGAAATGGGAGGTCATTCCAACAAATATTTGGGAAAGAAGGCAATTGTGCTGCTAGGCCCTCCCAGAAGGAGAAATACTTTCTGTCAGAGAACTGGTAGAAAGCAAAGAGGGAAGATGCTGTGAACACTTTTTGACTTAAATCCCAATGTCTGGAATTTAAAATTAAATCTCTTGGTGTTCTGCTCATACATACTCAGCTCAAATCTGCTTCCAAACCTYATTTTAAAATATTGTTGTTAAATCCAGCTATGGAACAAGTTAACAAAACATTTTTATTTCCAGCATATTTCTCCTTGGTCCTTCTGAAACAAGTTTGTGGTTTAATTTTTTGTCCATCAGATACCTTTTCCATCTATATTTCCTCTGGGACACTTTAGTTATGGTCTTGCCATTTGGTGGTTTCATGGCTGTGAACTCAGGGGACCCTGWTCCAGCCAGAATAAACCTTCTGTCATGAAGATCCAAGCACTTATAGTCAAATATGGAGAAGTCTGTGTTTTTTAGGGGGTAAATCTTCCATATATTGGCTCTGATGACTTCAGGGCATCTTGTGKTCAGGAGTGACCCAGCATAGCAGARGCTGCTCCCACTTTCACATGATCAGCTCAAACCAAACATTGAGGGCCAGGGTCTAYCAAACAGCCTTGCTTTAGGCAAAATCTGCCCTAAAAAATCTTCCATCTGGTGATATCTGTGGGGTACAGCACATAAATGCACCAGGGAAGGGCAGTCTTGGAAAACTGCCAGGCTACAGAACTGTGRGATGACATTTCTCAGTCATGCTCCAAATTCTCATATTCTTCCATCCTGTTAGAAGTGAAAGTTCTGTTACTTGGAAATTCTTAGTTAGGCTTCCAGATTCTAAACAATTTTAAAAGGGCTATCTTGTGTTATTTATGGCACAGCTGCAATTAGAAATAAATGGCTATAAAAGTGTCATTGTTGGTATCTGGTTCAGGAGCAGCTTTCTTCTCTGTTTTTTTTCCTTCTCTCTGTTGTTGGGGAGTTTCAGCCTCACAAGCTCAGCTGGGGAGCTGAGATTTCAATGGGGTAATTTCTGGCTCAATAACCATTAGCAGTACTGAACTTTCCACCAGATAGGATCCTMCATCTAGACACAGATTTATATTGGTGGGATCGGAGCCTCCAGCAYATAAATTCTTTCGAGGCCAGTACTGCCTGTATTTATGTTTTTAAAGTATCTCACTAAAAGGGGCCTTGGAGCCGCATTATGTTGGAATTAAATGTTATTTTTAAATCAATGTGTTGCTGAATCTTTTATGCCATTTTGGCCAGCCCTAGGCATTACTTTTGATAGAAAAACAACAATTTAATTTTACTGGTTAAATCATTCCTGACACCTTTCAATGAGGCAGTGACCAGAGACAGAGAAAATACAGTAATGAATAGTGTTTGAAACTTCAACTAGGAAGTCCAAATTAGGAGGAATGGATTTCGTGCATACAAATTTGGTTACTGCAAGTTTGGGACTGAACTGTATCATTATATTTTATAGTACTATAAAATGAAAAACTGTTTCTAATGAATCCAGTCCTAGCTGTCCCTTTTGGCTTGTCCAGTCCAAGCGTGCTGTGCACAGGATATAATTAGCTTGATGCACAAACTAGTGAAATAAATGGCCTTTTAATGAAGCTCAGGGTGTGCAAAGAAAAGAGTAGCCAAAGGAAAAAAAGAAAAAACCAAAACAAAAAAGCCATAGAACAGGAAGTCAAATAAATTTTCTTCTTGCAAATGGCTTTTTGGCACTTTCTTTTCCCTCATTTTGTCTCTGGATGTTTCTTTTTTATTCCCCTCCTTTTTCCTTGATTGTTCATCTCTTTCAGGAAGGCAAACATGCTGCAGGCACAAACTTCCCTGGTGGGGTGAACTTTCCATCATGTCCCAAATGGCTGCCATTTCCTATGTTCCCTCAAAAGAAACAGCCTTGCCAGCTCTCCCTGGCCCACTGGCTTGTACCCTGGACTGCTTGGAGAGGGTGTCTGTTGGCCAAGAGGGCTCCAGGCTGAGCAGGCTGAGCCTCAAGATGGGAGTTGGGACTTCTGAGCTGCCCCCTCTTCACTGTGCAGCGATGTCAGTCCATTTCCTGCCTTCCTTTTACCTCGGAAGAGACAAAAATCCTCCAGATCCTGCTGATTCTGGCTCTTTCTCTCTAAGAAAGTGCAAGTTCTCTCCTGAACTTCACAATCTATTTCCTCAGGAACTGTCGTTTCAAGAAGAACTTGTATGGCTTTAAGTGACTTCAGTTCTTAAATGCATATGATTTGTAAAGAGCACAAGTCTCATGCTGACTGTACACATCCTGTGGCTGTTCCTATTGAAAGGCCTTTCTCCTTCCACAATGCACTGAAAAAGGAAATTAATCACAAAACATCAGTCTCCATGAGCTGGGCAGGGTGCAATTGTCTCCTTATATTTGTTCAAAGAAGGTTTTGGCTCTGAGCCCTGGATCATTTCAGCTCGTGGCATCTCTTCCACTGCCTCCAGCAGGACTGAGTTTGGCCTTTGGACATTTATGATGTCACATGGAACCAAGAATCCTGGGTGAGCCAGGAGAAGGGTCCCCTCCAACCCACAGGGTCACGGGGTCCGATTCTCACTTAGTCAAACACACAAAACAACAGCATCAAAAGCTCATAACAGAGACAAAGGTTGGAGGTTAAAAGAACTGTCTGCCCGTTCCACAGAAATCCAAAAGCAGTTGTGCAATTGCAAACACATTGAAGTGTGAGTCAGCCCAGCACTTGGAGGGAAAACAAATCCCATGGTGGACAGATACAGTGAGTAGATTGATCACACGGCCCACTGCCAACCTGTATTGCTGCTGGTTTAAGTCTCTTCTATTATATCGTTTGTAAAACCACCTATTCAAACCAGCTCTCGTGCCATGAAGTGGGCTGTAACCTCCCTGTATGTTGGGGTTTTGCCCCAGATCTCATTATTTCTCCTGGTACACTCACAGATTTTTTTAACTTTTCTATGACTCAGCTCCCATTTTTATCTATAAACAGTGCCTACTTTTCCTCTTTTAAGGTTCCTCTTCCTCCCTGCTCACACCTCCTCAATCCCAGTGTTTGCAGTTACTCTCATTACTTTCCCATCAGTCGGTATCCTTCTGACCAGTCAAACAAGATATTTAGGAGCTCTGTTGCTTTCTTCTCACATAGTCCCACACTCCATGTTTCTTTGAGTCAGTGCCAGTATCTGTACTCAATTATTTTTGTCTTTAACTGGTCTAATTTATATTCATATTTATGCTAGGTTTTTTCACAGTTCAATCAATATCCTTACCCACTCAGTCTGATGAACTCCTCCTTTGTTTTTCTAAGGAACATCTTTGTTAAATGCTCTTTGCCTTGACACATCTGTGGAAAATTCTTCCTGGTGGAAGCTCAGCTGCTAAAGACCTGCTTTCTTCACTGGAAAAATGAAGGTGAGTCAAGGCACTGATGAAAGATTGCTTTAAAGGCAGCATTTGACCAGTCACCTTCTACTAATAGGTGAAGGCAGCATCTCCTTCCTCACCTTGTTACACGCAGCTTGTGGCAACATTTACAGTATGTGGGAGAAACACAATTTCAGCTCGAGAATTTTACACACTGCAGTTATGAACTGTGAAACTATGGCAGGCTTCCACCCAGAAACAGCTGGCCTGTGGATGAAGCAAGCCCTGTATTTTACATCTATACTTGTCTTATCTACCATAAGGTAAGGAATTCTGGAAAATGAATCAGTCACTGCATTAATACACAAAAGCCTGCTGCTATCCTCACAAGAAGTGTCATAGAAAGTCATGAAATTATCACACATATCCCATGATACATTTGCATGCAGATTTTCAAACCCAGCTTGGCATGTTTTCTTGGAAAATGTGAGGTTTCAGGTGAACGAGCCATTTAGTTGTTAAAATATTGCCTTTTCGCAGAGCAGGATTAAATGTATCTTGGACGCCAAACAGCTCACTCAGTGAAGAGAAAGAGCAGACCAAGCTCTTGGAGTGTTAAAAAGCTCCTTAGCTGCTATGCACCTTCCTGCTTTCCTTAAGCAGCCAGCCTGGTGGGGAGCTGCCTTTTCTCTCCTTGCAAAGACACTTGGACATGTGCAGCGAATGGCTTGAGCAAAGCAGCTTGCAGCAGAAGCCTGGGGCTTCTTCTCTGGGAGCAAGACTAAACTCAGTGGAGATAGAAATGAAAAATGAAAGGTTAATATTTTGGCTCCAAAGTCTTTCTGGCAGACTTGAGATTGTCTTTGAATGTGTCAAAAAAAGTTTTCGGGACAAACCCCAGAGCCAAGCGTTTCTGAGCGGTTTTTGGGAAACTCAGCTGTGCAGTGTCCAGCTTGAGAAAGAGGGATCTGATAGCTCACCTTGTGAGAACTCAGGTCCCTTTGCAGGGATGGAAGGAGTTAACTCAGTACCCCACTTCCTACACATAACAGGAATGAGCAAATCCTTCTCAAAGTATTTCTCCCCAGCAAGATATCTCAGCAAGACAATTTTCATTCCAGCAGGAACGTCTGGGCCACGTTATCATTTGGATGTTTTTGTGTTTCTGCTATTGAGCTCTAATTGCTTTCAGTGAAATCACTCCCAGTGGAAAATCGGTGAAAATTTTGTCACTTACTTCAGTTGCACTGAGATTTTTCACATGTGAGAGCTGAGATGTCAGCCCGCCTCTTCAGGAAGGCCTGGGAAACCACTGACATGAGGACACACCGTGCTTGAACATGTGTATATCAGTCAGATCTCAAAGCTGGCTTCATTCAGGGTAAAACTATTCTAATTTCCCTATGGGGAAAATGAGTTCCTCACTGGAATCTGTGGGGTATATATGGTATAACAGAAGAGAAATTCTGTCAAAAAATCAACCTTTAATGTGTATTCTGATTTTATAGACATCAGAGAGTGCCAAAGACAATGACTTGGCAGCTTAGAAATTGCACTTTAAATGCGAAGGGGGATCTTGGTAGTATGGGACATAAAACTGAAAAAAAGCATATTAAACATTGCCATGCAGTTAGATACATAACTCTGCTGTGAATCCTCTGCTACTCTGTCTTCAATGCAGATCTGCCTTTCCTCCAACCCTCTCACTTAGCTGTAGGTTGAAAACACACGCCTGAAATGTAGGAGATGAAACCCAAGTTTTGAAAACAATATTCCTCCTCCAGCTCACCCTTCCTTTTGTCCACCAACCCGATGGATATTTGACTGTGTACAGAAAGTGATAGGAATTCAATAGGGTGTATCTCTTCAATAACCTAAAGGTTATCTGGCCTCTCAAAGAAAGCATAAACTGATAKCCCAGCCTCAGATGAGCTGGAGGAGAGGTTCTCTGCAAGGACACATGTCTGTAGCTGATCACAAAGGACCATGTCCCAGTTATCYGAATATCCCTTTGGTCCACATGTAGAAGTGGGAGAGGAATGGCTCTTCTGGGAATCCCATGAGGTCCATGCATGTCTCCAGGAATCTGAGCTCTGCCAGATCTTGGCAGGTTTGTTTAGACTTTCTGGCAGAAAATTAGGCACCTGCTGTCTCAGATGGCAGCTGAGAAGAAGTTTGGAGCCTGTGTGCAGAATTCAGGCACCTCATAATCCAGACCATTTCCCAAGGCCTATCYGGAATTTAATTCCTTCATTTCCCTGAAATGCTGCTCTGAACTCAGACTTGCAAAGAGGCAGAGCTCAGCTTCASATGGTAAAGCCTCAGGGAACTCTGCTGCACCAACATGTCTCCAAGTGCTGTGGTCCAGAGGTGTCCAGCATCCAGATGTGCAAGATTCACACYTCTTCAAGCTGGCTGTGGTCTGCCCAGCACTGTGTGAATTAATTACCCTTTTTTTACTGGAAAACATTCTTTCCACTTGCTAATCAGGGCAGGGATAGCTGCATCTGTTGATTAAGGAGAAACCTGTGATTAATTGATCCTTTGTGGATGGATCAGGGCAATAGCAACTCGGTTGTTGAAGGAACACACAAGCTTCAGACTCCAAGTTGGCTACCTCCCACTTCTACTACACCCTCGACACTCAGCCTGTGAGAGCCTTTTTTCACCTCCAGACTTTGGCAAAAGAGCAATGGAAAACAGAACATTTTCAGCATGTAGGAGTGTTTACTCTTGTCATGACACAATTTGGGAWTTTCCATTTGAGCTTGAAAAACAAACCCTAAACAGAATTTATTAGGAAAATAGTAGTTATGATGTAAACTTGCATCAATGAATGCCAAGAGGTCAAAGAGACGACACATGACATTTTGGTTGAATATTCTGTGYGTTCCTAGAAGCAGTGTGAAAACTGCCTCACAAATGTTGGCTGGAACATTATAATGACTGGGGAATAGGGTGAGTTCAGAAAGTTCCTGAAAGCAAAGCCTTATTCTGCTCACTTATTACAGAGGCCTTTTCTTTATCCRCCAATACTGAGTGCTCCACATGCCAAGGCTGGGCATTGCCAGGGGATGCAAACACTGGCATGGCCAAGTTGCCTGGAGGAACCAGAGAATRCAGGACAGGCTGATGTTGCAGACATCCCTGCTCCAGCCTGGGTGGAGAATAACTCTGATTTTTCCCATGCTGCTCCCAAATTAGGCACTCATAATTCCTCCTGAAAGCAGCCCTAACCACCCTGCCAATGCAGGGTCACTTCTGGTGAAGGTGCTTTGTTCCCACAGGGGCAGAAATCCACTCAGACAGCAAGAGGGGAAGCAAAACTGATGGTGAAAGCTGAATATGAGGAAGAGGAGAGTAGCCATCCTTCCTTGCTTCAAGTAAAGTTCTGTCATATTGCAGAATCAGAATCATTAAGGTTGGAAAGGACCTCTAAGATCATAGAGTCCAATCATTAAACTGTTAACTGATTGTTGCCCTCTGTAATTATGAACTTTTACAATGCATATCCCTCATCTTTACATCRTACTCATTTTTACTCTTGCCTTGTTTTTTTAACTCCATGAGTTCTGTGCTTAAGAAGAATTTCACATGCCATGAGATTCCTAGTGAAGATCACAAATCAGACAATTCCTTTACTTAGATACCATCTGGAGGCTGGGTAAATCCTGTGTTGTCAGAGCTCTGCATTCCTGGGTTACTAACTGTCTACCAGAACCTTGCTCTTGTCCATCTACAGGATGTCTTATCATCTTCTAAATAGAAATACTAAATATATAAAGTACCATACATAACTATATGTTTTAATAGTTACTCTGGTTTAACATATTCCAGTAACTCTGCAAAATTTATATGTATTGTTACGTCCCCTTTCTTCCAATTCTGCTTATTGTTTTAGTATTAATAACATCATCTCCAGGTCTTCATTTCCAGAAATTTTTCTCCCTGGTTTACATTGTAGCACTGAGTGTTTGCAGATGATGAATGAAATGTACTGAGATTATGAGAAAGGAATTTGAAGAAAGYCACCAACTGAGACAAACAGGGCAAATAATCATCTCTACTATCACTAGAGCACTCCAAAAATGTTAAGGTTTGAATATTGTGTAGAACTATTTTGCAAAGAGGTAAAACACTACAATGTGCCCTCTCCCTTCAGTAAAATAGGGAAAATATTCCTACAAACACAAGCTATTCATAGACAATGGGTTGAAACCCAATGATTTAGGAGAACTCGCATGCCAGGATTGAGTGTGCTGGTTTTCATGGCTGTGATAACCATTCTGGGATAACCAACAGGTCTCTTTGTAAGCTGCAAATGCTACAGAACTCTGAGGTGTGCACAGGGGCCCCTGGAAGAAATCACAATGTGATTCAACATTTTTCTGTGTATCTTTCATATGAGATTCAAATTCACATGCTTTATGAGATTTAATTTACAATGCTGGAAAAYAGGAAAATAAGTAACACCAGGGATAATGAGAAAGGTGAGCAGGAAAAGATGTTTCAAATGATGGAAAAAATTTCCAGCTGCATCTGAATGACCTTGGAGGGTAAAGCCACAACTCTATCAGCACATTTCCATGGACTAGACTGTAAACAGATGATCAGGTGTACAGACAACAGGTCACATCATGATGGCTGACTGGGAATGTTCTGGTGTGACTGATAACCCCAGCTGCTTGGATTGACCTCACACGTTAGCACAGGTAAGAACATTTATCCAGAGTCAGAGGTGAAATGAAGCAATTCCCCTGCTCCCTCTGCCATGCTCKAAATCTCAATTTACAAGTCTCAAGTAATTCTGAAAAACAGAATTTTGGAGAATTTATAGTCATTCTTTTATTTGCAACATCTGTGATAACTTAAGATGCCCAGTAAGATTTCAAAGTTGAAATCCTGTTAAGATCAGAGTGTATTTGAACATCCAGACTCCAAAAAGAACACAGGTGTCCAGGTGCCCTTATGTGCAAAATGTAGGCACACTGAGTGTTTCAGATGTAACCCTAAATTTTCCCCTAAACATTTTGACTGGTACTGTCACCTACATTTCTAAGAGCAGCCTTTCTACCAAGCAATAAAATCAAACTTAATCCTAGGTTCAGGGGTGAACCACTGGTCTGAGCAGAGGTCCAGTGGCAAGCTCCTACTCAGACCAGTGGGGATGCAAAGGTAAAACTGGCTTCCCCCAATATCCCAGTGGCTGGASAATAATCTTCTACAAGAGAATAAAAATCCTGGGCCCTGGTAACTTTTTCCACACATGTATGCCATACAGATTGACGTGCAAGGATCTCCAGACTTTAGATGAACACTTAATTGAGATGCTTCAATTGCTGGGCTATCACTATCCCACATTTCAGGAGGTGCAAAATCGCAAAGACAGACCCAYGTTTAGCCTTTCCCTGGGTTAATTAGGAGGGCTCCCCAAAGGTTGACTGGTTCACACCCTTTCTTAAGTGGTCTGTGAAGTGCATGGGCTAAAGTCCCCAAATCACAGATCTGGATYTCTTTCTAGAAATTAGGCATTTCAGGCTGAGCATCTAAATGTCTGACATTTTTCAATCTAAATATCTTATTGGTTGTAGCTCTGAACCTCCAAATACACCTTTGATAATTAGAGTCAGGGAAATCTTATTCCATCCCTTTGAAGAGCTGCATCTGCACCTCTGCAAGACCAACAGAGAATAAGTGCCTGGTTGAGGCATCTGTCAGTGGCAGAATCTGATACCCAGATGTTAGATGTTTGTGATGAAGACTCAGTTTTAACTACAGGCCTTTAAAATGTCAATTTTGAACAACTAGGCCTAGCCGCTGCTGGCACAGGGRAGCATGGATTTCTAGGACTGAGATAAACAGGGTAGAAGAACCCAATCCTYTCTGCTCTCTCCCAGCAGAGCCCAAATCCTGCCTTGGGCACCCTGGCCAGATCTGGCTGGTGTGTGGAGGCATTCCTAACAATCCCACAGCAGATCCCAACAAAAAGACAAATGGAGGTTAAGGCAGTTCCCCACCCTCCCATTCTTTGATGCTGCCCCTCCCCATGCACCCACACCAACCCTTGATGCAAATGGGTCAAGACTCACTCTCCATATGGGGCAATGAATGCTATTTTTAATTTTTGAAAGTTAAACCATCTCTGAAGCTGGATTAGTGGTGGAAGATCCCCCTAAACTACAGGCACGTAAACTGAGGGTGGACAGCTGCTCTGAAGTTCCTGGCTGGGAACCCAAGCCCTAAACACACTGGATGCACATACATGGCTTCTTGGCTGCCCCTTTTGTGCCCATCTGTCACGATGGCACACTGCCTGCTTAGGAGCTGGTCAGATCTTTGCCCTTGGGTAAGATACCAGGCAAAGATGGATGTATAAGGACAGCCTTCATGCGGGGGCAAGAGATCTGCTCCCCAGGAAAGGCCTTCTCCTGCTCAGCTTGGTGTGGTGGTACATCCTCAACCTCCAGGTACACCTGTTTGATTATTGCCCTCCTAATAAATAAGGGAGCCAAGGAGATGAAAAGGGGCCTGGAAAGTTCTGGCTGTCAACAATGAGCCAGGTTGGATTACAGAACATTCCTGAAAYACACGCAATCACCAATGGGGGCATCACCATGATGGTCCCACCCACTGCAGCTCTGCATGACAGGCAACAGGACCAGGGGACAAATCAAATTTCAAAGGATTGCMCACATCTGAGCCCAAGATACCACTTGTACATTTGCCTCAAGAAGAGAGCCAAGGGACACAGCCCTTCCTGATCTTTAGTAGGGTACACGGTGCCCTTTCACATGGGAGCACGACAGAGWAACCGTGCCAGTGAAAAGTGGGGATTTTATGATGTTCCTTTCAGATATATTCATTTCCCTGTGTATAAAATGGGAGAACCCAYTTAATTTGAAGACTGAGGGTTTATGGGCTTTTCTTTCTCCTTACCCAAATGATTTTTTTCCCAGAAGCAAAGATCTCAAGTTTGTAAGACAAGCAATTTTTGGCTTGATGCTGAAACAGGCATGCAGTGATCTGCCATTGTATTTGTAACACTCAGAGACCTCAGCTGAGATCTAAGCCCTGGTCACTCTTCAGGGGAGCATAAAATATAAAAACATCATATGGACAAAGGCAAAATAATAATACTGTCCTGCAACTGACTACCAAGAGTTGGATAAAAGGGTTTATCTGTGCTCACAATGGAAAGTTTTATTTTGGTAAAGCCAATTAGATATCAATGAGACAAGTGTTCCTTTCTTAGAATCATCCCAAATATATTTGCACCACTTCAGGCTGGTAAAAATGCTGCTTTTGTTGCTTTTCTCTCTAAACCTTTCCCAGCAGCCCATAATTACATTTCAAGTTGATCTTCTTGTTTTAACAAAAGCTTAGGGAAAAGGAAACTGTTTTAATGTTCCCTGAGAAGTTGTTATCAGCAAAATGATCCCCCAAGATCCAAGATCCTGGCTCAGGAGAGCAGGACCACGCTGGACCCAGTGAGGGTGCTACAACCCCCACACCCATTCCACTCTCCCAGTAAATCTGCACATATTTCCACACTGCCAGGCAGCCCCCAAGCCCYGTGTGAGCTCCAGTGCCCAAATGGCCTCAGCAGGTCGGTGCACTCAGCTCCTCCACCCCATGGGCAGGCGGCTGGCAGCCCTTCAGAGGCCATTCCTGCACGATGATACACATGCCCCCAAGGGTAGGGCTTGGAAGGGCAACTGAAGGTCTGGATCCCACTGAAATCCTATAGTCTCCTTGTCCCCCCAGGCTTCTACATAAATTGGGAATAACAGGAAATCTCGAGCTTAGAGGAGCGCTGTGAGGCTCTTGGATGCTGATGTAATTGCATCTATTTATGTGCTTCAGGTGGACGGATCTGATGCATTACCCGCCATGGCCCTCTCGCAGTCCAAACCAGCCTCCAGCCTGTGCACAYTTTGCTGGAACACTCTGGCCCCTATCCCATCACTAACAGCTATTTAGAGTGCACTTTGAGACTCTCTGGTGGAGCCTCTATCGCTCTGTCACCAGCATGAGACAACATTTTAATGAAAGCACACGTTTTTCACACCACCAGCAGTGAGGAGCCCTTGGTGTGAACTCCTGGCCCTGGGATTGTGATGCAGGGTGCTGTCCCACAGATCTCTGAGTCTGGCTCAGCCCCAGGAGCCAGGAGTGGACAACGTGYGCAGTTTCTGACCGTAGGCCATTTCCCTCACTCTAATTAAGTCTGACAAGCCCAGTTTCTCCTTACACATTGAGCTCATGTGTTCCCATATGAGAAAATTTTATTCCAGCTGCCATTGTATAGTCAGAAATATAGGTTTTGTTCTTCCTTGCCAGGTAGTGTTTTTTCTCTAATTGGATCCATAAGAATGCCCTTACCTCTGAGATGAGTCAGACTTTTGCCAAGTCTAATGTCTGCAGAGGGGATCTAACCTCATTTATACCTTACAAAGTCATGCTTTTAATCCAGCAAAACGATTTTATCACTGTGTTCTTTGGAGGAGTGATATGAGGTGGAAGCCACCGAGGTGACCTCATAACTCCTAAGTAGTTAATGACATGAATTCCTCTTCCCAGAGAAATCTTCCTTCAGTGTTGCGTCTGCTGGCTGTGCTTTGTAAAATGCTGGTCCTGACAGGTGCCTAAACACCAGTGGCTGCACACCTTGGTGGTGAAACAGCCAGAGAAATGCCTGTTGTGTGCAGGCTGGCAGGATTTAGCTGTAGGTGAGATGTCTGGCTGTCCAGCATGTTCCAAGTTTAGCTGGTTGTGCTCAGAGTGCATTTCTTRCTTACGTGTGTATATATACACACAGACACTTTGGTGCCCAGCAAACCTTCCTTATCTTCTCACAAAACGTGCCAAGGAGTTCAAAATAGATCTGTCCCAGCTTCTTAGTCTTTCAGTGTCCTTAGGCACAAGGAATATTCATGTAAAGGACCCCTCCTTCCCTGTGATGGTGCCTCTCTATGTCTTGACCACTGTGAAACGTATCATGAGGTGAAATCTGAGGTCACACATCCAAGTCCTCACAAAAATCATRTCCCCAGACTTCAGCTGCACACACAGACAGCAGCTGAGCCCGGGCTGGAGCATCTCACTTTTGCACTTAGGACTACAGGGAGTTTCCTATTCATTTTGTGGAGTGAAGTCAAGAGCACAGATACTTCTTTTCCAAAATGCCTTCTGCTTGTTAAATCATATTTCTGTTGGCAGCTAAAAGCCTTTGACCTCTCTGAGCAACAAGTTCTTTCCAGAAGAAAGTTTATATCTAGACTGGCTAGTTCATTACCACACAAAGATCACTTCTTTGTTAAGAATAGGTACAGCATGGTTAAAAACAGAGGAGATTGGTCCTTTTTGGGCAGGAAATCATGGAAATTCAGCAGAATGAAGTCACTGAAACGCTGCTGCGTAGTGACATGAGACAGGAAAGGCACAACACAAAGCTTCAATGTGATGCTGCCAGGTAATTGCCAGGGCTGAAATCACTCCTGAACCAAAGATCCAGCGAATCCAAGGCTAAGGTCTGCCAGTGTTGTCTGAACTCTTTCTCAAAGATTTAAACACCAAACAGACCTAGTAAAGCTTTTTGAGTTAATGCAGGTTTGAGGAACTCTACCCTACAGAACACTTGCAGGCAGCTATGCTACAATTTCAGGCTGATATTGGGATGACACAGAAAGAAAGAGGGGAAACACGGGGATATGTCCATGATGTCTGCCTTACACAATACCTTCCAGAAGAAAGGCCAAGATTTCTAACTTCTTGGACATACTCACCCAAAAACTTGCCAAAACTTTTCATTCTCTGTGCTGTGAACAGGAATAAGGCAATGGTAACGGGAGGTGAAATTCAATTAGGTGGAACAAAAGGGACCTTTTATGGATTTTCCATCCTAAATCCTTTACTCAGATTTTTTTTTGGGGGGGTGGGAAATCATACTGTTTAAAGAAATGAGGCATAACTTATAAACCAGTAACAGTGATTAAATAAACATAAATCTGCACTTAGTGAAAATCTGGTGCAAATGCAACAGCAGTACAGTCTGCCATTGTCCTTTTGCCAGGAAGACTGCTTAAAAGTAATGGGTAAAAAACTGCTCTTACTTAGGTATCATTTAGGCACCAGATGGATGCCAAATGGAATTTGGGATTTTAAATCACTGTCTACGTACTAAGTTCAATGAATCTTAAGCAAGGGACCACTTCCATTCCTTAGAACTTCTGCACTTAATCCATCTGACTTCCATCTTTTTCTGTCCCAATAGGATGAGGAATTACAAGGCATAAATCTGGGTTTTGTCCATTGATACTGAGGATGGACTTAAATTCTACTGATGTCAGGGCAGCTGCTATAAATTTAGACCCTGAATACTCTYTTCATTATATTATTTTGAATTTTTCCCTGGCACATCTCAAAAGATTGCAACTACATAAATATAGTCACACTGATGCCTTTATGCCACTGTATAAATCAGTGGTGCTTCTACATCATCTGTTTTCTTCCACCCTCAAAAATCTCAAATAGTGAAATGAGGAAAGTGAGCATGAAGTACCCAGTATGTCTGTTTTCTTTCCTTATTCTTGAGTTATAGGTCCAGAAAGAACAGGGTCATGATCCTACCAAAAACATCTGGTAGGTGACCCAATTTTACCTGGTGCTGTGGCCAAAAGAAGCATGGGATGTCTGAAGGCTTTGGGCCTGCCAGTGCTGGAGAGTTTTCTGCCCTCCCTTTGAGTAGGCCCCTACTGGACCAAGGAGGAGGATGAAACTATCATGTCCTACATCCCACCATCCAGTTTCACATTACTCAAATACCAGTGATGCTTCTCAAAAAATCTTCAGAGCCATGGCCTCTATGCCCTCCTCTGGAGCATTCATAACCCTTGGGTTATACATTTTCTGCTGCACCCCAACCAAAGAAATGGTTCATTGCTCAGCATCTTTTGCACAAGCAAGGCCTGCCAGATCCCCAGGCACTGCAGCCAGACACGGAGGTGATATGAACACTGAATCTGTTTCTTCAGGTGGTGGATGAGCTGGAGCCATGGCCCCCAAGAGGCATGCAGAGATATTCTTTCCTACTCAAGATATTCCACGATTCTGTGCTTATCTCCATGCTGGGTCCTATCTCCCTCAGGAGAAAAGAAAATGGGCTCTGCACTGATTAGTTAGCTTAAATTCCTCTTCCCTGAAGAAGAGAACATGGCAACAAAAATGTCTGTCTTCTTGTAGGGTCCAAATCCCTTAAGTAGAGCAGCTTTTGGACACAAAAACAACACAAATGCTTTATTACAGAAAATCACACCCATCCACTTCAGAAGAGGGAACCACATATTTTTCCTTTCCTCCAGAAGCCCACAACAGCCCAGGCCTTGGAGGGGGAGGATGTGGCCACACCAATCACCCACCCATCATCAGGCAGCAGTTACTGCTCCTGCCCCCAGACRTGTTGGTCACACGTACGTGAGAGCTCAGAGTGGCCCATGGCAAAGTGTGCAATTTAAAACCCATCCAGTTACATTCTTGGAAACATTCTCCCCCAAGTCAAACCAAGAAAAATATCTGTTCCAAACACCAATAAAAGGCCCAAGGAAATGTTTCGCTCTTCTATGGCTCCAGGGTTCCAGCATGGTCAAACAAAGAGGGAGGCATGGGAAGGGCAGGATGCAAAACTGCAGCCTTTATTGTCACCTCAGAGGAGGTTTGGGAGTCCTTGGGTCCAAGGAGGAGGACAGCACCAGAGCTGTCCTCAGCATATCACCTGTAAAGATGGCAAGCTGATCTCACACGGGACTCAGTCTTGTTCTTGGTGAAATCAGTGTCAGGGCTTCTCCTGRCTCTCACTGAAAGAAGGCTCCTGCAGTGACCCCCAGGTACAACAGGACATCAGTGTGTCCCCAGTGTCCAGCTGTCCCCACAGCAGCACACCTGTGCACTAGTGACATGGTGAGTCCACCACAGACATAATTATACACTCACACATTCACAGGTGTAAGGTCTGCAAAAATCTGGTTTTAAACATGATGATGGAAATGAGCCGTGTATCTTTAAGAAGGTGGAGGCTCCTCTTAGAGAAACGGTGCTTTTTTTTTCATCTTTTCAAAGTGTGAACAAAAGAGTGGTAGGTTGAATTAATGTTCTTTTTTGCAGGGGTCATTATTTGCAATTTCAAGAACAGAGATCTTAAGACAAAATCAGATTCAACCTGTTCTTTAATCGACATTTCTTAAAATCTCTCTTTTCTTTGTAGACATGTCCACTAGTCCTTAACCTGATTTATGTGATTGGTCAATTGTGAGTTAATGAAGGGGATAAAATGTTTTCTGGAATGCTAGGGTAATCAACAAATAGCAATGACCAGTAACTGGACCACAGCCAAGACAGGAACTTAATCCCCTGAAGTCCAAGGGTATTGTGAAGTTGCACTGAAGTGGGAACTGAAAGAAACCAGTTACATCATTCCATTTGCTCTCTTAGACTGGGACAATGCACTCACTCCAGAAAGCATATTTGAAGACTAATTATACAGGGAGAAAACAAGCTAGGAAGGAATTTCTCTACTTCTAGGCATATGTGGTTTCAAGCTCAGTTTGAAGGGTTTAATCCTCTTCGTTCCTGACAACATTTTGCTGTTTGATGCAGTCGGTGCAGGTTGTTTCTCTCAGAGGTCACATACTCTCAYCCCATACCTCTGCCCTCCCTAATGATGCAGAGCAGCTCCCTCACCCTCTGTCAAACATCTCGCCTGAATTCTCAGYGGCAACACAACAGCTGAATGGTTCAGCCGCAAGGATTGAAAAGGTGGGTTTAAAATGCATGTGCATCCTTTGAGTGTAAAATTTAAATTACAATTCAGAGACACTCTTGCTTGCTCTGCCGTGGATTTCATGTAAAGGTCAGAATTCATCACTGCTGGAGCCCCACTGAGATGAGCAGGGATGAACTTCAGTAAAGCCAAGGTTTCTCASCCTGGCTGTTTCTGGTTTTGAGCACACACCTCAGGACACGTGGGGGAGAAGGGGGACAGAGGATATTTTGTTGGTCAGTGTGAGGTCATTGAATTGAAAAGTTGACACAATGCACAGGAAGGCCTGATCAAAGCTCAGAAGCTCAGCAACTCAGCAGGGACTGAAGCACTGCCCCTGCAAGACAGCCGAGATGTGAGTTACCACACCTTTGGGGATGGACTATGGGTGACCCATGAGTGATAGTGAGAGGACAAAGGGGACACTAAAACATCCCCTCTGCCTGTGGGGGCTGTCACCAGCCCTGAGGAGCTGGCCAGGAGCAGAGGAAAGACACCCACTTTGCCCTCAACCTCTGGTTTTGAGAAGTTAGAGCCGGTTCCCAGTGAGTAACACTTTATATGTCCATACAAAGAGGTTTGTTGATTCAGTCCTTGTACTCAGAGTGAGCAACACATCTCCAGAGGGGATTTTGGGGATACTGCAGGATGGCCCCTTCAATATCCAGTTAACAACCAGATGTTCAGGAATGTTTTCTCAAATACACATAATCTCTGATCTTAGATCTTGCTAGAATGRAAAAAAAACACCCAACAAACAAACTGAAGTGACAGAAACTCTTCATGGACTTCCAAGCTAACACCCTTCCATGTGTTTCTGTGCTGCTTAGGATCATTTTTCTTTCAATGAGTGGTTAATTTTTATACCATTTTAAGGATATTTTTTCCAACAAAAGGCCCTGGAGAGCCCATGTTGCACATGCAGGTGGATTGTGAGTTCTCTGGGGGGAGGACTGAGGTTTATTTGCCTCATTTGCACCTCAGACAGTGGGTCCTGATTTCACTGCTACGACTAATTCATATAATTGATGGGCAAATAATTGAACAGCTTAAAATGCCTGGGGAGGCCCAGGAGAAGGTTCACGTGGAGCCATTCCTTCCCTTACAGGAACAGTTGGGGTCTGTAATGATGTGAGTGTTGAAGGGAGCAGGAGATGATGTTTGTAGTAATGAGATTTCCAGAGTCAGAGGCCAATGGGGAATTATAAAGGAGAATGAAGTGAGACATGAGGAGTGAGAAGAGATTAATTAGTGGTATGAAACATCCTCTTGGGACACTTTAATAGGCCAGAATCCTCATCTATGTAAGAGCTGTGTTAATAACCCATGGCAAAGCACTGGACAGGCCAGCACCAAGCTCTGCATCCAAATGTAGAAGCTCTTGGCCAGTCCTGGTGACTCTTGGTCAGTCTCTTCTCCCTGTCTGGCTCTGACCTGAACTTGTGGACAACTCACCACCCCAGACTGAGTCAGGTTCCTCTTCCATATCCCCCTTGCTGCTCAGCACCAGTTCCTTTATGCCTTGCTCTGTGTATTGCTTCAACAATTTCACCTCTTCATTTGCATTTCAGCAAGCCAACTGCTGTTCTCCCACGAGCTGGCTGGACAACTGTATGGGCCAGGCAGCTGCATCTCTCTCGTGTTCAGGGATTTGTTGATTAAAACAGTTACCTCATGCAGTGTGACCCTAGGAGCCCCAGCTTCCCTTGCTGCTGATGAGAAGCACATGTTGGRTCTGCAGCATTTCACAGCAGAGCTCATCCACAAGACAAGGGGATGGACAGGCAGCAGGAGGGTGCTGGCAGAGCAAATTCCTTCTTGCCGTGGGTTCAGGACAGATCCATGGAGACTGATGGCAATCAGCATCATAGAAAACACTGCCAGCAGCCCAGAATCTCAATTTAAAATTAATTAATAGACATCTTCAGAAGACAAGGTCCTTCTAGAGAAAGACTGAAAAGGATGGTGTTGGCTGGGTGAGGTCTGAGAGGTTAAGAGAGAAGAGGTGGTATTTAGCTCTAATTTCTAAAATAGACTTACAAGAATCATTGTAGAAATGCCTTGGGGAGAAATAGAAATAAAAAMTCTTCTCATCAGGTTTGTATGTGGTGTACTGAGAACTTTTACTTATATGTTGCATAAATTCAGGAGAGTTCTGTCTGCTAGGTGTATCAGAGGTTTCAGAAGAAGCTTTTGTTACTGATCAGCTTTCCAATGCCYTGAACAAAGCTGGAACTCATCAGGTTATAGCCCAAGGTGCTCAGCCTCACCTCCACACACTTTTAATCACAGAAAAGGCTTGGAAGAGACACCCAGAAAGGTTTTAATTATTCCTTTGTTGTCAGTCTTTAAAGGCCTTATTAAAGTATAGCCTATTAAGGTCTAATCTGAATTGAGTTTAAATCAGGAATACAATTGGCCTCAAGCTGCACCTGGGGAGATTTAGGTTGGATAATAGTAAAAATTTACTCATGGGAAGGATTGTCAAGCACTGGAACAGGCTGCCCAGGAAAGTGGTAAAGTCACCATCCTTGTGAGTGCTCAAAGACCACATGGATGTGGCACTTGGGGACATGGTTTAGTGCTGGCCTTGGCAGCATGAACTTAGTGGTTGGACTTGATGATCTTAGAGGTCTTCCCCAATCTTAATGACTCTATGATTCTATTAATTTCTCTTAAAGGCAATAAGCAAAAAGCTGTGTCTATGAAAGCTCAGATCAAGGACTGATTCACCTATTTCAGGTCTCTTAAAACCTCCTGTGGGTGATTTTCCCATCTATTTTCTCTCCTGTGATTTGGATCTCATGTATCTGGAGTACACATTACTTGGGCTGTAGGGTCTGAAGCTGAACAAAGCCCTCCACATGTCTCAGATATGCCTCTCCCAATTAACACCATAAACTGGAGCTGCCAAGTGGTGACTTAATAACAAATCTATTAATAGTGACTGTTATCAGGGAAATGGGAAGAACAGCAGACAGACAGAAGGAGGAAAACAGTATTAAATGAGACATTTCTCTGAAAATAGACTCCAGTTTACCCACAAAATACAGCCAGATAGCCTACAGGGTTATGGCTATGGTTGTGTGGGTGGTAAGTCTCCCTTCAATTTTTGCACAGGAAACTGTGTTTCAGATTAACTTTTCAGAAGTGATAACAAAAGTGATTTATTCCTACATGCACAAAACCCACACCAGCATGTTTATGCATTGCCATGGGCAAAGTACCTTCCAAACACTCAAGATTATTCTCTTCYCTAGGCATTGTGCATATCAAAGGCTGATTTTGTTGCTAACTGGGCTATAGCTGATTATTAAGTTTGAAACATAATCTCAGGTAACATAAATATTTAGAAACAGCAATCYAGGGGGATTAAACCAACACACAGCCAAACTCTGACAGGATTTATAAATCCCTGTGTTGTTATTTAACATGCAGAGATAGGGAAGCCAGACTCTGTAGGGCTGTGTTGACTAGAGCCAAAGACTAAATGCACATATGAATGGTACTAGATTCAGGAGAAGGCTTTAAGGATCAGTGTTAGACYCTGCTCCTAAATCCTAATTAGGCAACTCCTGAAGAAGGTAGTTCACAAACCCCAGCACTCTGAGCCTCTGAGCTCAGCCTAGTGCCTCTATTAAATTTTTTTTAAATGCTGAAGGGGATGAATTTCATGTAGGATTAACAGCTGCAGGYTTTTTTGTTAAATCTAAACACTAAATCAGGTCAGTAATTCCTCTCCCTTCCTTCAAAGAATACTAAAATTGAGGTGTCTTGCACAAAACTCTCCTGCCCCAAATAGTAACCTAGACATCTCTGACGTGAGAGACCCCCTCCAATGTCCACACCCGTCTCATAGCTGGATCATTATATCTTCTGGTGTAAAAAAGGGTTTTCCTGCAGAGGGGAAGGGGGTTTGGTGTGGAGAGGAGAGCAGGGAGAGGGGAAGGTCTCTCTGCAATAGCCCATGGAACATGCCCTTCATTTCTCACATGCYCCTCCCATCTGTGGCCTGAAGAAAACCCAAGCCCCAGCTCAGAGGGGGGAGGCAGCTTTATGTGGTGAAATRCACAATGAACCCTGTTTTGGATGGAAAAGCTTCGGCTCCAGCTCCAGCAGCACGCTGGCGTCAGGGGACTGACCAAGTTATAATTGCATCTCTTTGTGTTATGGGTCCCTTGGCCTCCCTAAGCTGGAGCAAGCTACATTTGATTTCTTTGGCATCATCCGGAGTGTGTTCTGCCAGCACTTTGCCCTGGGTGCCTTGTGTAAGCCAAGCTGGCCACTTCTGTGACCTCTTGTTCCTTCTATACATGGAACACTTTTCAGTGAATTTATAACTCCTCAAATAAGGTCTCTTTTATTCTAATCTGAATGCCCTGTTAACTCAATTTTGGATCCTCTCCCAGTCTCCAGAATACCTGGTGCTTTATATTTTGGATATACCAGACTGCCTGCTGCTCCAGGTTATGACAGAGAGGTCTGGTTCATATACTTCCACCTTTAGATGTTAGATTGTTTATTCCAGTTCCCCAACAATACTTAAAAAGAAAAAAAAGGGAGTGGGAGGAAGATCATGAAGTCACTGAAAAGTTGCCCATCAGCTCACCTGTGTTGCCTGACACCTAGCAAAAAAAAATCTMTCTTGCTGGTCAGTTCAACTTATCCAGCCCATGAAAGTTGACAGATTTTGAATAAAGAAAGCTCAGTGTGAGTTTCTTCCACACAGGTCTAAGGCCAATGTCTCAGGCATGGATCCAGAGATGAGGATCTCCCAAACAGTGCAGGAAACCAGCACGAGGGAAGCTACATTTCCTGGAAACTGCTTTGTCAGAATCCAACCTGCTCAGAGGAACATTTGGGGAAGGAAAATTCTCCAGACCAAACWTTTTAAAAATACACTTTTCAACTCTATGTCTTTTTATTTTTTCCTTAAATGAATAACTTCTTTTTATTATAAAGTACCTTTGAAATTGCAGTACACTTACACTTTCCAAGAGCTTTTCCTAATCTTTACATATCAGAATTGAAATAAACTGGTCCCATGTGCTTCAGATTAAAAATTTCTGTGGAACCAACCTGAAATTGGAGGGGAAAAGTTTGGCATGGAGAATTTTACTTGTTCTTCTTATTTATTACAGGACAGGAAAAGCAAAATCTCTGAAACTTCTCACAGGATGGGGAACAAATTTCCTACTGACTTGTGGTGGCAAGTTCTCCAGGCAGAGGTTCTCTCACAGCAAACCAGCCCTTGTGAAGGTTTCTTTCCATCAACAGATGGAGAGAAAACACTCCCCTCTCAACTGGAATATGGTCATGGATGGTATAATGAAAATTGTTGAGTAGATTAAGCCAAATGATCAACCCATTCTCTCTTTTTCAACTCAGCTTCCTCCTATTCCTCCAAATTAATTTGGGTTTTTTTGTACATCTCCTGCTTAGAATCAAGCATGAAAGCTGTAGCTCTTGTGGAGGTCAGAGAGGAGGGTGYAGTTTTACTAAATTATAGCAACTGACCTCAAACTTTCCCTACTTTTTATGCTCTTATGGTTCCTTTAGATTTCTCCCACTGTCACTGGCTTTGGTCATTTATTCATAGCACTTCACCCTAAAAAGGCCTCTCGGTTCCTGAAGTAGCCTCTTGTGTCTCCTTCATCTGCAGATTTTCCAGTTGAGGCATCCCAGACCATGCCAGAGTTGATGTTTTAGAAAAGCCTCCCAGAGAGAAGATTCAAGTGTTTCCCCCGCTCTCCCCCCGTTCCTCTTCACACCGTTTTTTTTTGGTTTGGACTCTGGGCTGTATCATCCTTGCAGCCCAGTAAATTATCCAGAATTCAGCATGTGGGTTCCTGAGTTTCTGTGCCATGCTTTACTGGAGCAGTCAGGAGAAAACAGTGATTTCAGCAGGGAAAAAAAGCAAGATTAACAGCCCTGAGTGCCTTGCTGGCCCTTGCTCTTGTGATGTTGGGAGGTGCTCAGCAAGGGCAACTGGACACTGAAGCCTTCAGTTTCGTTRTGGACATGACTGCTGAGTTTCCAAAGGGTTGTGAGGTCTTGGAAGTGTGGACAAGGCTGTCTGCCACTCTCATGAGCTGCTGGAAAGCTGATGTCAGTCTCTTTTTAGGTGTTACCACAGAAGCATATGGCTACTTGAGTATTTTCTTTCCCTCCTGAACTTTCTTTTGCTCAGATAACTACAATACAGCTTTTTCTTCTTATTGCCTGTCCCAGGTTTCCAGTCAGAAGGAAAATGACCTGCAGGGGAAAAATGGAGCCCCTACATCTGATGGGACAGCAAACTAGGGAAATTTCTCCAGGTACCAGATRTGAGTGGATCACTCCAGGCTGTGCTCCAGAAGTCCTGCCACATTTGTAGAGGAGGAGTAGTGCTGTGTAAATGCAGTGCCATCCAGGGCTCTGGGAGCAGGTGCTGCTCATGGAAGTGCCATGATTGACACTCCTAATCCTGGGCAGTGGAGAAGCTGAGGTTTGTTTGAAGGAGCTGGGGCTGTTTAGCCTGGAGAAGAGGAGGCTCAGAGGTGACCTTGGTGCTCTCTACAACTTCCTGAAGGGAGGCTGTAGCCAGGTGGGGATCAGTCTCTTCCACCAGRCAGCACTGACAGAACCAGAGGACACAGTCTCCAGTTACATCAGGGAAGGTATAGGTTGGATATTAGGAAAAAATTTTTCACTGAAAGAATAATAAAGTRCTGGGATGYTCTTCCCAGAGAGGTGGTAGAATCACCATCTCTGGATGTGTTTAGAAAAAGACTGGACATGGCACTTGGTGCTACAGTCTAGTTGAGCTGTGAGGGCATGGGTTGGACTCGATGATCTTAGAGGTCTCTTCCAACCTCATTATTCTGTAATTCTGTGAATCTGTGATTCCGTGTGATTCTGTGATTCTGTGTGATTCTGTGATTCTGTTCCCACAGAAGTCCTGTGACCAGTATTGGTCAATAAGGAAGCCCAGTGACTTGACCAGTCCTGGTGGTTGATCATTCTTCATTGCTCTAATTTTGGCTGGTCACAGGACCAGCAAAGTCTCATGAGCAGCAGGAAAATATTTTAAAATGTATCTCTAAAATCCAACTTGCTTTTTCAACTCTATGTCTTTTCCTTTGSAGAGAGGGGGCTTTTCTGGGCACAATTGCAAAGATGATCTCAAAGGGGGAGGGAGGTGTGAAAGCTAAAAGGAGGTCAGGAACAGAAAGAGATTGCAATTTGTGACTGGTCTGGACCAGAAATAGAGGACAGCTTGGAATGGTAACCTTACCCTAATCTCCCAGGTAAGGAAAATATCCAGGTTTTACAAGTAATTCCTATTTAGAAATAGAAACAATAGAGATTTGCAATCAATCTATCCCTACATGTCACTGATGTTCTGAAGCTTAAAATAATAGCCTGTAATCCCAAGTGAGGAAGCAATTAGTAATTATGAGTGCAATATAGAAAACACATGTAAAAGAAATCCCAGTTCCTCTTTCCTTTCCTCAGAAATCATTCCCTAAATTTTGTATAGGTGGTTTCTATTAATCAGCCCTCAATAAAGATTTTGAGCAGTAACTGTCAGGATGCCTGTGGATTGCTCTGTTAGATTTGTCTGCATAATTTCCCAGCAAGAGGTGCCCATGCTGCCCTTTGCATTGCCAGAGTGGCTGCTACAGCTCCCAGCAGTTCCTGCCCAGGATTTCAGTGGTAAAATGCACTGTTCTACAGCGTGAAGTGTGCTAAAGGCTGAATGAAATTATTCTTAGAAATGGGTGGTTAAAGAGATTAAAATATTTTAAGAAATCCCCAGTGGCTGCCCCATGTGTTTGTAAATAGGAAATTTGGTTATTTGGTGGGCTCTGGGTTTCTATGGGAACCTGATGAACTTGGAGAGACTCAACAAAGTGAGGCCCTTCCACTCAGAGCCACAATGTTTTTGGTCCCAAGCACTGCAATAAATACAATATTTCAATGCCAGCAGAGCAGTGATATCATGCTAAGACATGACAGATCACACTTTTCTCATGTTAGGAGAGAGGGCTGGAACATGTGAGTATGTGTACAGGAGTCTGTTTGTAATGAAACTGCCATTATGGGGCCCTTGTGTGCTTGCAGTCTCATTTCATCAAGTTAAGAGTGCTCACTTTTCTTAATGCTTGCTTAATGTGTTTACTTAAATATATTTAATATCCCATTGAGTCCATTTCCATTTACTGATTGAGCTTTTTTAGAGCATCATAGTGGCAAAGCTAAATAAGATACCTGTGAAAAAAATCAGAAATTTTTACATATTGAAAGCACTAAGTGTAAGAGGGCAATATTCAGTTTTTTTAATGAAAATAATTAAATGAGAAAAACCTTTGGGACACACTAAAATAGAGCAACCTGACAGGAAGGTAAAAAATTTGTTCTGTGTACCCAAAGGGAAACAGTGAAGAGGGCCAGTTTCTTTTTTTATGATGTTGCTCATTGTGGAAATAAATGATGCCCAGTTTGGGAAAAAAATTAATAATAGTACAAGATATTGCCCTCTGTGCTCCAGTTTGCCATCTGACCTCATCAGTATTGTATTCCTGGATACAAAACAGCTCAGTTTCAAGGAAAATACTGGAGATCTCTGAAGAAACCCTATGACCTGGTAGCTAGGACACTCTCTTTGTCTGAAGGAAAGGAGGGTGTCAGAACCCAGGACATTCCTCTGGCTGCCCTGGATGACTCCAGACCCTGGCAAGGGSCTCAGAGACCTTGGCATGGAGTCAAAAACACCTGTGCTTTTGATTTTAGCCCATGGAAAAAATTACCAACTTTGTGTGAAGATTTGCAAGCCACAAAAGTTTGAGTATAATGACAGTTAATTTGTCACAGAGTGAAAAAGTAGAATTTTGGGGATTTAGAATGGGGGTTCAAGAGGCAAGATGGAGGAATCTGGGTATCCTGTCCTTCTTCTTCTTCTTGTCCTCCATCTTCTGCTGTGATGGTGACAGTTTTGSATTGGTTTAGGAGAGAGACAGACTGTCTGACATAGGTGATAGGTATTGGAAAATTATTGTAAATAAAGTACACGTAGTTCTTAGTATAAAAAACTAACACCACCCCATGGGCGGTCAGTGTGCCTCAACCCAACCTGCCAGACAGATCTCAGCAGGTCAGAGAAAGAACGTAATAGATYAGAGAAAATAAACAACCTTGAAAACCAGAGCTGAGGAATCTYGACTTCTTCGGTCATGAAGCTAAGAGAAAAAAGACTTTTTAATACCTTGGGAGCCATTTCAATCACAAAAACCCAAGAGGAAGGTATAGTGCCTCTTGGCCTCAGAGATCACCTAAAATCTCCCATTTCTCCCTAGGTGTGGTCAGTAGCATGCAAGCAGCAGACCCTGCAAGGGCAGTGCTGTCCTGGCCACGTTCTGGGACTTTCTCTGGGAAGCTTTKGGTTGGTGTGGCTGATGGCACTGGAGCTCCAGCTGGGACATCACCRCCTGGTTTCACCACAACAGGTCCTGCTCATCCTGCCTGAGGACTGCAGGGAATAATGTCCAGAGATTCCTGGCAAATTTCCTGCAGCCATTCTCATTTTCTAGGTCAGTATAAAGGAAAATCCACACTCAGTGACCTGCAGGAAAGAGGCAGAGGAAGAGGCTAAAAGCCCTAAGGCAGAAATACCTAGAAATTGAGAATCCACCCTTAAATTGCAGAAATGTTGAGGGGATTTTGCATTCACCCCTCCTGTGTTTCTGTACTGGGAGTCTGGTTATTTCTGCTGGAGGTATCTCTGTGTTGAAAAAACAGGCTGTGGTGGCAAGGGACACAATGATCTCTTCAGAGGGGTCCCAGCTGCCTTCCCCTGCTCAGTGTCACTCATGCTGCCAGGCCTGGGGAGCCAGTGCTCATGCATGCAAAATCACTCTTTTGAATTTTCTGTTTCTGTAACATGACCTGTTCCTGCACTACATCTTCACGAGGCAGAGCTGTCTGGAGAACATCTGTTGCAGTCCCAGCTGTTCGGGTACTTCCTCTGACTCTGCCCTGTTTCAGATATGTGCAAATCACTGACAGTAACACATCCCCCAGTTCCTCCTACAAATCCTGTTTTCTCTGCTCTCACAGGGAGAGGGGGGGAAAAAAAGAAAAAGAAACTTTGCATGGTTATATACGGGCTAGATGCTTTATTCTCACCAAATCGCTCCAGTGGGGTCATTGTGGACTGACTCATACCAGACAGACAGTAAAAACCATCCCAGTGTTTATTCCCTTTGGAGCCTACATAATTAAAGCTGCCCACCTGCTGCTGAATTTTGCTGTCATTTTTTGGTGCTGTGGGCAATGTGATACTCAGTTATTATCATAAACTATGTTAAGCTCTACCCACCATGGGGTTTATGACAACAATCCTTGAGAAAACTGTAATCCTCTGTGCTCAAGTATATCTCCTTGTTATAATGCTTATGATTCTTGGCTTGAGATGATGGCAGATGATGGCCATGAAAGACTTCCAAATATGGATCCTGGCAACTTGCTCTCTGCCCGGCATGCCTGCCTTAGGTATGTTGGATGAAGCCATTTCCAGCCCTTCTCTTCCAGCCTTGCAGCACAGCCTTCATTCTTGATCCAGGATGCATGACTGAGAGATTGGAGAGCCCCAGGGGATAGTGCCCCTCATCTCCAACCACACAATTCTGCTGAGGGTCCAGGGGGATCCATAGTGGCTGCAAGGAGGTGGAGGGGCTGGGGTGTCACCTGAACAGCTCTCAGGCAGCTTTGAAAATCCCTTGCCTCCTTTCTCTGCCTGTCCACRGCATTTGTTTTCATCCCCCACAAGGGAAAACCTCAGGATGCCTGGCTGAGGGTGCTCAGAAAGTCAAGATTTGGAGCAATTCTCAGGACTTWGGATGGAAAATTTGCAAGGGCTGCAATGTGCAGAGCCCTTCTCTCACACCTCTAGTGAGTTACCAGCACCTGATTATCACATATAAAGGTGTCAAACCCTCTGGGTGTGTTTTAAAAGGAAACGCTGATTGAGTTTTCAAAGGAAGCTTGGACAGAAGAGCACTCCAGGCTGCCGGCCCCAGGCAGACTCACGGAATTTGGGAGCTTCCGGTTTTGATATTTTGCCTTGGAAAAATGGGAATTATTGACTGGTCTTCCTTACATACTGCACAGGCATTGCCAGAGGCAAAGACCAAAACATGTCTCCAATGCTACACATTTAATCTGCTAAATTAAAAAAAAAATCTGGCTTCTGAGTTCCAAACACTGTTAAATATCCTCGGGACATTGACTGAAAGTATTAAAAATACTACCAGGGGACCGCTCAAATATTTGACAGTCTTAGAAACAACAAAATGGCTTTTCTTATTGACCAACACTGGTGACACATATATTAACCAGAATAAAATAACTGTAACTTCTTCACTAAATACAGCAGTCATAGGTTTTGTCTCTGTAAACTCTATTCATGATTTCTGTAAAATTAAATAAGCATCAGGAACATATMTTTATATTAAATTATTTTTAATGGCACACACACTGAAGATTTTGGAAATTTATGTTTTTCATGACCATTTTATAGAATTCTGAGTAGCCAAACATTCAAAATTTAACACATAGTTAGAAAAAAAATCCACACCTGGTATACTTGTCCCTGTACTGCTATCTTCAACCACAATCTCAACRATGAAAAACTATCAAGATTAATAATCCAAACATGTTCCCTGGACAGCCTGGTCATCCATAATTGTTGGAATCAACCACTTCTCTTTACTGCCAAAATATTGTCTATCATTTGTTGCCTGATACTCCTTGGAGGGACTTAACAGTGTTTAATAAACAATTTGAACCTGCTTGGTAGAATTTCCTTTTAGTGTTAGTTGAAATGTGAATTATTTATTCATTTTATGACTTTGCCCCCCAGCTTTCTTAAGGACAACACATAGTCTTAGAAGCTTCTGAATGCTCGACATGCATGAGTTGRAACCACACACAGCTGAATTTCTCTAGTAGCTATAGGACAAAGGTTTGATGTTGACACATCTTGCACAGTTCCTCCAGGATGGTACAAATTTCCCCTCACATTTCTCTTGTACATACTTGTCCAGAAAATAAAGGGAAAAAATTATATACCAGAGTGCTGATGACAGCAGCTGTCAGAAGGCTGCCAGCTTCTTAAAGGAAATGAGCTTGCCTCCCAAAAATTCCAGCATAAGAATCCCAGCAACTWCCATGAAGCCAAGTTTAACCCAAACCACTCTGATTGCCTCATCCAGCACCTGAGGAAACAGCTTCACCTTTTAGACAATGTTTTGGAAGAAAAAAGGACAAGTGAAGACCCTGAATAGAGTAACAAACTGGCTGTGCCTTCCACTGACTGAGAAACTGAGCTTGGAACTCAGACACAGCCTCCCCAGTGGGGCTYCCAGTATCCCCATTTTGCCACCAGCTCTAATTTGGGGATATAATTGACCTTCATCTTGCTTTGCTACTCCTGATGCTCTGAAAGACAGTAAAACACAAAAYCATAGAATTGTTAAGGTGGATAAAAAACTCTGAGATCATTGAGTCCAACCATTAGTCCAGCACTGCCAAGGCCACCACYAATCCATGTCCCCAAGTRCCACATGTCTTTTGACTTCCAGGGATGGTGAATCCACCACTGCCTTGGCAGCCTGTTCCAAAGCCTGACCACTCCATCTGTGAAGAATTTTTCATAATATTGAATCTAAACCTCCCCTTGTGCAACCAGAGGCCATTTCCTTTTGTCCTCTCTCTTGTTCCCTGGGAGAAGAGACCACAGATGTCCAGTGATTTCCCAGCATCAAAGCAAGCACTGCTGACATAATGAGGATGGTGATGGCTTTGGACAGACATTAATTTGGTGCACGGATCAAAGTTCAAATTTTTGCTCTTCCTGCTCTATAAAGACCTTTTCATTTATCTGTATTCCAATGTCTCTTCTATACAGTGAGAGTGATTATTGCTATGATTCACAGGGATGTAGAAATTTTTAGTGGTCAAAAATGTGTGAAGACACTCTGGAAATGGAGAGTTACCATTTACCTACACAAGATGTACCATATTTTATCATAAAATTATTTAATGAGTAGGTTATTTCTAAGTGCTATTTTGACATTGATTTGCCCATGTGATTTTCCAGCTTTTGGTTTCTGGGTCCATTCCAGCAAAGAGGGAAAATCAGATCAAATGCTGCAGGGACTGGCACTTTAAMTGCTAACTGCAGAGTCATGTTTGCACAGAGGCCCCAGCAGCACTGTCAAGGAACCAAAAAACAAGTGCAAACAGAGCTGTGCTGACTTTATGGCCCCTTACAAATCTTTTCTGGCATATGGGAGTATTAGGTCTTAAGAACCAAAATGAGAGAAAAGTGTTTTATCACTTCTCTGTGATAGCGGGTTGAACCTGTCCTTACATGCAGCCTCTACCACGAATGCACTTTGGAAGGGAGTTTCAGATAAACATCMAAACCCTCCTCTTGTGATGTCAAGTGGGAGAGCTCTTTGCTCCCACTGAACCATGGCAGAGGCCAGCTCGGGTTCCCCAGCAGCCCAGGGCTTTGGCCAGCAAACAGCAGCTGGAGCCAAGTGATGAAAGCTGGGTCTTGGACCAGCAGGAGACCCCACCCTGTCCTCCTCTACCCTCTCAGCAACTGGTTTTGTTTCTTATTCCCACAGACAGGGAGAGTTCAGGAGACCACGAGCCTCCCAGGAAGCACAACACAGCAGCATAAGGAAAGTCACCTCTATTTGCTGACATCTCTGCAAGGTTTGGGCAAAGGTAACATAAATGGACRCTTCACCAACTTGCTGCATATTTCTGTATTTTTTCCAGCATTGTATTTTATTGTCAAAGCCAGGTTCATCCTTTTGTTTCATGGGACCGGGGTAACAAACTCAGCTTATCTTGTTGACATTAGTGGAAGAGGAAACAACATTGAGAGTCTTCTCCACCCAGTAACCAAGCTGCCTTTGGGAAGTGCCAGTTTCTCTTCCCTGCTTGTGGAATCTTATGATTACTCGGTTGTTAATTTTGCCAAGTCACTTAAGAAAAAACATGAATCTAAACTTTAAAACATCCTTCCTTGTCTTTGCAAGCCAGRCAAGATATGAACACAAATAAAATATGTTCTGCAGTGATGGGCTCAAGAGAAATTGCCGATTACACAGTGAGCACTGAGGGCTCTAGTTTACCCAGGGTCTGAGGAAGCCCTCACAGGTTCTCCAGCTGCCTCCTGGGATCCAACACRTGTGGAGTGGCCAAAGCCTTGACTTGACTTGACCCTGGAAACCTCTGGTGACATGACACCACTCCTTATCTTTTTTTAATTGCCCCTCCCTACCATTGATGACTCCTCTTTTCACATTCACCTCCTGTCTCAGACAGCATTAGCGAATATATTAGGGTATTCAATTTTCAATATTAATAAAATTAATATTGGGTTGAAACTGTCCTTAAGTGCAGGATAACATTAATATTGAAGTTACTAATCAAAATTTGCTTTAAACCCTTACCCAGGTCCTCATTAGTATTTCAGATCCGAGCTCCTATTGGTTCCAGGATCTGGACCTCCGTCCTTATCTCTCTGATTAAATCATTAGCTTTAAAACCCTTCACAGTTTTCAACCCAATAATAAAGCACAGACAAAAGTGGCTGTAAGCTTCATGAATATTTATTTTTTCAGCAAAGAAGGAGCAAGTTTACCCAACAGCTTTTCTAACTGATTGTCTGCAGCAGAAGGAAGCTGTGGCCACGTTAAGGCAAGCAGTAGTAGTTTATTGTTTTAGTAGACACTTCTTTTTCCTTCCTTTTGAATAAATACACCGTGGGGTCTGGGAGGACGTGTGCCAAGAGCATTACTGGGTGCTGCAACAGCGAACAAAGCGCAATCCTAATCATAACACAGCGAGCAAGTATTGTTACAAATGTTCTCTTTAGTATGGAAATGAGCCAGGGGTAATAAAAACACCATAAAAACGTCAAAATGACCGATCACCATGAAGCGCTCGCCTTTTTATAACCAAAACTTGCAATGAACTTAGGAAAAATCCTGCCTTAAGAGAGATGCCATTTTTACTTAATGTTATTGCTYGTTCTTCTCACTTTGCTGCACAGTTAAAGGATTGCAGACGAGAACAACTTCAGAAGGGCATCAGTGAAGTCCTGATTGATATTTAATGGCATTCCAGCAYGATGGTGGACTCTGGATGGGAGCAAACTGTTAACCAGGGCATTAACATYAACACTGCTACTGGCTCTTTGTGAGAATATGGGGCACATTTAGGTGCTAATTGTTTGGACAGCATCAATAACACATAATGCTKAATAAGATACAAATGAAGAGCTGTGTAACTCATGTAATTCCATCAGAAAACGCTCAGGAACAGCAGCTTGACTTTAATTACTCAGATCAAAGGAAAAAGGCATTTTGAAGTCTGGTCTAAAATGTTATTTATTACTCCTTTCACTAAAGCATAGATCAGCTCAGATAGAAATAGCAGTTTGGACTGGATTTGGTTAGTGAAAATGGAAAAAAAAAGAATATTCATTCCTTTGTTGATGTCTATGCATATTGGAGGATATGTTAAATCCTAATTACAGCAAACTGACAGAAAGGAAAAGAAAAAAGAAGTAAAGAAAAAAAGCTTAAGCTAAAATGAGGACAAATAAAGGTCRTAGCTCCATATATTGCTTGCAAAGACCTGAAGCTGGTAAGCACACACAAAATGTAAAATGGGCATTCTCTTTTCTCCATACTCTACTCCATAAATAGACAATATATATGAGCCACCTAACAGTCAATATAACACCAGTATTTTAAACGTGGTTTTATCAGCCATTATGTCCTATTTCCAACTACAGTAATCCACATTTTTGGTGCTTGGATTTGCTTGTGGCTTTTTYATGTTTGCAGCAAACTTTTAAAAGCTGAGAATCTAGGGCAAAGATGCTCTGCTGATAAGATGAGGTGAAGAGAAAGTCTATGACTACAGCTCCCCTCTTAGCAGCATTTTCTGCCAGGTCCAGAATACAGGACTGACCTGGCAGGTGGATGCTTCCCAGGACATTTGGATTTCAGACCCTAACCCATCTCAGAACACTTTGATCATAGATTCACAGCATGGAGTGGGTTGGAAGGGACCTTTAAAGGTCATCTAGTCCCATCTCCCACAATGACAGGGACATCTTCAACTAGATCASRTTGCYCAGAGACCTGACSAACCTGGCCTTGAATGCTTCCAGGGATGGGGCATCCACCACCTCTCTGGTGTTTCACYATTCTCATTGTAAAAGAATTTTTTCCTTATGTCTAGTTTGAAATTTAAAGATTTAAAGGACAATAAGTAACTGGAAGATATTAATTGGTTGGTGGTCTCGAATTTTTCTCACCAGTTTGGTTCTGTACCTTGATGCTCTCTGCATTTACAGGATCATCAGGGTTGGAAGAGAACCTCAAGATCATCCAGTCCCACTGACAAATCAGCACCACCATAATCACCCCTAAACCATCTCCCTAAGTGCCACGTCCAGTCACCTCTTGAACATTCCCTGAAACAGTGACTCCACTGCCTCCCTGGAAAACTTACTCCAATGCCTAACTTACTCTTACTCTTACTTACTCTTTCAGTGAAAAATGTTTTCCAACTAGCTAATCTGAACTTTCACTGTTGCAGTTTAAGGCCATTTCCTCTCACCGTCTCAACCCTCACCTCACTACAGCTTCCTTCCAGACAGTTGTGGAGAGCAATGAGGTCCCCCCAAGCCAGGCTCCTCTTCTCCAGACTAAACCACCCCCTTCCCTCAGCTGGTCATCAAAGGACATGTGGGATGACAGATTCTAACCCACCCCAACACACTGGATGACAGCCCCAAGCCATGCCAGCACATCTGAAAGACAGACCCTACAATGGAGGGATGTGAGTGCACAAAGGGACGTGCTGCTGCTTGCACAAAGGGCAGTAAATGTGGGTGCAGAGCCCCACTTTGTGTAAGTCATGCCACGACTGCAGCACTGGGCTGGGAAGGGCCGGGATGGTCCTGCCTGGAGGCAGCTGGAGCTGGGAGAGCAGCCCTGTGCCCATGGAGCTGGGAGGTCACTCGTGCAGCCACGGTGCTCACTGCCAGCAGCACAGCCAGCTGCAGGGACAAGCTCTGGCATCTCCTTCTCTCTGCAGCTCAGCTGCATTTCCTTAGGGCCACAAGGCACCACCAGATGACCTCATTTGGGCTCCATGAATCCCTTTATCCCAGTAACATTCCCAAAATCTTGCATTCAGCCACATGCTGTCCACAAAGAACCMAGCCTTGAAGATTTTGAGAGATGCAGTGTCTACCTCTTCTTTGGATAGCTCCTTCCAAAGTGTGTGCATTTCCCATTTATGTGGGTCTGGCTTCATACTGAGGCCATTARTTTCTGTCCCATCTTTCTCTGCCAATGGGCCAGCCAGGGAAAAGATGTAAAAACCTGGGAATGGCTCCATGTATCTGACTGATTTCCCTCTGGACATTGCAGGGATTTTTTTTCCCACTGGCATCTCCAAGAGCTGGAACAAGTTCTGGATGGGTAATAATTCCACGATTGTAAGGATCTTTTCCAATGATTCCATGTTAATCATCAGCTCTGAGCAATCTGGAGYCCTGGGCACGCTCAAAGTTCCTCACGTAGGCAGAGGCGCTGCCCAGGTAGGAAAGCCATGATAAATTTCCCATTAATATCTGACCACCTCCCAGGGTTTGCTCACCTCTGCATCTTCCCCAGCTCTTTATTCCAATATTTCAAACCTCTCAAGAGTTTCAGACAGCCACAGAAATGGAGTCAACAGAGAAATATTTCCTCTTTCTTACCCYAAGTGTGCAATTTCTGCACAGGGATTTTGGGGTCAGAGGCCCAGATCASGTCAAGATGAAGTTTGGGTGAGGGCCAGCTTTTCTGAACTGAAGATGTCACAGCTTGGACATTTACTTCCTCTGGAGTGAGTAGTGAGACACTCACAGGTTTGCCTCAAAAGAGGTGGAGGTGCTGAGCTTGACCTTGAAATCCCTGGTCCACTCCAGGTACTCCAAAATTCCATCTTGCTAATTAAAATTTGCCTCCTAGTGCAGTTATAGCATTTGGCTCTAGAGGTGAACAGATTAAAAACTGCCCTTTTTCAATAAAACCCACAAATCTTTCCCAAATCATTAAAAAAATAATGCCTCTGCTTGATTCACATAACCCACACAAAATATTATACCAAGCTGTGGCACACAGGTAACTTTACAATTCTGTTTGCCCTGCCAGCACACACTCCTGATGTGCACWAACACACACACACACACACACAGAGCCACACTTCCCTTCAAAACACAGAACTCTGAAACATATTAACACAACTCCAGGCTTTTATTCCTTTTTTTCTGCAACTTTTATTACAAAGCCACAGACACACTGTGCCATTCWGTCTCCTTTGATGTGTTCAGTTATTGTATTTGTCACCAAATGAAAACCACAGAACACTTTTTATCTTCAATGTCTGATAGGTTTTCAGTTTGAAAGGGGCTGACCACAGAAAGATTGTCCATACAAAGTTAAAAAATGCCACGCACAAACTAGTAGGTAAAGCCATGTTTGATCTGTAATGCAAATAAAATTAACAAAGAYAGTGAGTTTTAAGCCTAAAATTCCTTTGATCTTTGAAGCTCCATGGTTTTAAAGTACAACTGCCTTCTGTATCACAGCCTGGCACGTACATCTATATGCCTATATGCATACAAATACATAAAATAAAAAATCTTCTGTGTTCAACATGGGGTCAGTTACCACAAACAAGGCAATGGTTTTCTTTGAACACCCTCTATTTAGGAACAAAGATGCATCCARATCTTTTCCCACTGAATAAAAAACATATTCATACACAAGTGTGATCTGGTTGAATTTATTTAAAATATGGAAGACTTTGCAATGTATGCAAGGCACAATCAAGCCCTAAATTCAATGGCATGCAGTAGGGCTTGGGACAGAGTGATTCAGAAAAGGTCTTAGAGGTACCTTGTGAAGGAAGAATAATTCCTCAAAAATGTGAAATCCACCCAGGCACAGCAAGCCAGTGCAAGGCCCAGAAAAAAAACCACAGCCCCTCCTAAACAGGGCATTTGATGGTATTTCCCTGGGGGGAAATCTCACATCATTTCTGGTGGTCAAGATGGAGCAGACAGCCAAGGCAGGATGAAATCCCCACGCTTTCTACAAATCAAGACCTTTATAGCATCTCTCACGGTGCACCCAAAACCAGAGCTGCATTCCCAGTGCCACAGCCGAGAGCTGCAGCTGCCCTGGGCTGATGCATTGCCCACACAGGATAGTTTAATGCAACATTTGTCTTTGGAGAGCTCTGTCAGCAGCACTAGAGATTTATCTTTGAAGGACAGGAAGAAGCCACTCCTTCCACTTGAGTCATCTGACARAATGGAAGTTTTTGCCTGTGTGATGCAGCACTACAGGGCTGGGTCACAAAGGGCAGGTGGGGAGTGCTACACACAGCCTGGAATTCTGTGCTGCATGGGAAATGCAAGAGTGCTTCTCTTAAACCACCAACCCCTCTCTGAGGCTCAGACCTGCCACTTGAACTGGTGCCATTAGAAAATCTCTCAGGGTTTGCTTAGGGCTGAACCCCACAAACCCAGTGCTCACCCCTGAGGCTGGTGTTGGTGCTGCTCGCAGAGCAGGGGTCAGAAGTGTCTCCTTGCTACGACACTGGCCCAGAGAGCAGAGAAGGGCCATGGGCTTACAGGGGAATCCTGCCCTTTGCCATGCCCCCAGTGCTCCTGGAATGTGCAGGAGTTTGGGACACACCACGGTGCAGTAAGTAGCTTCTCACAGGCACAAGATATGAGATGTAGACTTTAGTTAATCTCTCATGGAAACCTACAGTTACTGTCTCCTTGAAATAAAGGCAATGCCCTTAGTGTATAGAGGCCTTTTAATTTATTTTTTTAAATGAAATGACTCACTATCCTTCAGCCATTAAGAACTCCTGCCTAAATCATGCCTTATATCCATGCATTATATCAGTGCTCACACTTAAACTCCTCTCAGCTCCCCCTGAAGCTGAGAGGATGCATATAAAGATATCCTTAATCTGAATTTTAAGGATGTCATAAATTTGTGTTTAACCCTCCTGCTAAAAAATACTATTTATCAATGGGTTGCTTTATTACAACCTCTACAGCAGGACCATCATGAGGGATGGTCTTCCTCTAGGGGCTATTACATAGATAACCTCCTCCTAAGGCAAGAAAGGGACTTTTTGGAGCAGAATGTATTGGTGAAGAAAGCAGGAGCTGATTCAGTCTTTCACTGAATCAGGGCCCCATCTCAGCACCACGGCTGAGCAAACAGGGAACTGTTTGGTTTGCTGGTGATTCAAACAAACCACCAGGAAAAAATCACTGCGGGTCAACACAGAGCAAATACCTMCACAAATGTTCAGAGAAAAGCAAAGCCTAAAGCACAGCTTTGTTTCAGATTAAATAAAGTGTTTCACTTTTAAATGGAGCAGCTGGTTTGGTGAGGATCTCTTTCATGGAACAGGCTTGAGAAKAAAGTAATTCCAAACTTAAAAATTAGCATATTTCAAATTTTCTTCTTTTTTTTTTTTTAAACCATCAAACTCTAAATGAAAAGAAGAGAAACACTTGCATCATTGCTGAACCTGCCTTCTCCAAAGAAAATGTTGGCCCCTGAAGAGCTGGGTGCCTCTCTGTGGTGTGCAGCAGAGGGAAGGTTCAAGCCCCCCTGAAGGGGAGCAGCTCCTGTGCTCTCTCCTCACTGTGCCCAGCTCACCCTCCACTGGCTCCTAAAGCAGCTGCAGCTACAAATTAAGTGTTTCACCTACATTTCATGATTTCCCCTTCCAAGCACCCTGAGGCCAAAGTTCCTTTTACAGGCTCACAAAGTATTACGCATAGATTTACAAAATTTTCTTTTAAAAAACCCAAACCAACAAATCACTGCAGGTCTGGGCTTAAAAAACGAATGAATCATCCTCCCCACACCCCCAGAAATGCAYAGTGAAACAGCTTTCCCTGTGAGAGAAGAACTCTGCTGCTGAAGATGGCTGGGGTCCATGAGAAGTGATCTGGCACTGCAGACCCCACAGTCAGAACACAGACAGTGGGAAAGGTCAGTTTCTGATGGACAGGGTGGCACCAGCAGCACCTGAGGTGACAGGAGATGACACCTGGCCAGTGGGAAAAGGCATAGAGACAGGTGGCCTCCAGGTTAGGAGTAGCACAGTTGGTCACAAGCTACATCAAGTGTGTTCTGAGCATGGCATCTACAGAACCTGAAAAAAAAAATCTTTATTTTCTTTGATCAAAAATACATATAGAAATGCCTGTTTTGAGGAAAATATCATACATTTTTTTTCTTGTTTAACAAAATAAATTAAATATACATGACTTCTGTTTAAACTCTATATAGAATTACAAAGGTTTTATATTTTGCAATTGGATTMATTCCCAGTCCATATAGGTATTTAACATGGTCCTTATTTATTTTCTCTTCTTTCTGTTTTTACTGTTGTTTGAACTGCAGTGTTTTATCACTTATGAAGTGATATCTGAGGGGAGGGGACAACCACACACAACCTAGGTGGATATTTCTCAAATGCAATTTTTTCCTACAAGATTATTTCACTCTCTTTGCTTCTTACTATTTTTTCTAATGCTCTCACATATTTTGCATTGATGCAGAAAATCCAGTAGCTTGTCACTCTAAGCCATCAGAGAAGGACAGTGTGTTTTGCTTTCTTCACCATCAGCAGTTCAATTATTATTATTAATTATTATTATTTCTTAAATATAAATATAAAGGTGTTCTGTACAATGTTCCTTTTTCCTTCTTTCTTTTTTCCTGGCAGTGGCACTGAGTCCTAGGACCAGGGGAGCGGAGCTGATCTGCAGAACATCCCATGGGAAACAAGATGCCTTCTCCTTSCAGAAACTGAACCAACCAGCTTGCTGAGCTGATTGTGCTGACCACGACTGAGAAGCACATGGCATTTCACCTTGTGAACAGAAATTGGTGTTTTCAGACCCTCTTGTGTTATTTTCTTTCCCTGGAAGAGATGAATGGGTTATGTCTCCTGGTGCTTTGGCACTGAACCTCAAGTATGTCAGAGCTTGAGTCACTCAGAGCAGGAGAGGTCTGGGGGCTTCCCACCAAAACAAGTGATGCCCAGCAGGCATCCAGGCCCAGCCAGAAAAGTACCACACACACCTCTTGCTCCACCTGCTCCCTTCAGTAACACAAGGATGGAGGTGTTGGGTCACATCCCTGTGTCCCATCTCACTTGTTGCCACTTTGATTAAAATATCCAGGAAGGCTTCTGCTGCTGGAGACAGCTGCCTCTCTGCTGTGAATTGGAGTTCCTTCATTATTCCTCAGCTACATCCTGATTGCAATAATTAAAAAAAAAAAATCTCTTTTCTCTGTGTCTTTCTCTATTATATATATATTTATATAGATAGATATAGATATATACACATATATATATACACACATACACACACGCATATACAATTATATATATATGTATATATATATATTTAAAATTACATATATAACTTTTTCTGTCTGCTTTGCCTGTTGCTGGCAGTGCTGAGCTGACTTGGAGCAGTCTCTGYTGAGGTACCACGAGGAGAAAGGCCCAAAGGAGCCGCGGTCCACGGGGCCAGCCCTCAGCACTGGTACTGGATGTGCTGGTGCTGGTGCACTTTGCCCTCCACGTGCGAGTGGGTGTGGGTGTGGATGTCCGTGTAAATCTTTGGGTACATTTTGGAGGCCATGGCAGGGGCCAGGCCGGGCCCCTGGGACAGTAAGTGCTGCTGCTGGGCCACGTACTCCTCGTAGTTGATGGAGGAGATGCAGTCCTTGTCGGGGAGCTGGGGCACGCAGGCGCGGTCGCGGGGCGGCGGGCGGTGCGCGGGGGCGGCGGCCGGGGGGGAGCACGGCTTCTTCTTGGACTGGCACAGCCACAGCAGGATGGTCCCGAAGATGAAGACAGCCCCGGCCGGGATGCCGATGATGACGGGCCAGGGCAGGCTGCTGGCTGAGGAAGGGGGCACAGGCGCGCTGGGAGGCTTGGGATCTGGGCAYGGAGAGACAGAAAGAGTTAAGGGAATGCAGGCAAAGTGGATTCAAAACACATGTCACACTTGGGCTGGCTGCTGGACAGACTGTCTGGCAACTCTGCCAGACCAAGTAACAAGGGAGAAATCAAGCCAGCGCATGGTGTTTGGTAACTGCTTTGCTTTTCAGTGCTCCTGGAAGGACAAGCAACTCATTTTCTCTGGTTTGGGGGTCAGGAGGGGAGTCTTTGGGGGATTTTATAACTCTCTTATCCAGGCTTTAATGGATGCACACTAGAGGCAGCCTGAGAGAGTTTCCTAACGCTCTCACTCTGTGACAGAATGGGCTTTGCTGCCCAGACAKAAGGACACAACACAGGACATGTCAGTAAAACCTCATTGTCACCAGCCCAGGAGRCACAATCAGGTTGCACAGAGCCACAGCATGCTGCCCACCCACCTCTGCCAGGTATAGCTCTGCCTGCAAGGGCTTCAGACACTCTCTAGAAATCCTGTCTAGCAATCTTGGAGCTACCCATCAGTGCTCCACCATGGCAGGGAGAATGASTGTGGGGTTCTGGAGGTGTTGGCTTGACTTTCTYGTGTGGYTGGGAGGAAGGCTGATGGGAAAAAYATAGGGGAGCTGGYGGCCCCTCCTTGGTTCCCAAGCCATGGAGAACTGAAAGTTCATTCAGCACTGAAGTGTGTCCCCAGCTTCCTACCCCAAATGGGCTCTACCTCCACCAGTCTCTTTGGAGCTGCTGCTGGCTTTTCAGGGGCAGTAAATTCAGCTACTGGAGGAGATAAGATGCTTTAGACATCATCTTTCACATCTACCTCCTCCTTTATCTCTGCAGTTGGCAGTCAGCGGCTATCCCTCGACAGCCACTCCAGTTTCTCAACCTGATCTCCTCATTTATAGACCCAAAAGGAGTCCTGGGATAGGATTCYAGTGGTGAAAATCCTTGTCTAGATAGCTATCAGCTGGAATATCCAACGCCTTGAAACRTACCAGGCACAGAATTCAGCCTGCAGGGAGACACCCAGAAAACTTCCAAAACCACAGGCKATCTTAATCATGCAATATGTTATATTCAAACATCTATCACTTAACTTTCAAGCTAAACTTCTTTAAGACACTAATGTCTTTTTCTCTCCTTGACAAATAATCCTATGGGTAGCTTGAAATGTTAAATATATATACCATGTGGTCTCTTTGAAGTTAGGAGGACCTATACTTTGACCTTAATAGATGAAATTTTGATTCACCAGCTCTGGRAATTACAGGAWAATTTAGGCTGGAAGGCGAGTCTGGTCCAGCYCCCTGTTAAAAACATGACAAGATCAGAGAGCTGACCTATCAGCTGACCACAGAAAACAGAAGTCTTCATGCTAGTTGGCAGAAATCCTATGTTGGGCTGAAAAGAAAGTGTTTGGATATTCATCCACGTTCCTCGGAGCTGTCAATGTCAAATCTGGTAGATTTACAAGCAAAATGGTCTTTTTTAAAACTCATGGCTTTACAACCACATCTTTGCATCTTAGGGCAAGCTGGGCTCTCCTTCTCCATCACTGCCAATATCAACAGCCCTGCAGGCTCTGGTTCTGGCACGAGGCCTCACTACAGTCCCATTTAAATCCATGGAAATTCTCCCCCTGATTTCAGTGGGAGCTGGATCAGACTCTCATAGGTCAGAAACTCCCAGAGGCTTTGAGTTATATCCCACCCATGCTGCTTTCTCTTTGGTATTTACAGGCCTTTCAGTTAGAGTGTAGTCCTAAATCCAAAATGTTTACCAGGGTAGAACTGCACAGTCAGCAGACAAAGGAGCAAATGACCAGGCAAGGATGGTGTGTCCCAAACACAAACGATACAGTCTCAGCTGGATGTGGCCAGCTCTGAGGCCTGGGGAGGGAAGGCAGCAGCTGTGTACAGGGGCCCCAGGGAACCACTGGACAAAAATTTAACTAATCAATCATTCYGTTTTTCACACTCATTCATTTCTTTCCTTTGTGACCCAGTTTTTATTCTTCCCTCATTTTATGGGCCTGTATCATTGTTTCCTTTTACCAGTAAAAGCAATATAAATAACGGCAACAGAAAGGAGGAATTTTAGGGAATGAGGTTGCAAACTGTGCTGCTATTCAGTTCCCTTCTCCCATCCTGCACCCTATCACTGAAGTTATTTAGTGTCTGCAACTGCAGTAATTTTTCTCAGCTTGCTCCTCTTTCATACAGGAGTAGATAATTCAATTTATGTCACCTGGATGACTGAGAGGGGCCTCAACAACATCTRTAAGTATCTGCAAGGAGGTGTCAGAGCATGGACCAGGCTCTGCTCCATGATGCTGAGCAATAGGACACAAAAAAAGGGCAGAAACTGATGCCCAGGAAGTTCTGCTTGAACATGAGGAAGAACTCCTTTACTGTGCAGTGACCGAGCACTGAACAGATTACCMAGAGAGGGTGTGGAGTCTCCCTCACTGGAGATATTCCAGAACCATCCTGACACAATCCTGTGCCACATGCTCTGGATTGATTCTCCTTGAGCAGGGAGTTGGACCAGATGACCAACTGTGGTCCCTTCCAACCTGACCCATTCTGTGATTCTGTGATTATCCCCCACAAAGGGAGAATAGGAAATACTATCACCAGGATTTCAGCAAGGACCGACTTAAATCAGGGCTGATTTAGTCCCCCATTCATTCTTATCAGAACTAGGCTAGCCTAAATCAGCACAGCATCACAGAGGGCCAGGGAGCCAATGGGCAACAGCAGCTGAATGAATAAATACCATGATGTCACAGACATATTTTATGAAAAATCCTTTCGTTAGGATTTTTTCTCCTGAGAAGCTGAGAGGCCTCAGAAACGAAATGTAAACAATAATTATCTGCTGCTGTGGAATGCAACAGGTGCATCTTTGATTGGTCTCATGTGGTTGTTTTTAATTAATGGCCTATCACAGTCCAGTTGTCTCAGACTCTCTGGTCAGTCATAAGATTTTATTATCATTCCATTATTTTCTATTCCTTGCTGGCCTTCTGATGAAATCCTTTCTTCTATTCTTTTAGTATAGTTTTAATATATCATTTTCTTTTAATATAATATATATCATAAAATAATAAGTCAGCCTTCTGAAACATGAAGTCAAGAATCTYGTCTCTTCCCTCGTCSTGGGACCCCTGTGAACACCACCACGACCACATTTGGTGAGCCCCGAGTGAGGAACATTGCCACCCCACGACACAGAAGACTGAAAACAGAGGGGGAAACATCACAACTCACCTGGGAGGACTGTGAGAAAAGCACTCCGGAAGCTGTAGCCCATGGTGTTTGCCCCAAGGCAAATGTACATCCCTGCATCCTCCTCCTTGGCTCGAGTAATCATCAGTTTGTTCAGGTAGGAGCCGTCCGGGCGGGACCAGACCTCCCCCGTGGGCAGCACGACGAACTTCTGCCCCCCGACGTCAATGGTGGAGTTGTACTTGCTTTCCGTGCCGTACTCCACCCTCTTCAGCCACTGGATGACGGGCTTGACGTCGCTGCGCACTTTGCACTGGAAGGACGTGGTGCCGCCGTAGTCCACYGTGGTGTTGACGGGGTGAGTCCCTGTCAGGATGGGCTTGGACCTTGTCCTCTCTGCACACAAACACAGGGAGCTCCATGGGTAAAGGGGTTTGCCAGCCTCAGTACCTCGCAGTTGCGGAAACATAGGGGAAAGGTGKAGGAGGGATGCAAAATCACAGTCTAGTCCAACTCCCTGCCCCAAGGCAGGTTGAGATTTCTGCAAACTTCTCCTGATACACATTTTGCCAGCCTCTTGCTAAAACCTCCAATGGTAGATGCTTTCCAAACAACTGCTCCATTGTCAAAGGCTTTAGCAAGTCTGTTCTCATTCCGAGCCTGAATCTTCCTGTTTATAACAAGGAAGTTGATTTTCTACCTGCATCAGACCTGGAGAAAAGGATGGTTTCCCTCTGAGTCCTCATATTTTGAAAGAGGTTCACAAGACCATCCTTTCCAGCATGATCATAAGTCTAAGGTTGTGTCAACACCACATAAAGTGAAAGGAAAAATGTACGCCTCCTTCTGAGGAATGTTTGGATCTTTTTAAGTGTTAGGATCAGATAARTCAGTCACAGTTTCCAGACAAGGAGGTGATGCAAACCTCTATCCTAGGCACAGGAGAAATTATGGTATCACAGTGGGTGGTAACTGCTGGCAATCATCAACTCCTTTTGATGGCAAACACTGTTGGATTGAGCATGTAACAAAACAGCTCCCACCAGCACTGGCTTTGGAGTGAAAGGAAGGAACAATGGACCCTCTTTCAAAAACTTGAGATACTTTCAATATTGAGGGCTCTAAAGATGTGCTTAGGAAACAAAAATACCACAGTAGTCTCTGTAGGCTTYGCCTTTGGACTGTGAGCAACAATCACAGCCGGGGAGACTGAGACTCAGATAAGCAGGACTTACAAGTGGAGGCTCAGGGGAGGGGAAAAAAAGGAGGAAATTGAATAAAACCTGTAATGCTCCACAGAATGATGTTAAAAATAGAAAGATGTCTGAAAACTGCTTAATGCCCTTATCTCCTTGACTCTGGTTCCAGCTTTGGTTACTGTTTTCACTCCTAGCCAGCAAAAGCTAATGAAAACAAAGGTTACATACATCTTTAAGTTGATAAAAACCAAGATAAACAGGGACACAGAAAGGGGTTTGTTCCTGGTGCTGTCTGGTTTTGATGAAGTGAAAATGCCACAGCTGCCATTAGGATGGGGCTTGATTCATTTCCCTGCCTCTGCTCCTGGTTTTAGTGTAAACACATGTTTTTACTGTCTCCACACAGCTGCATCTTTATCAATCCCAGATGTCCAGCAGGTTTGTGCCTTCAGAGCCCAACAGAGCTTCCCACATGTGCTTTTAATTCCTGTGATTCTAGGGAAAGGACTTATCAGAGAACAGATCTTTACCTTTAAGAACAATCTTTCACACTGGGATAAACTTTCTCATGCTAAAATGTATGCACAGACAAACAACATGATTTCCAAGTGGCTGGAAACAGCCCTCCATGCCCCTGCTCCTCATTAATGAAGGCTATTCAGTCTTCCCTCCACTCAGCTCATCTTCTCTTTCTTGAGTTGGCTACTCTGTAATCATTTCCATGACAACTTATGATGATGTCATAGGCAAAGCACAATGATTTAAGAATAAGAGCTCTTCTCYGGTAAACTTAGGAAGGATTTGAGTATAATTATCTTCAGCAATAATAGGGGAAACAGAAGATTAGAGAGCAAGACTCAGAATAGCTAGATAGTAAGAAGAGCAATTTACCTCACCACAATGCAGGGTAATCCCCCAAGCTCATCTTCTGAGGATTGAATCTTTAAAGCTATGTAGGCATCTAAAGATACAGACAGGATTCTAGTGCGTGTTTTTAAGCTTTGGGGCTTTTTTTTTTAGTAATTTATTTGTACCTGCCTGGACCTTCAGGTGGCCAAACCTTTTTTAGAATGTGGCCCTAAAGCCTTGTCTGGCTAGTCACTCTAACCATAAGATTTCTTGTTTTTCAAGTTTCCCTTGGGAAATTTCTCAATTAAATTTAAAATTGACCGGTTTCACCTATTCTGACATTCTGGGCTATCCTAGATATTTCCCTCTCTCGGCCATGGTACTTGAAAGGACTTTCTCTGTTAATTCTCTGTCTGTCCTTGAATTGATTCTCTTGTGGAAGACTGAACTGGGCATGACTTTAACCATGCAGGTGCCTTTGGAGATGATTATTTCCCAAGTACCTTTCCTCATTTCAGCTCCTCAATTGTCTTCTTGCTACTCTGTCTTGCCCAGGTTTCAGGCTCATTCTAGAGTTTCAGCAGTGTTTTTTCTAATGTTTTTAGCACTTCTCCATTTCCATGTCCAGACATCAGTATCTGCAAGGAGGTGTCAGAGCATGGACCAGGCTCTGCTCCCTTGCCACCCCACACTGTCTTGACTGAGCCAGTCCCTTTCTCAAAGGCCCTTCTCTGCTCCCCCTCCCAGAGCTGCACTTACGGATCACTTCGACTTTGTACGTCGCGTTGATTTCTCCAACTTTGTTAAACACCCTGCAGGTGTACTTCCCGCTGTCCTCTGGCTTCAGGTTCTTCAGGTTCAACGTCCACTTCTTCTTCTTGTTCTCCCCAATCTCCTGGGGAGTGAGGGGCTTGTTGTCCTTCAGCCAGGTGATGTCAGGCCTGGGGTTGCCGCTGGCCACACACTTGAGGCGGATGGAGCTGCCGACGGGACGGGCAATCACTCTGCGTCTCATCTTGGCAGGCTGGGTGAATCTGGGCCGGGCTGCAAAGGCATCAGAATGGACTGAGGTGAGCACAGGACATGAGCAGAGAAGGAAACTGTTGTTATGTCTTATGGCCAAATTTGCTTGAGAGGCAGCCCCATACATGCCAGTGTATGCTCTCCCTCATATCAGCTCAAACTGTTTTCCTTAGGAGGGATTCACCACCCAGCCCAATGCATTTGAATGTCTATGGGACTGCTCTGGCCACTGCATTAACCTTCTGCATAGCACAGTTCCAGAATTTCTGTSTCTGTAAAGCAATTGCACCAGACCATCTCACAAAATAATACCAAAATCACACTATTGCAGCTGAAGGCAAAATGCGGCCCCATAATCACACTGTAATTGTTACCATATTCCACAAACTCCTTGGCCAAGACCAAAGGAAAAATCTCAGATTCCTGTCACGCTGACCATTTTCTCAATTTTTTGCTTSTCATATGAAGCTTCATTTCCTGAAGATGTTTTGCCTCCTAGTTCTCAGTGGCTTTATAGGGACTTAAGAGTCAGCATCTTTTACACGCATAGGAAAGTCTTAGAAGTGTGACAGACTTTTGTACAGTGGTCTGAACTTAAATGTATGCAATTCATTCAGCTCCAATTTACAAAACATTCATGTTGAATGGTCCAGAGAAGTGAACAAAGAAATGGAAAGACCCAATAAAACTGTATGAGTTTGTTATTAGAGGATACCCCATACCAGTCCATCCCAAAACAGGAGAATCTGAAGCAATAGCTGCTGGTGGATAGAAGAGTGGGTTAAGGCAGTCATCTTGTCTTAGCAAAGAAATCACCAGTATTTCTAAGAGTGCAATGACAAGAAACTTAGAGAAATGCAAGGCCCTCATCTGGCAAAATATGAAATTTATGAAGAATTTGAAAGCAATAACAAATTTCTCACAGTTACTTTAACTATGCCAGTCCAGGGGCACTTCTAACTAAGCCTATCATAGAACTGCTAAAAGTCATAGAAGACCTCTAAGATTACTGAGTTCAACCATTAATCTAACACTGCCAGCTCCACCATTAAACCATGTCCCTAAGAAGCACATCTACATGCTTTTTAAGCACTTCTAGGAATTTCCTGGCCAGCTCCAGGATGGCCTAGTGGAACTTCCTACTTGACAGCCAGCCCTGCTGGCCAGGGCTGAGGGCCAGAAGCTCTGGGATGTGCATTATAGTGGAGTTTTCCTCAATGGAAGAGGCTGGTCTGCAGCTTCCTATCTCCAAGCACTGGGGAATGGCAGCCATTGCCCTCTGAGGTCTGTGAGCACACCCCTCAGCCCTCATACCCCTGCAGCCTTGGCCAACATCCCTCCCTCTGGAAGAGGACACCCTTTGGCATACCCCTCTCTGCACAGTGCTTTTCCGTAGGGGGAACCATCTRTCTCCACAGCCTTCCCTTGTCCCCCTTGACTGTCATTTTGGGTCCCAGCCATTTCATGTTATTTCAAACTCCTGCTCAGAAATGCTTTGCTCTCCATGCAGAGGCTTTCATGTGTAATCCAATGAACCGGAGTAACTCCGGCACTGGAAGTCTTTGCCGTGACAGCTGAGCAGCAAGTGTGACATACTAACCCCCTCCACAGGTCCTGGGGCCTGAATTGCTGGGGTCTTTGGGGTCTCTGCTGCAGGAGGCCYCCTCACAGCAGACACAATCTCCCTCCCTGACAATGAGCCCTGTCAGAGCTGCACACTGTGGGCAACGACATCCCAAATTTTAGTCTGAGCCGAGGGAGACGTGTTCATAAGGGCTGTCACTGTGGAAACTGAGAAAATGTCTGCAAGGCTCATGGAGAGGTCAGGAATCAGCCATGCAATGGGTCTGAACAGTTACTCTGTAATATGGCAGTAATTTACTATGAGACCAGGTCTAAGTAGAGGGGATCCTCATGGACAGGATTCCTGAGCTGGGACTAACATACCAAAGAGCAAACTGGAGCCAGRACAGTCACACTCCCCCAGCAGATTGAAAAGCCAAGTTAGTGACTCTGAACTCTCAGAAGGACTTGCTGGCACCCCTGCTTGATAAGGGCATTTTAAGACAGAAACCTTTTCCACCCAAAAAAAGCAGGTCTTTAAGATTCTGGTTTTCCTCCCACTGTGACTCCCRTGAGTCTGTCTGGAGTTCTGCATTCACTCCTCGAACACGGTTGCCCAAATACATACTAAACTACAGGTAAAGCTACACTTTTTTTTGATCTTTCAGCCTTTCTTTCTTTCTTTCTTTCTCTTTCTGTTTAAAAAAGGTTAAGTGATTATGTGGTCTCAAAAGCTACTCCAGGCTGTGTGCAATATGCTGAAACCAGATCCCATTTACACAGTCCTGAATGTTTCCTTGACAAAAGCCTGAATTGGACAAGTTTAGAAAAGCCAGTTAACAAAAAAAGGAGAAAAAGAGAGAGAGACATACACATTAGAGAGAAAAAGAGACCCAGCAAGCACAAAGGAGAAAGAGGAGAAGCAGCACTGTGAGAGACAGGAAGAAAAGGTCTCTTTTGAGTTGATGCTAAATGTCTGTCCCCAAATCTGTTCCATTTACAGAAGTTTTGCTTGTTGGAGTGCCAGCAAAGGCAATTACAAAGTGCCTCTGTGTTATTCACATGCTTGTTCTCCTCCACATCACTTGGCATTTGCTTCATAAACATGAACCACACATTTGTACAGTATAAATTATGTCCCACTCAAGAGCAAGGGAAAACACAAGTGGATGGGGACAAAGAGACAGTGCTGTGTACGGGTTCCTGGCTGAAATGCTGTTTACCATGAAGATTTATTCAAAGCTAATGAAAATTAAATGCAGCACAAAGACCTGTGAAGGAATTCAGTGGTGTCCTCTCCCTGTGGGACACCTTGAGAGGCAAGGATCAGTCCCTGAGCTTCTGTCAGACACTGCTCACACAAAGAGAGGTGATTATCTGAAAAATGTTGTCTGCTGTGGCGCACCACCATTACCCCCATGTAGTGACAGTCACTATCACTTCCAGCTTTCATGATAATTACAAAAAAAGTGTCACAATAGGACTATGGATTAAAATATATTTCAAGTCTTCTGGTTAAGAGCTCAGTCAGATGTGGGAAGACATGGATGGAGGTCTCTGTCTTTCCCCACTCTTCCCAGAGATACCACTCTATGATGGTAGAGGGAAAGTAAGGTGGAGCTTTTTATTTTCATAATGCTTCTCCTCTCACACTTCTCCAAGGGCCCAGGACTGTGACAACACCGACTGCTTCTTCACCCATCATCCTCCAGAGACCTGCAGACACRCACTGACCCTCCCTGCACACCAGCTCACACCAGCAATTTACTGGTGAACAGTGCTGGATGGGCTTAGGTGGGTACATGGCTGGCCCCAGGCATTTCTCTACTTGGGGAGAGGAAAGGAGGAGACAGRAGGGATGAAAAGAAGAAAAAACAGAGGTTGGGAACACTCTGCAGCACAACAGACTGGGCCAGGGCAGCACAGAGTAAGACACAATCTGACATGAGACTGTCAATGCCTAACAATTTTAGTAGGGCCTACATCTTTTCTTCATAATATTATTGTTCTATTGTTGTACTGATCCATCATCCAGCAGCTCTACCAGGAGCACAGTGGTAATGAAAAGTGGAGAGATGGCAGCTTTGTATGAGCTGCTGAACCCCTCCGGAAGTCCTCCTGACCTGTAGTTTATCTAAAACACCCTTCCTCCAGCTCTGAAATGTTGTCATCCCTCTCCAGAATGAGTGGAGGTTACCTTGCTCTCCCCAGGCAAGCTCAGTCTSAGATAAATGTTGAATTCAAGTGTAGCCTGGACTACACCACAGCACACCACATCCCTGTTTGCCAGCTGCTGAAGAAAACTGGCCTCAGTTTAAGTGGTGGGGACTCACTCAGCAAAAGCCTGTCAGGTTCCACCCCCACCACGACTGTGAGGTTCTCCCTGRCCACAAATGTGGTACAAAGTCATCTCTGTATTATAAAATTAAAGAGAGGGATGCACTGCATGAGCAAAACGAAATGCTGTGCTTCATCCACTGAGCTCATAAACTCACATCACACTCCTGTCAGGAATGGCCAAAAGCTGTTTGGCATCAGCCTGACAACTTATTGTCCTTCAAGGAGTGCTTGGACCAAACTGGGCCTGCAAGTTTTGCAGTGATTCAGAGCCTGTTCTGAGTGAGATTTTAGCAGTTCCCCAAAGATCTGCAACAGCTACAAAATCTTATGCCTGAACAGTCCATGGCTTGGAGAAGCTCAGGCAGGTGTCTGAAAGAGAAGATGATCTTAAAAAATACTCATCTTGGCTTAGTTCTAATTCTCCTGAAGTGAAGTCAGACCTCCCATTTGCCCTCAGTGGGAGCAATGTTATGTTGGCACTGAAGGTTTTTGGAAATACTGCTGTAAAAGTCAATATGCTTTTTATAGGGAGTCTAAGAAAGCTGTAAAAGCTGCACATGCAAAAGAAAAGTCGCTGCCCAGAAAAACAAATACAAGGGAGAACCATGCTGGGGTAAATGGCAGGGGGCCCTAGGGCCAACCACAGGCTGCATTTTGCAGGACCCTTGGATGGGATCCATTCACACCAACACATTCAGCTGACACTCTGTTTATTATTTGACCATATGTAGGCAGAACTCACTCCAGTTGCTCTGCCTTTCCTCTCCTTCAGCAACTGAGAAATGTGTCACAGGAACAGCACTGAACCAAGGGCTGAGGAAAACCACAAAACACACACTGCTCCTTACCCCACTGCTTCCCAGAATGGTCTTCATATTCTCCATTGGAGCCTTCAGGCACCTGGCTGTCCTTTCCTGAGCTGGCATCATCTGTGGAGGAAAGGAAARATGTTAAGAAGGTCTCCTGCAGGATGACAACAGGAGTTTGCATTTCCTGCTGGAGAYACCATGCAGCTGAAGCAAACTCAACATACAGTAGGCATCCTCATCCTGGTACCTACAGCCTGGCCAGAACAATTTAGTTTTCTGCTTTATGGGCTCTTCAGCAGGCCACYAAATCAATGGGAGTTTAATCAATGTTGCCATTGATAGCTGATCAAAGCYCCTCTGTTTATGTTTACAGGTTGCTGTTCCCTAGGAGGAGCTGACCTGTGGTACCATCTATGCAAATAATGGCATGAATCAAAATTAAAGATAATKAAACCTAGGAGGTGGGGGAAGACTTATGTGATCAGTCATAGAGAGCATAAGCAGTATGACTGTGGCTACTAATTCACCCTTCAGCTTGCAGACAAAATCAGAAAAGCAAGCAGGTCTGGGGTCAAATGTGCTCTCAAGGGATACTGAAGGCAAATTTATGGCTGGTAAAAACAATATTGATTTGAAAAGCTGCTTGTGAGTATTTCTTTTTAATTAAGACCACCCATCCACCTGTATCCAAACACCACTTTGTCCGTCATCACTCTTGTTGTCTATATCACTACCACACAGCAGCACCAAAACTTCAGCTCTGCCCTGCAGAAATAGAAATCCCTACAAGGTGAAACCCCCATCTCTCCAGCAGCCCCCACCTCAAATTGTCAGTGATATGGCCACCTGTGAGCTCTCCAGGAGGGCCAAGGGGGCAGGAGAGTGCCCTGACCTCCTTCTACAACCTGGGTGATACTGGTGGCCTCACACATCTGCAGCACCCAGATGTGAAAGTTTTTCCTCCTCCAGCTTGACCTCTACTGCACTGATTTTCAGAGACAGGTCAGGTGAAGGCTCAATGAGGAATACAATGGTGTAAAAAAACCAAACAAGTAAAGAGAAGTGGAAATATCTAATTTAAGGAAGGAATCCCTCCAAATGCCCAGCTCCTGAAACCCATAATAAAAGGGTCTTGTGAGCAAAAGACAGGACAATTATTTCTGTAATCTCTGTAACAGAGAGGAAAAACTGATCTCAATTTATATATRAGCATGCTTCCTCCAAAAAGTACAAATAGTAAAACTTCTCTTTACCGTTGTTTTACAAGTTGGGTTGTGCTTAAAACAGTATTTAGTGTGTAAACTTGTGTGCAGTCTTTGAGAGAGAAGAATGTATCTTKAACCCAATCCTCACCCCAGGCTCTGCCATTTTGGAAAATCATCCCATCTCTTCAGCACAGGGCATTTTATGCCAACAGATGCTCTGCTCTCATCAGCCCTGTCCCTTAAGCAGAGAKGCTGCAATGCTGCATGACTTTGTCCCCCCTTGACCCTGAGAGATTTTCCTCTTCCCCTTTTGGCTACTTCAGCACAGTTTCTCCTGGAAATGTACATGTACAGCTATGTACAGCTGTTACTTCAAGGGGAAAAGAAAAACCTTGTGGGCAGCAGCATCGTGCTCAAACCTCAGCAGCTCCTCCAGCTGACTGCCCCATCCCACCTCCTGCCACCCTCTGTTGGACACCTTGAGCCTTTCCTGGGTGCCCCAGCCAGCTCCCAGCCCAAACCATGGGCAGCAGGGTGAAGCAGGGCCCACTCAGGATACACCAAGTCTCACACAGAGCCTGAGTGCCAGTGCTCTGCCTGCAGCCTGCGCTACAGAGGAGTGCCAGTGCCTCCTCAGCTGCACTTTGCAAGTTTATTTTTATAAGCCTTGGCAAACCAAATGCAGGGAATACAAAAATACATCATTATACATGATGGCTTGCATATGACGTTGTCTCCTTTCAGTCAAAATACCAAATTGACTATCTCCTGGCACTTGTACAGTTTTACCCATAAATATCCATAGTGTCACAAATGAACTCTTGGATGCTGTCTGACAAGAGAACATAGTAAATCCCTCAGCACATTTAGAAAAATGTCAGGTAATGGAGAGGGAAAACTGTGGTCAGAGATRGGGGATTCCTGTCCATTGTTAACTGCTGAATATCATACAGGTGATTATGAAGTTTAAGTGGCAATGTTCTGCCAATTATACCTTAATCCTGCTGAGTTTGATGTACACAGAGCAGGGTATCTCCCTTGCCCACTGCCTCATGTTACAGAAAGTCAGCCCCTGTGCCCTCCTCCTGCCAACACACAGCCACTGAGTGTGGACTCCACACCTCTTGACTTGCTGCCAAGCTTTTGATGTGAGGAAAATTGCTCTGAATCCRTTTGATCCTTTGAAGATGCATCCTCAGTTTTTATCCTGACAAATTGCAAACCTGTGGAGTCACCTACCAAACCCAGAAAAAAACATTTTTGGGGGAAGAGGTCAAGCTAACTTATGCTACCACGCTGAGAGAATAGATGGTTTGGTGGAGGAGCAAGACTGAAATAAATATCTGCATGCATTTAGGCACATTGGTTTAGCTACACTGGAACTTGCTTCACATGTGTTAGGAACATGGTAACATTAACAATAGCAGAAGTCTTGAGGTGGGGAAATGCCATAAACATGGAAATTCTTGTGGAGCAAAACTGCTCCTTCCCACCCCCAGAGCTGCTCATGGGTGAAGGATGTTACAGCAGACCCTTCCAGCTGCAATGTGCAGTGATCTGGGCTCCTGCCTTCCTTGTATCTGAGCAAATTCACACTCAACAGCAGTACCAAAGAGAGCTTATTAATGACAGCCAGGAACTGGATGGAGCTTATTTGGGGAAGATTCCCTGAAGCCCCTGAGTCTCCAGTTGAACTTAAAAAGTATGAGTGAGGTAGTGGAGTAGCTGAGATATAATGATAAAGTGCTAATCTGTGATGTGAGTGACACAGGGTCAGGTATCTCTTCTGCTRCATTCAGAGAGGGATTTCAATCTCCCCTCCTCCACCTTGGGTGAGTGTCTTAAGCTCTGATCTGTGGCTGAAAAGAACAAAAAAGAGCTGCTTTCTTACTTCAGGAGAGAAATAACTCAGGAGCACCCTGAGGATGGAAGGTCCCTGTCTAATTCAGACATCATCAATATTTGACTTCCACCTGCCTCAACCAAAGTCAGTTCTGTGGCTGCATGGAGTTTGTTTCTCCCTKTTATGAAGAACTTTCTTATTTTTTCTATTTTAATATCAAGTGGTTTCCAAGGGTAGAGAAACACTTCTATGGTGTTTTACAGGGCTCTGTKATGCTGAAAGCAAAGCTAAATTTCCTGAAAGTTCAGAGGCATCTGGTTCAGCCCAAACCTGCAGTCTGAAGCCTGGTTAATGGTGTCAGATCTGTAGACCCGCTGTTTGCATTTCACTCCAGCTGTCACAAACACAACTGGCCTGGCAGTATTCTTCTTAGACAGAGAGAGGACCTGGAGAAAGAAGCCACATCCAGCTATACAGGAGCAGCATACAAAATSGTGAGTTAGTAGCAGAGATCATGAATCTTAGCTATATTCAAGAAATGACCTAATAATCCGATTGCTTATTCATGCTCTTGTCAGCTCCCCACAGAGGTGGGCAGCTTGGGGTGATAAGCACATACAGAAAAATCAGCCTGCAGTCAAAGGGCAGCAGGGACCAGCTATGCAGCACTGCCAGATTTGCTGCCAGCAGATTACCATGAGAGGCAGTGCTAAGAAGGATGAACTGCTGAAGTATCCTACAAGCTCCCTTTTCTGTGACCTATATTGGAAGGTCATCCTGCACTGGACTTCTTGGACAGTATCACACGCTAAGGATAGCAGCCAGTTGGAATATGAAGTGGAAAACCTGCCTTGAAAAGCAATCACTGACTAATTTTATGTCACGAGTATCTGATGCTAAGAAAACACACACATGATTTAGGTGTCCTTAATGTACAATTTGGCTCCATGGTGTTACAGAGCATGCTGGCTGGTCAAGAAACCTGAAGGGCAAGGCTCCAATATCGTGTCAGGTGACAGACTTGGAAACATGGGACAAACTCGTGTAGGCCCTTCCCCTCCAAATATTGCACATGGCCATGCAAAGCAGGGCCAGGACGGATAGAGGCATCAGCCCACTCTTCAGGAATGTCACCCCAGTGGCATCATCCTCAGCTGTTCTCCAGCCATTGCCTCTCCCTTGCCTCAGGATCTCATTCCAAGCTGGMTTTTAGGTCTGAGATGCCACAGGACTGACATGCTGGTGGTGCTGGGGAAGAGTGGGGTGCCCCAAAGCAGGCTGGATTTCTGCAGAAAAGGGATTTCTGTATGTAACTCCATCAACTGACAAAGCCCACTGAGGAGCCTATGGGTCAAAGACTGCCACATCAGTGGGATATGGTTACTGTTTATTACCATGGCAGAATTGCTCCATTCCYTCTTAAAAGTTAAAGCACATGGAAAATTCTGCATAAAAATCCAGCTCTGAGAGCAACTGATGAGAAATATTTAGATTGTTACTGAGTCAGGATCACGTTTTATTTACCCACAGGCTCTCCATGAAGGCTACATGTTTTAGCCAAAAGGGTATGACTGGTTTTCAGGCCAATACCATGTGCTGAGCATCCAACCACAAGTCAAAACAACAGCCCAATTTTTGAAGCAAAAATCTAGCCATCATATTTCCCCATGATTCACAAAGTTGCTTCAATTTGTTATCATGCAAGGCCCGTCCCTGCTCTGACTTGATGGGACCAGCTTCGGAGTCTTTGATGTCAGAGGCCTTGAAAGCCCCATTTCACAGATGAGCCAGCTTTGCATAAATAAACAAAGTGACCTCTGAACTGGAGCCTGAGACCTGAGCACACTTCAAAGCCCTGGGGGAGGCGCTGGGGGGGCAGTGGGGAATGAAGCGATCAGCATCCATCATTAGGGCAGCCCCCACTCCACACCGCTGCTGAACAAGGGGTGTAAATAAAAGGAGGGAGGCAAGTGGGGAGGGAGTGAAATGAGGGGGAAAGTGATGTAATCCAGTCAGGCTTGAACAATTATAATGAGGCCTTCTCCTTCTCCCATGGATGAATGAAAGAAATCTCTCTGAACTCTGGCTGTACGAGCTGACTCTCGCGTTTACTCAGACACATCATATTTGCACATCATACCTGCTCCCCAATGGCCTTCACTGCTGCAGAATTCTAGGGAGTGATCAAACTCAGGTTGCTTGTGGAAGGTGGACCTTGGGTCTTTCTAGGAATTATATCAGAATTGGTTCTGTTGAGCCTAKCAAGGAAAACTTAGACCATAAACTTCAAACAGGGAAAGATTTGACTTATTTTTCAGCAGCCTTGAAGGTGCAGTAGATGGTGAACAAACACTCCCAAAAGCAAGTGTAATCTTAAAAAATAGGTCTCTGCAGCTTATCTCAGATGCATTCAGGTTTTCCTGTAATACTTGCTGGAATTTTAAGGGAAACACGAGGCAGAGATCTCTCTGTCCTTTGTTTTAGGGAGTCTTCTGCTATCCCAACTGATTTATCTGATGCTCAGGTGAATGGTCCATGAGGTACAAGTGTAGGAAGGCAGCAACAACTTTGTCTCTGGGATATTACAGGGATTAAGGTGCTTGCTTTCCCCAGATCTCCTTAATGTAGGGATTTAAATTAACACTCCAGGTTTCATTAGAATTTTAGTTCATTTCAGAATTAACCCTCAACAGCCAGGGAAAATCAGCCCAACCCACTGGCTAGCACAAACACCATCTGAGAGCTACCACTGCCAGCTGACAGGGTTTTAYTACTCATCTTGTGATATTTGGGATGTTTCTGGAGGACCTTGAACATGATCTTGACCTTGAAGTCACTACTTTAAAACACAGGGGGTTTTTTGTTACTGAATAACARCCCTTAACACCTGTGATTCTGAAGAACTCTGTGCAAATACACTCAAATCTTGGGTAAAGGGGAGCAAAGCACTAATTTTTGAGTTCTTGTGATTTTTCAGCTTGTTGTGTGTTTTTTTGTGAGGCCTGAACTATGGCTGCAGGACCCTTTAGACAGGTGAATCCCAAGGGTGACTTGAAATCATTAAGATGCAAARTCTTCACTTTAACTAATTCTGAATTTTTTTACCATCATTGAGGTCTAATTTAGCAAGTGTCCACTCTGAACCCTCCTTCCTGCCAGACGCAGACAGGACYAAACTCCAATGAACTCATCCCATTGAAACAAACCTGGCATAAATATTAGATACTGTTTTGAACGTTTTTTGTAAATCCTCCATTAACCCTCCATCTAATGCTCACCATTCCTTAACCTACCTCTGTTAACAGCGTCATGTACTGTATTAACAGTGCTGGTGTTATGAAAAGACAGGAAATCTGTTTAGAGTTTATTTGGAAGGGTTCAGTGAATGCAAAGGTATCAGGAATATTTGAATAAAAAAGACCTCATGGAGGAATCCCCCTCTCCTTGGGTCCAGTCAGAGAAAACACCTCAAGGCGGAAAAACAGAAACCTACTCAGAGGAGGGCATAGTCAAGGAACACTCTGCTTTTCTCAAAGAAACTCCACAAAAACAAAGAAAAAAAAACCAACCAAAAAATACCAATAAAAAGAGGAAAACCA